>UESW01004146.1:989168-1009855 GCA_900491605.1 Calamus simplicifolius
GGGCGATGGTCTTCTTCTTTCTTGACTCATCCTCATTGACATGTTGTTTAACTTGAAGCTCATGAGTCATCAGCGAACCAAGAAGCTCTTCCAATGGTAGGATGTTCAGATCTTTGGCTTCTTGGATGCTGTCACCTTGGCTTCCCACGTCTTGGAAGTGACCTAAGAATTTTGCGAACAAATCAGCATTAGTATAACTTTTCCAAGACTTTTCAAACCATTCACAATATCAGTGAATCTAGTGAACATGCATGTGATGGTTTCAGTTTGTTCCATGTAAATAATTCATATTTATGAACCAAAATATTTATCTTTGATTCTTTTACTTGGTTTGTTCCTTCATGGTAATTTCCAACCTATCCCAAATTTCTTTTGCGGAATTACATGTTGAGATTCGGTTGAATTCATTAGCATCTAAGGAACAATATAAATATTAATGGCTTTAGCATTTAATTGTGCCATTCCTATCATTATCATTCCAATCCCTTTCGGGCTTAGGAACAATAGTGCCATCTAACGTGTGTGGGTACTAGGTCCATTAATATACACCCCACAATTCATAATCAGAAGCTTGAATGAATATCCTCATTCTAGCTTTCCAATATGAATAGTTGGCCATTAAATAAAGGAGGTCTATTCGTAGAATGACCTTCAGCAAAAATGAACCAACTTTGTGTTGCCATTTGGATCTTTAGCCCTTGATCGTGAGATCAAATCTAAATGAGCACTTGCTCTGATACCAATTGTTGGCCCAGATGGCAACCCAAGAGGGGGGGGGTGAATTGGGTTCTTAAAAATTTAAGCCTTTTAAATTTTTTTAAAAGATGTGCAAGTAAATTAACAAGTAATAAAGAGAGATAGAGTAGAGACAAATAGCACGGCAAACACAAAAGATTTTATAGTGGTTCGGTGTATCCAACACCTACGTCCACTCCCAAGATTCACTTGGGTCCACACTATAATCTCCTAGATTACAGCCGAGTTGTTTTACAAGCTCACAACTCAAACTTGTTGTTTTTCCGGGATCACAACGAACCCAGCCGGTTTTCGGGCTCACCAGCACAAAACCCTAACACAAGCTTAACCAAGCTTGAACCGAGGTAAGACTACCTCCACTAGTTCAATCCCCCAGATTGAACTAGGCACAAACAAAATAATATTGTTTTTAAATACAAAGCTCCTAATGAGCAAATATCAAATAAAATAACAAGGTTTAGAAAAGCCTGATTTGTAGTTGGTTGGCTTTTGAGCTTTTCTTCTTTTCTTCTTTTCTTCTCCTTGCTGGATTGAATCAAGCCTCAGCTCCGATTCTTCACAGTTGAAGCAGTTGAGAAGAGTTGAAAAGCAAGAAACGAATCTCTTTCTCCAAGTTGGGAAATCCACCAAACTTTGATTTGAATGCTTGGATTCCTCTTGAGCTTTTTGGAGTGGAGTGGATTTGAGCTAGAAGGTTTTCCTCTTGAGATTCAAGCTCTCGGATTTTTGAAATGGGATTTGTCTATCTCGATTTTTCTCTTTTTTTCTTTTTCCGTTCTTTTTTGAACAATAGTCTTCCCTTTTTATAGATTTCTTTAACCATTTTTGGAAGAAAACTATCCGTTGGAGTGTACCTTGTATCAAAATATATCCGTTAGAAATAAGTAAAATAGAAATATTACCGTTAGAGCTGATCTGGCAACTTGATTTTTCGTTCCAGGTGGGTTGGAGTCGACTCTAACTTTTCTGGAGTCGGCTCTAGCTCGAGGCATTTAAAACGTTATTTCTGGAGTCGTCTCTGACTTTTCTGGGGTCGACAAGAAACTTTTTCGGAGTCGACTCTAACTTACCCGGAGTCGACTCTAGGTCGGGGCCAGAAAAATCGACTTTCTGCTTCGTCTGAGAGTCGGAGTCGACTCTAACTCCGTAGAGTCGGCTCTGTGATTCTCGGAGTCGACTCTAATGTCTGCAATTCTTACCTAGACATTAGATTCGATCCAGAACACTATGTAACTCCTGATTTTGATCATTCAATAGTCTTATAATCTGAAACACTAAATCAAAATCATTAGAGCCTTCAATAGTTATACTTAAGTAGTTTTGTTAATCATCAAAATCATCAATTGGGTCAACACACACTTTGGAAGGCAGTGCGCGCATGGTATTCTCGTTTGCCACCGCGCAGCATCAATTCTTTCAGACAACTCGAGCGGTCTTTCTTGGCCTACTTTGATGCGTGCCGAAAAATCCCTCGAGTGGCTGATAACTTATTCACTGTCTAGCAAAGGAGCGGCGAAACTCTAAAGGACTTCATTGCTCGATTCAAGGAGGCTGCACTCGAAGTTATAACTTTGAGGATTATGTAGCCACCCTAGCCCTAAAGCGAGGACTTCGTCCTTCCACATTTGCCTATTCCCTGGATAAGAAGCCTCCCAGCTCCTACACCAACTGCTGAGCCGAGCGTAAAAGTACATTCACGCCGACGAAGCGGACTCTACCAGGAGGGAGGTTGACAAAGGTTCTAGCAAGAAACCGACTCCCATGGAGCCTGCTAGAGGACGGTCCAGGAAGTCTGAGCCTCCCGTCGCTCAGACAACTGGCCTCAAACGCTTGTTCCCAGGGAGCAGTTCACTCCTCTCTTGCTCCAATATCTCACATCCTCTTGGAAATTGAGGATGAGCCCTACTTTCGACGTCCGCCCCCATAAAGTCAAGGATCCCTCGCAGCAAGGAGCTCTACTGCTGGTATCACCGAGACTACGGTCATGACACTGAAGACTGCCGCCTTTTGAAGAAGGCCATTGAAGAACTTGTCCAGTAGGGTCATTTGGGCAAGTTCGTTCGGAGAGGAAACCCCCCTGCTCCGGGTCCATCGGCGCCTCCTGCACCTCAGATCGGGGGGACAACACCCCGACGGAAAAGACGATAGCCATGATTTCCTATGAGGCAGGCAGCAATTCAAAAAGATGGCATGAGGGGTTAGATTCTGTAATTCCTTTCTTATAAAGGACTTGGACGGGGTAGTTAACAAACATGACGACAGCGTCATCGTGTCTATGACAATAGCCAAACACCCTGTAAAGAGAATTTTAGTAGATAGTGGAAGTTTCGTTGATGTTTTGAGCTACGAAGCCTTTGTTCGAATGAACCTGTCTGACTCTTCTCTCCAACCCGTCACAATGCCTTTGATGGGTTTTACTGGAGATTCTGTGAAGGCCGAAGGAGAGATCGCTCTCCCTGTCACTGCTGGGACTCTACCACGTCAAAGTACGATGGTCATAAACTTCCTGATGGTCCGGGTTCCATTGGCTTATAACGCTATCTTGGGAAGGCCTGGCTTGATTCTATTGGATGTTGTCATTTCCACCAAGAGATTGCTGGTGAGGTTCCCCACTGATGAAGGGGTCGGAGAAATGAAGGGAGAACAGAGCCCCATCGCTCTGCTACCACTTAGCCCCCAGTCCCAAGAGGTGGTATCGACAGCAGCGCCTGAACCGCTCGACCATCGAGACTTGGAGAGAAGAGGGGAGCCCGCTGAGCGCCTTCTAACCTTTCCCTTGGGGGAGGACCCGACGAGAGAACTATCCAGATCGGAGCACTGCTTTCGGAAGAGGCGCGCGATCGGCTCCTTGCTTCCTGCATGCCAACTCCGACATTTTGCATGGTCGTCATCTGATATGCTAGGCATCCCTGAGGAGATAATCACTCACTTGATCAACCTCAAGCCAAAATGTCGGCCCGTTCGATAGAAGAAAAGGAGTTTCGCCCCAGATAGGTAGAAGGCCATTGACGAGGAAATCCGCAAGCTAAAAGCTGCGGGCCACATCCGGGAAGTCACTACCCCGACTGGTTGGCCAACGTCGTGATGGTCCGTAAGGCCAATGGGAACTGGAGGATGTGTGTAGACTTCACGGACCTCAACAAAGCATGCCCCAAGGATAGTTTTCCTTTGCCTCGAATCGACCAACTGGAGGATGCTACGTCCAGTCATGAGACCCTTAGTTTCATGGATGCCTCTCTGGGTACAACCAAATCAGGATGAAACCGGCAGACGAGGAAGCTACTTCTTTCATAATTGAGAGGGGACTATACTGTTATAAGGTGATGTCGTTCGAACTGAAGAACGCGGGGGCCACTTACCAAAGGCTAATGAACAAAGTCTTCGAGGACCAGATCAGACGCAACATGGAGGTATACGTGGGCGACATGCTGACAAAAAGCATTCGCATCACCGACCATATCGCTGACCTGACGAGACCTTCGGCAACCTTCGCCGATACCAGATGAGGCTGAACCCTCGCAAGTGCGCTTTTGACGTTACAGCCGGCAAGTTCTTGGGTTTCATGGTGACCCAATGAGGAATCGAGGCGAACCCAATAGATTTGAATGAACGAGGGAGTGCCAGGAGGCCTTCGAGGGACTGAAAGAATTCTATCCACCCCGCCGCTGATGTCCAAGCCGAAGGATGGAGAAGAACTTCTTCTGTACCTTGCGGCTTCTCCGAAGCTGTTAGTTCCGTGCTGGTTTGCATGGACACCGACGGAACATAAAAGCCGGTGTATTACACCAGTAAGGTGCTTCACGATGCGGAGACCAGGTATTCGAGAATCGAGAAAATTATCTTCACGTTGATTGTCTTCGCTCAGCGCCTCTGACCCTATTTTCAAGCTCATCCGATCGCGGTGGTCACGGACCAACCACTCAAGGCAATTCTCGCTTGTCCGGACATTTCGGGCCGACTGGCAAAGTGGGCGCTCAAGCTGGGAGAATTCGACCTATCTTTCCGTCCCCGGTCGGCTATAAAATCTCAGGTCCTGGCAGATTTCTTGGTTGAATGCACCTGGGGTGAGGAGCAACCAGAAGAGTCCCATGCAAACTCCTCAACTCCTGGGACCGGAGAGGATGAATGGATCCTTCATGTGGATGGAGCGTCAAATTCCCAAGGGAGCAGAGCGGGCCTTATCCCAACTAACCCGGATGGAGTCGTAATCGAGTGCGCTCTCCGCTTTCTCTTTCCAGCCACCAACAATCAGGCGGAGTATGAGGCCCTACTATCTGGAATAAGATTGGCCCAGGAGCTCGTGGTGAAGCACCTTAGAGCATTCACTGACTCCCAGCTAGTCACTGGCCAAATCACAGTGGAGTATGAGGTGCGGGACCCTACCATGTCCCGTTACTTGTGCATGGTGCATTCACAAGCCTCTTCTTTAGCCCACTTCAGTGTCAGCTACATTCCTCGAAGGGAGAATGCTAGAGCTGATACTAATGGGAATTATGTATACAAGATATGAATTAAATTCATATAAACATTGCGGAAGATATAATATAAAATTTCCAGATGCCCAGTATCCTTAGGAACAGATTCATTAAATCTTAAATAAAATCTAATTTTATTCATACCTGAGTCCTTTATCGATGTAGATGAGGATAAAGTTGGTTAATCCTTTGCCACTAGCCGTCCATGTGTCCGGCCTCTAACGGTGATCCACGCGGAGAAGAAGGGATGAAGACCTCCAAGGTATGAAGATGACACCATGGGGGAGAGAGAGGGGTGCTAGCACCTCTTGAATCCCTTTACAGAAATACAGAAGATATTTTTGAAGAAAGATCTAATCGTTTTTTTCACTTGTTCTGCCTTCCTAGTAGGAAGGAACCATATTTATAGGATGAAAAGGAGACATTCCAGGGGAGAAGAAGAGACCTCTCTTCATGGCATGGTAACGTCATGTTAACTTTAATCCAAAGAAATAGAAGAAACTCCCATTTTCATTGTAGCATCATGGTAACATTAATTCAAGGAAATGGAAGAAACTCCCATTCTCATGGTAACGTTAATCCAAGTGTCACAATCTCAGCCTTTGAAATTAGGAGTATCTCATAACTACATGCCCCAATTTGTACGTGTTCATCATCGAACCGTAGAAATTCATCATGCCTCATCCCATAGGCATGATTCCATCTTCATATGGCTGAGATTGGCCATCCATCACATGGATCAAGTGATATTTGGGTATCCAATTATTTGTTCATCATATGCACAAATAATTTCTCCTTAACATTCCTTCTACTATAATGGATCATATCCTTTATTATTATATCTTCTTTAAATTGGGTCTCACCCAATTATTTAATTGATCATCTTATCTGAATTAAATCTAATTTAATTCTCATTTTAATTCATCCAAAATTCTTCTTAATGAGTGTGACCCATTAGGCCCTTTAACATGTTGGCAATAATCATGTCCTAATCATAGACCCTAGGAATGATTGGACAACTCTTTGTCCAAGTGAACAACATGATTATAGATCATGAGAGGCCTCTAGCAAAGCATCATGACTACCCAATTGCTAAAGGTTTTATTGACGTGACCATCAACACCTATCCATAAACGGTTACCGTATGATCAAATCCTTTCATCACATATCCCAGATCAATCAGTGATATGGAATGTGTCAGCCCTGTAATTGATCTTTGTTTACTTGATCTCAGGAAAAATTGACTCATATGAATTAGAACTTCAAAACCATTTCGAATTCCAACTCAACCTTGCAAGGATTTATCAATCAATTTAATCCATCAAGTGGCCATGGGATATAACCCTTTCTATCAAGGAAGACGAATCCTGTCTTGATCAAACACCATCTTCAAGTGCTTCATGTCATACCCAACCGACACCATATTTGCCATCCGTGGCTAGAGCGACGTTTGGATGCCTTCAAAGCATGACATTCCACACATTAGATACAATGAAGATCTCAAGTCAAAGATCACTCACACCACCGTCATTAGAGATCAACCATCGATACTATATAGAATATCCATATGGGATCTCTGTATGGGTCATCCAATGCATCGTTACAATAACGAGCATCCACACACATATCCAAGTATTTACATACTTCAGCTTGTGAAATCAGCTGCTCACCCCAAGGGTGAGGATATGCAATGTGTGCTAGTCTCATGGTGTTCGATGGTGTCCAGTTCCATCTACACATCGATTAGGGAAGTTTAAAGAATCGAACCATAACATACAATTTGAATCTCACAATTTGTAATCTCTATTACAAATTCCATATGCATGGTTCATATTCTTTTGGACTTTATCTCACAGACAAATATATCAAATAAAAGACATCTGGATAGATAAAGAAACCATTTTATTTGATTTGTATTCATAGAATGTATACAGCATTCAATCCAATTGGATCTAGGGCATACACTAACAATCTCCCACTTGCACTAGAGCCATTCACCCATGTATTTAATACCGAGTGATTTAACATGATTATCATGCTTCTGCTGCAGTAGGGCTTTAGTGAGCGGATCAGCTACATTATCCTCAGTGGGGACTCGTTCTATTTTTACATCATTTCTACCAATAATCTCTCTAATTATATGGTATCTCCTGAGTACATGTTTGGACCTCTGATGAGACCTTGGCTCCTTAGCTTGCGCAATAGCTCTATTGTTGTCATAATACAAGTGTACTGGATCAGCAATGCTTGAAACCATACCAAGTTTAGTGATAAACTTTTTGATCCAAACTGCTTCTTTGGCTGCATCTGATGCTACGATGTACTCAGCTTCGGTCATAGAGTCGGCAGTCGTCTTACTTGAACTTTTCCAGCTGACTGCACCATCATTGAGTGTAAATACATAGCCTGATTGAGATTTATAATCATCTTTATCAGACTAAAAACTAGAATCCATATAACCCTAAACTATGAGTTCGGGTCCCATAAACCAAGAACATATCCTTAGTCCTTCGTAAGTACTTAAGGATATTCTTGACGGCCATCCAATGTTTCTCTCCAGGGTTTGCCTGGTATCTATTAGTGATACTCAATGCATAAGAAACATCAGGTCTCGTACATAGCATCGCATACATGATGGATCTGATTGCTGAGGCATATGGAATCCTATTCATGTGTTTTCTCTCCATTTGGGTCTTAGGACTCATGTCCTTGGAGAGATGTATTCCATGTGATACCAACAGGAATCCCTTCTTGGATTCCTCCATGCTAAACTTTTAGCACTTTATCTATGTACGTTGATTGGGACAATCCAAGCAACCTTCTAAATCTATCTCTATAGATCTTAATACCCAGTATGTAGGCTGCTTCTCCCAAATCTTTCATGTAGAATTTGCTGGACAACCATTCCTTCACTTCTTGCAGCAAGGATACATTGTTTCCTATCAATAATATGTCATCTACATATAATATCAGAAAATAATAACACTCCCACTAACCTTCTTGTACACACATGGATCATCCTTATTTTTGATAAAATCAAACTTTTTGATTGTTTCATCAAAACGGATGTTCCAACTTCTAGAGGCTTGCTTAAGTCCATAAATGGACCTTTGTAGCTTGCATACCTTTTTAGAATCAATGGACTCAAAACCCTCAGGTTGTGTCATATACACATCCTCCACTAAATCACCATTTAGAAAGCGGTCTTAACATCTATTTGCCATATCTCATAATCATAATAGGCTGCAATCGCAAGCAAAATCCTTATGGACTTAAGCATGGCTACGGGCGAAAAGGTTTCATCAAAGTCAACACCTTGACTTTGCTTATAATCTTTTGCAACTAGCCTCGCCTTATAGGTAATCACATTACCATTCATGTCTGTCTTTTTCTTGAAGACCCATTTGCACCCAATGGGTTTTATCCCTTCAGGTGGATCAACCAAAGTCCATACTTGATTGTCGTACATGGAGTCCATTTCAGACTTCATGGCTTCAAGCCATCTCTTGGAGTCAATGTCACAAATTGCTTTATCGTAGTTAGTAGGCTCATATCTTCTATAAGAAATCCATATCTCTCAGGAATATGATGTGTTCTACTAGACCTATGTAGCCGATGTATACTTGGAGCTTCCTGTGGCTCCATCATTTCTGATAGAGGTTCACGTAAATGTTGCATGAATGTGAGTTGAGTCTCCTGCTCAACTCCTGCTACATTTGACATTTGCTCCATGTCATCTAATCAGTCTGTGTCAATTTGTGGTTCTTGAGTTTCACTAATCTCAATATTTCTGCCACTACCATTTCTTAGAAAAATCTCATTCTCTAAAAATATGGCATGCCTTGAGACAAACATCTTTTGCTCGAGTGGGTGGTAGAAGTAGTATCCTTTTGTTTCTTTAGATACCCTACAAAATTACACTTGTCAGATCTAGCTCCCAGCTTGTCTGACTCATTACGCTTTACATAAGCGTAGCAACCCCAAATCCTTAGATGACTAAGGGTTGGTTTCTTTCCACGCCATATCTCATAGGGAGTGAAACTGACAACTTAGAAGAACTCGGTTTAGAGTGTATTCAGCTGTGTGTAGGGCATAACCCCAAAACATTTTTGAAAGATTTGCAAGGCTCATCATTGATCGCACCATATCTAATAATGTGTAATTTCTCCTTTCTGATACACCATTATGCTGTGGCGTACCAGAAGAAGTCCACTGAGAGAGAATCTCATTCCCCTTCAAATATTCTAAGAACTCATGGCTTAAGTATTCCCCACCTCGATCTGATCGAAATATCTTAATACTTTTGCCACTTTGTTTTTCTACCTCGGATCTGAATTCTTTGAACTTTTCAAAGGCTTCAGATTTGTGCTTCATCAGATATACATAACCATACCTGCTATGGTCATATAAATGTGATGAAGTAAGAAAAATCTTCTATTGCTTGAATATTGATAGGACCACATACATCCGAATGTACTAGTCCTAAACATTCAGTTGCTCGCTCATCCTTTTTAGTAAAGGATGATTTAGTCATTTTCCACGTAAGCATGACTCACATTCCTCAAACGATTCCCAATCGAATGAGCCCAATTAGCCATCCTTATGTAACTTGGTTAAACGTGTTTCATTTACATGGCCTAAACGACAATGCCATAGGAATGAGTTCTTAGAATTATTTGATTTTAATTTCTTAGTTTCTATATTGAGAATAGGGCATTGTAAATTCAAAACATAAATCCCGTTGAACATTTCAGCAGAACCAAAGAACATTTCATTTTAAAATTAAAATTCTTTATTTCCAATTTCAATGTATATCCATCATTTACAAGACAAAAAGGAAATAATGTTCTTTGTTATGTTTGGAACATAGTAACAATTATTAAGCTCCATTACAAGCCCAGTGGGCAAAGACAAAGAACAAGATCCTATAGCTAAAGCAGCAACCTTTGCTCCATTTCCCATGCGCAGGATCACTTCATCTTTTTTTAGCTTTCTACTGCTTCTTATCATCTGCATATTAATACAAATATGAGATCCACAACCGGTATCCAATACCCAAGTGGAATAAGAAGTAACAAAAGAAATATCTCAATCATAAATATACCTGAAGTAGAAGCATCTGTATGTTTCTTTTCTTTCAGGCTAGCCAGATAAGCTTTGCAGTTTCGCTTCCAGTGCCCTTCCTTTCCACAGAAGTGACACTTCCCCTTGGCTACTTTGTTTTTCTTAATGCCCTTATTTGGTTTAGTCGCCTTGACCTTTTGACCTTATTCTTCTTTGGCCGCTTCTTACGAGCGCCAAAAACTCCACGACCATAACCTGCCCCTTTTCTTTCTTAATGTTGGGCTCGGCATTTATCAGCATATTCGCGAGCTTAGGTAGAGATGTCTAGCTTGTTCATATTGAAATTAAGAACAAACTGTGAATAGCTGGAGGTAATGACTGCAGAACCAAGTCAACACTTAGTTCATGATCCATCACAAAACCCAATCGTGCCAACTTTTCAATCAAATTGATCATTTTCAGTACGTGGGCACCCACTGATGAATCCTCAGTCATTTTGCACTGAAACAACTCTTTAGAAGTTTGAAACCTCTCATATTGAGACTGTGCACCAAACAACTCTTGCAAGTGCATCAAAATCTCCTGAGCATTCATATGCTCATGCTGTTTCTGAAGATCAGGTGACATCGAGGCCAACATCAAACATGTGGCCATGTCTTCAGCATCTTTATACTGGTTGTATGCCATATGAACCTCAGTCGAGCATCCGCTGGTGGGACCTCTGGTGCAACCTCATCTAGGACAAAAAGAATTTTCTCAGATCAAAGAACATCCTTACATTCCTTAGCCAATCAGGGAAGTTGAGTCCAATCAATTTGTTGGATTCTAAAATATTCCTAAGGTTGATGTTTACACTCATGGTTTCTCTGATAACCTACATAAAATTAGAACGAGTCAATTATTATGAATACTAATCATCAACTTAATATGGTAATTTAGATTTTTAATTAAGTTAGTTTCTCCCACTATTTTATCAAGGTTAATAGCCCTCTATTAATCTCAAGAAATTGGCATTCAATTTCCTTAGTGGGCTAGGATCCTCATTTGAATTACCTTGACCTTGCTTTGGCACAACAAATCTCGTAAGCCAAATTTGGTAGATTATCATCAATCACATCTAATGTGACTCCTAGATCATTTAGGGGACATTGCCTTATCAATCACATCCATATGTGATCACCCTAAAGTTTGCCTCTAGATTAGACTGACCCTAACTTTGGCCAATTATGCCAGCTAATCTAGTTAAGTCAACCCATTGTTCCACAATCAACTCCTCATAAGTACACTCGACCTCGGCTTTGGCATGACAAATCTCATGACCTAATGATTTTGTATCATGTGAACAATGGAAGGCTTATGACTTAATATTCGTAGAGGGATTTAGCGCATATAGGTCCCATCTACATCTACAACATTTGTATGCTATGTTATATATCCTATAAGTAGATTTTAATTAATCTCAATTAACCTTAATTTCATAAGATCCAATCTATGATTGAGACTCCTAATCAAATTAGGATCTGATCACTATCTAATTTAGGAACTCTAATTATGTGACCAAATCAATTGCTACCATCCTGATCAACCTTAATTGATTTAATCAATTAAAAGCTTTCCTTAACAATGGCCAGATCAGCTGATCAATGGGGTCCTATTTAGCATACCCTTCGATCCCATTGAATGGGTTTTCCCAGGCAGCGAACGGAGCAATTAAAAACTATGATCAAACCTTTCAGACACCAATGTAGTTAAGCCCAATTGATTAGATCAATTATGGGATCATAGGATCAAACAATGACATGGTTAAGTCTAAGTTTCCTAAATATTATCATCTATTACATTTTATGATAACTTTAGATAGTGATCTAGCTAGGGTATTATGATAAGAATTCTTAATTTAAATTTTAAAATTTCTTATCATTTATTACATGTTATGACATGTCGGTTTCACATCCCATGTAAATCTTAATGTCTCTAACAAACCCTAATCATATTCTTGTCATGATAAGATTTTAGATTCAAATATAAGATTTTAAATTTCATATGATTACTTTTAATCACAATCTTATCTTAATCCAAATATCCAAACTAAGTTTTCAATGTTCATTATCATAAGAATATCAAATCTTAATCATATCAATAATCATGTTAAAATTAAATCCTAAACATGATTTCTAGGATTTCAGCATATAGTATCTATCATGCATAAATAATAATTGCTATTTTAACATGACACATATATGATTAAATATAAATGAATTATTTATTATCATATAATAAATCTTATCTCTAATATCACCTATCAAAGTACTCTATGTTAACATGATAATGAACATGCATAAATCTAATCAAATAATAAATATTTTATTATATTTTAGATTTATTATCAGCATATAAAAATTCTTCATGATTTTAAGCATAATCATATTATCAATCATATTGACTTAAGTATCCTATCAGATTAATGAATCTGTAGCCTAAGGAGGCTCTGATACCACTGATGGGAATTATGTATACAAGATATGAATCAAATTCATATAAATATTGCGGAAGATATAATATAAAATTTTTAGATGCCCAGGATCCTTAGGAATAGATTCATTAAATCTTAAATAAAATCTAATTTTATTCATACCTGAGTCTTTATAGATGTAGATAAGGATGAAGCCGGTTAATCCTTTGCCACTAGTCGCCATGTGTTCGGCCTCTAACGGTGATCCACGCGGAGAAGAAGGGATGAAGACCTTCAAGGTATGAAGATGACACCATAGGAGAGAGAGAAGGGTGCTAGCGCCTCTTGAATCCCTTTATAGAAATATAGAAAATATTTTTGAAGAAAGATCTAATCTTTTTCTTCACTTGTTCTGCCTTCCTAGTAGGAAGGAACCATATTTATAGGGTGAAAATGAGATGTTCCAAGAGAGAAGAAGAGACTTCTCTTCATGGCATGGTAACATCATGGTAACTTTAATCCAAAGAAACAGAAGAAACTTCAATTTTCATGGTAGCATCATGGTAACATTAATCCAAGGAAACAAAAGAAACTCTCATTCTCATGGTAATGTTAATCCAAGTGTCACATTCTCAGCCTTTGAAATTAGGAGTATCTCATAACTACATGCCCCAATTTGTATGTGTTCATCATCGAACAGTAGAGATTCATCATGCCTCATCCCATGGGCATGATTCATCTTCACATGGCTGAGATTGGCCATCCATACCTGAATAATCAGAGCCATCCATCACATGGATCAAGTGATATTTGGGTATCCAATTATTTATTCATCATATGCACAAATAATTTTCCTTAACATTCCTTCTACTATAATGGATCATATCCATTATTATTGTATCTTCTTTAAATTGGGTCTCACCTAATTATTTAATTGATCATCTTATCTGAATTAAATCTAATTTAATTCTTATTTTAATTCATCCAAAATTCTCCTTAATGCGTGTGACCCATTAGGCCCTTTAACATGTTGGCAATAATCATGTCCTAATCATAGACCCTAGGAATGATTGGACAACTCTTTGTCCAAGTGAACAACATGATTATAGATCATGAGAGGCCTCTAGCAAAGCATCATGACCACCCAACTGCTAAAGGTTTTGTTGATGTGACCATCAATACCTGTCCATGAACGGTTACCGTATAATCAAATCCTTTCATCACATATCCCAGATCAATCAGTGGCATGGAATGTGTCAACCCTGTAATTGATCTTTGTTTACTTGATCTCAGGAAAAATTGACTCATGAATTAGAACTTCGAAACCATTTCGAATTCCAACTCAACCTTGCAAAGATTTATCAATCAATTTAATTCATCAAGTGTCCGTGGGATATAACCCTTTCTATCAAGGGAGACGAATCATATCTTGATCAAACACCATCTTCATGTGCTTCATGTCATACCCAACCGACACCATATTTTCCACCCATGGCTAGAGCGACGTTTGGATGCCGTCAAAGCATGACATTCCACACATGAGATGCAATGAAGATCTCAAGTCAAAGGATCACTCATACCACCGTCATTAGAGATCAACCATCGACACTATATAGAATATCCATATGGGATCTCTGTACGGGTCATCCAATGCATCGTTACAATAACGAGCATCCACACATCTATCCAAGTATCTACATACTTCAGCTTGTAAAATCAGCTGCTCATCCTAAGGGTGAGGATATGCAATGTGTGCTAGTCTCACGGTGTTCGATGGTGTCCAATTCCATCTACACATCGACTAGGGAAGTTTAAAGAATCGAACCATAACGTGCAATTTGAATCTCACAATTTATAATCTCTATTACAAATTCCATATGCACGATTCACATTCTTTTAGACTTTATCTCACAGACAAATATATCAAATAAAAGACATCTGGATAGATAAAGAAACCATTTTATTTGATTTGTATTCATAGAATGTATACAACATTCAATCCAATTGGATCTAGGGCATACACTAACAGATGCCTTATCTCGACTAGCAACCTCAGCCGACGGGATCCTGGGAAGAACCTACGTGGAGTATTTGAGAGTCCCAAGCATCAAAGCAACGGAAGAGATCCTGCTGGTCGAGCAAGAGCCTTTATGGATGGACGCTTATGTCTGGTACCTGACTAATGGTGCCCTTCCTGAGGACCCGACTGAGGCTAGGCTGCTCAGGAGGCGAGCCCCGAAGTTTCTGATGATGGACAGAAAGCTCTACCGAAGATCATTCTCGTACCCGATCCTCAAATGCATTGGCCCCACAGAAGCAGACTACATCCTGCAGGAAATATATGAAGGCGTATGCGGGAGTCATCTGGGGAGCAGAGCTCTGGCGTACAAAGCCTTGCGACAAGGATACTACTGGCTAACAATGAGAGAGGATGCATCCGAGCTCGTCAATAGATGTGATAGTTGCCAACGCCATGCCAACGTCCAACGCCAACCGACGTCCCAGCTGACCCTCTGGCTGCACCTTGGCCCTTCACCTAGTGGGGTATGGATATCCTGGGACCATTCCCTCCAGCCTTCGATCAGCGCAAATTTCTACTAGTAGTCATCGACCATTTTACCAAGTGGATCGAGGCTGAAGCACTCGCCAAGATCACCGAGGGCAAGGTGAGATCCTTCTTTTGGAAATCTATAGTGTGCATGTTTGTGCGGCACTCGTCACTGACAACGGCCGGCACTTTGACAATACGGCCTTCCGGGAGTTTTGCACTGAGCTAGGCATTCATTCGCGGTTCACCTCTGTGGGGCATCCCTAGACCAACGGTGCGGCCGAGGTGACCAACCGCATTATTCTTCAAGGACTTAAGGCCCGGCTAGATGACTGCAAAGGACAGTGGGTGGAAGAGCTCCCTAGTGTGCTATAGGCCTACAACACAATGCCGCGAGCCCCCACAAGAGAGACTCCTTTCAGCCTGGTCTTCGGGTCCGAAGCTGTCATTCCTATGGAGATAGGTGTCTCGAGCCCCCGGACGAAGTCATAAAATGAGGGGGACAAACCAAATCAGTTGCGGGCCGACCTTGACCTAGTGGAAGAACTACGAGACCGAGCGCAGCTTCGGATGGCGGCCTTCCGTCAGCGGGCGGCCAGGTACTACAATGCCCGAGTACGTCCCAAGACATTCCGCCCCGGAGACCTAGTCCTCCGATGAGTTGAAATATCAAAGCCGATGGAAGGAGGCAAGCTAGCACCAAGATGGGAAGGACCCTACCGAGTCACGGAGGTGCTTCACAACAGAGCATACAAAGTTGAGGGGCTAGACGGGAAACCTCTCCCCCGCACTTAGAATGCAGACAACCTACGTCGGTATTATCAATAGTTTATTAATTTCCTTAGCTTGAACTTGTCTACCAGAGTAATATTTGGAATATTCTCACTGACATGACTTTGAGTGATCCTGCTTCTCCCTCTAAGCTCGGCTCCGCGTTGGCACTCTAAGCCCGAGTCTCCCCTCGGCACTCTAAGTCCGACTCCGCATCGGCACTCCAAGCCCGAGCCTTCCCTTGGCACTCTAAGCCCGACTCCGCGTCGGCACTCTAAGCCCGAGTCTTCCCTCGGCACTCTAAGCCTGACTCTGCATCGGCACTCCAAGCCTGAGTCTCCCCTCGGCACTCTAAGAATGGCTCCGTGCCGGCACCCTAAGCCCGAGTCTCCCCTCAACACTCTAAGCTCGACTCCACGTCGACACTCCAAGCCTGAGCCTCGCCTCGGCACTCTAAGCCTGACTCCACGTTGGCACTCTAAGCCCGAGTCTCCCCTCGGCACTCTAAGCCCGACTCCGTGTTGGCATTCCAAGCCCGAGCCTCCCCTCGGCACTCTAAGCCCGACTCCACGTCGGCACTCTAAGCCTGAGTCTCCCCTCGGCACTCTAAGCCCGAGTCTGCATCGGCACTCCAAGCCCGAGCTTCCGCATCGGCACTCCAAGCCCGAGCCCGCGTCGGCACTCCAAGCCCGAGGCCACGTCGGCACTTAGCTTGACTCCGCGTCAGCACTTAGGTTCGACTTTGCATTGGCACAGGTTCGACTTCGCGTCGGCATAGGTTCAATTCCGCATAGCCACTCGTTCGACTCCGCGTCGGTACACAATCCCACATCAGCTCTCTGGCTGACTTCCAAGCCGTGTCCTAGACCGAGATTGTGTTGGAGTTCTCCATTGGCACCACTCTGGCATCATCCTGCGATGTATGGTCAAGTGGTCTAGTCATTGGAATTTGGTTCGTTTCGACTTATTCGCTAGAAAACCTGACTATGGTGCAAGTCGTGAGCATCATGGGTCAAAATTTCATTAATAGCAAAAGTTTACAAAATTGCCGATTTAAGTTGGACTTGATACAAAGCAAGGAAAGCAAAAGAAACTAGGGTTCAGCCGGAGCTAAGCCGTCATCTTCGGGAACTTTGTCCGGCTCCAGCTCTTCAATTCCGTTGAGGCCATAGAGTCTGCGTATTTTCTTCTTGCAATCTTGGAAGCCGCCATGGTATGCAAATGCAGTTGTCTCAGCCAGCTCCCTATTGAAGGCCTTGGACTTCCTAAAATCCTCTACGGGCTCGACAACTTTCTTCTTGGCCTCGGTGGCCTTCTCCTTGGCATCGGCGGCCCTCTTCTCGGCCTCAGCGGCCTTCTTCTCGGCCTCGGTCACCGCCGCCCTCAGATGTGCTGCCTCAGCATCTCGTTGGCGAGCGATTTCCTCGGCGTTCTCGGCCCGCTCCCCGACCACTTCGATCTCAATGGTGGCAGAGTGCAGCCGGTGCTTCAATAGGTAAATCTCTGCTTTAGCTGCTTTCTGCTTCTCTTCGGCCACCCTCTGCTTTTCCTCTGCCACCTGAGCATTATCAAGCTCATTGGCTGCCTGGCACTGAGCCACTTCCAGCGCCTCCTCCGCCTTCTCAGCCCGGGCCAGGTTACGAAATTGGGCAGCCTCAGCTTCGGCTTCAGCCTTTTGCGCCCGGGCAGTCTCTGCCCGAGCCTCCTCCAGGGCTGCCTCGGCCCTCTCTGCTCTAGCCCATACTTCTCGAATTTCCTCCAGGGATTGATCGAGAGCGGCCTCAGCCTGGGACCAAAGGCCCCTCATGGCGGTCATAGAGTTCAACGCCTGATCAGATGGTTTGGGTTAGATGAGGAAACTGTCTCAAAAGTTGACAATGGAACAGTACTTACCCAAAGATGTGCCACGGACGCCTCTCGAAAGAATGTAGATCTCCCTTGATGTCGAAGGAACCTTTGTAGCTCGGGCACAAAAGCCTGGGCTAATGTCCGCTCGGCCCAGCGGCTGTAGCATGTCAAAATTAACTGAAAAGAGGGGTCGATGTCACCTCCTTCGCTGACCTGACGGCTACAGGCGAGGACTCAGCCTTCGATTCTACTCCCTCCGACACCTTTGCTGGTGGAGATGCCTCAGCCGCTGCCCTTCGGGAGATAGGGTGGCTTCTTGAGTTGGCCTTGTAGCCAAGTTGGTCAATTCCGCTTCAGTAGCTATGGGCTGTGGTGACGGTGCTTTAGTGCCCCACTCCGGAGAAGTGTCGATCAAAACAATAGGAGACGGAGGCGGTGCTGGTGAAGGCGAACGAGATAAATCCCTTTCCCCCATCTCATTCTGCCCTGATTCCTCTCCAGCCTCGGCCCTTACCACCTCGCTCCCTAGGGCTTCGTCGGCTTTGGCCCTTTCCGCCTCGCTCCCACTTGAGGCCTCTCCGACCTTGGCCCTTCCCTCCATCTCGCCTCTTCCAGAAGCCTCTCCGGCCTCAATCCTCCTGGCAATCTTGATGATGGCCCTCCTCTCGGCAGGGGCTCCATCCGCCTTGACCTTCCTTTTCCTTGTGGCAGCCTATCTTATCTCGCGAAGCAATAGTGCCATCCCTATATCAAGGAACATGAAAGGAAGTGTTAAAAAAAAAAGAGAGGAGAGGAGAAGGGCAGAAAAAGTAGGGCGAGTAATCAGTCACTCACCACTGGACGGAATAAGGCCGGCAAGACGGAGGTTCTCTTCGATCAAAAGCTGTTGCACCGAGGGATGTCGGCAGTCAGAAGCTGCCCAAATGCAATTCGATCCTTCGGGAGTATGGAAGAGTCCCTATTTGCATCGGTATTGGGTATTCCCCAGATTCCACTCACCCCCTCAACGTTGGCAAAAAAGAACCTATCTTTCCACCCTTTGATGGATGTGGGAAGATATAATTTAAGAATCCTAGTGGGTCAAGGGGTAAAGGACCACCACCCCGCTTGCTTGCGAAGGGTGTAGAAGATACGGATAAGGAGATGCTAGCCTCTATACCCTGAAGGTGACAAAGTACCATAAAGTCGACAATGGTTCGGATGGAGTTTAGGACTAACTGTGCGGGTGTCAAGGAGTATCTATCTAAGAGTTGAGGATAAAGGGTGAATAGGTAGCCGAAGCCCTGCCTTAAAGAAAGCTCCATACAAGGCAACCCTCCCAGGACGGGAAGAAGTTACTCTATCATTAGGAGCGAGATAGACAGACGAATGTTGGAAGGGAAACTATACTTGGCTCCAAGGTTCACAATGTCTTGGGTCAACATGGTGGAGGCAGTCCATTCAGGGGCTCCTTGGCAGCAGTAGATGGGCCGGCGACGGCCGGACGGCGCCAGGGTGGGGCCCATCCGGCAGCCGGACGAATCCTAGCCGCGGGATGTCCAATCGCTCGCCGCCGTTCCAATGGAACGTGGTCGAAAGATGAAGAGGACCAACTAGTCATCGGGGAAGAGGAAGGCTCTGAAGGAACAGGGGAACGATCCTCAAAATCAGAAAGAGAGCAAGAAGGTGAAGAAGCCATGAGGACTAACCTGAAGAACTTGAACCGAGATTGAAGAAGAGAGAGCTCGGGAGGGAAACAGAAATGGGAGATGAACAGGTGCTTGCAGATTCAAGGTGAGAGATTATAATGCAAGAAAAGGTGAAAAGCAGAGGATATGGACGATTTCCCCCTTTTATACCCCCGTTTCAAATCATTTCGCTGGTTTCCGGTTTGGCCATGTGTCCGCTTTCCATTGGAAACCGCTTCAGCAACCACTCGATGCGAGGAACACGAAAAACACCACCAATAAAAAGGTAGTGGTGACCTCACCGCAATGATAACGCCTACCTTTTCAAAGCCCCTTGCCCGAGGAAAATCCTGTCAAATCCCAATAGCCTGAACGGGCGGAATGATGGCGCGGAGATCAGCCACCTGGTGGATACTAACACCCCTTTTGCTGGCAACTATATGCCCACCCATCTCAGGGGTGGGGGGGCAACTGATGTGGCTGATCACTCCTCTTGGACGGCGGCATAACACTTTGCACAATTTTCGGAACCAGATGAATTGATAGCTCATCTCCTGTGTCGGCCCCTGATTCGGCTTCGGCCTTTGGCTTCGGCCTCACCCTCGCCTCGGCCTCTGGCTTCGGCCTCGGCCTCTGGCTTCGGCCTCACCCTTGCCTCAACCCTTGGCTTCGGCCTCGGCCTTTGGCTTCGGCCTCGCCCTCGCCTCGGCCCTTGGCTTCAGCCTCGGCCTCTGGCTTCGGCCTCACCCTCGCCTCGGCCTCTAGCTTCGGCCTCACCCTCGCCTCGGCCCTTGGCTTCGACCTCGACCTCGGTGCTTTACATTGCACGTTTTCCTAGTATAGTGGAGCCAGTCTCGGATATCGAACCCAGGGATTTGAGGCACCAACTGCCGCATATCTCGCCCATTTGTTTCACCAAGATCATGGGCGGTTACCCGTGTATTACGCAGTCATCGGTATCTACGGTGCATGCTTAACAACTACGCACCCGCCAGCCGCCTACGAGACCAATCCTAACAGAATGGGATTCGACAGCTACTCAACAAAGGGTAAAAGGGACCCCCGAACAGGTACATAAGGACCCCTGACTCACAACGAGGGGGGGG
>UESW01004146.1:1016148-1038146 GCA_900491605.1 Calamus simplicifolius
TCTTGATTATATCCTTTTGCAACTAATCTAGCTTTGTTTCTAATTACTATGCCATTTTCATCTAGTTTATTTCTAAAAATCCATTTTGATCCTATAACAGAATGATTTTTAGGTCTTTCCACTAATGTCCATACATTATTTCTAGTGAATTGATTTAATTCTTCTTGCATTGCTAACATCCAATTATTATCTTTTTCAGCTTCTTCAATAGTTTTAGGTTCAATTTGTGATACAAATGCAAGATGATTACTAATATTTCTCATAGATGATCTAGTTCTTATTCCTTGAGATGGATCACCTATAATCAATTCCTTGGGATGACTATAAGCATATCTCCAATCTCTAGGTAGATCTATATCATTATGATTAGTATTAGTATCATCATCCTTAGGTGAATCATTATCTTTAGCTTCTTGCTCATGATCTGAAGATACATCAATATTAATTTTTCAAGATTTTTTCAATTATGTTTGTATCTTCCTCATCATCAATTTTTGGAACGATGCTAAAGATTCATCAAAAACTACATGAATGGATTCTTCAACAACTAAGGTTTTCTTTATTAAATACTCTATATGCTTTACTAGTTGTTGAATATCCTAAGAATATTCCTTCATCAGATTTAGCATCAAATTTACCTAAATTATTTTTACCATTATTATGAATAAAACATTTACAACCAAATGCATGAAAATATTTAATGTTGGGTTTTCTATCATGCCATAATTCATAAGGTGTTTTCTTTAAAATAGGTCTTATTAAGGCTCTATTTAGGATGTAACATGCTGTGTTAATAGCTTCCGCCCAAAAGTATTTCGGGAGTTTACTTTCACATAGCATGGTACGGGCCATGTCTTCTAGAGTCCTATTTTTCCTTTCAACTACTCCATTTTGTTGTGGGGTCCTAGGTGCAGAAAAATTATGATTAATACCATTTTCATTGCAAAAACTTTCAAATAAGTGATTTTCAAATTCAGTTCCATGATCACTTCTTAGAGACACTATGGTAGTGTTTTTCTCATTTGTTACTTTCTTGAAGAATTTCATGAATATCGAGAAAGTCTCATCTTTGTGAGCTAAAAACATTACCCAAGTGATCTAGAGTAATCATCTACTATCACAAGACCATATTTCTTTCCTCCTAGACTTGTGGTTCTAGTTGGTCCAAAAAGGTCCATGTGAAGTAGCTCTAATGGCCTAGAAGTTGAAACAATATTTTTAGATTTAAAAGAACTTCTTGTTTGTTTTCCAAACTGACATGCATCACATATTTTGTTATTTTCAAAATCTAATTTAGGTAGACCTTTTACTAAATCCATTCTAATTAGTTTTGAAATTAGGTGTGTGCTTGCGTGACCTAATCTTCGATGCCACAACCAACCAATCTCATTCATATTAGCATTATTAGCAACTAAGCAATTATTAGTAGACAATTGTCTAAATCAATCAGTATACATTGCCATTTCTATTTCCAATAAAAACAATGCTATTATCAATGGGATTAGCTACAGTGCATAAGAAGATTCAAAAGATACTTTAAAACCTTTGTCACATAATTGACTTATACTAATTAAGTTATGCTTTAAACCATCAACATAAAGTACATTTCAATAAATGTGGAGGGAGTTATTTGAATGTTACCAAACCCCAAGATTTGGCCTTTGCCATTGTCGCCAAATGTAACAACTCCTCCTTTCTTTTCTTCAAGGGTGATGAATTCTTCTTTGTCACCCGTCATATGTCTTGAGCAGCCACTATCAAGATACCACTTTCTCTTTGATCTCTTGGCCACAAGACATTCCTGCAATGAATCAAACTTTATGTTTAGGTACCCAAGCTTTCTTGGGTCCTTCATGGTTAGTAGCAACAAATATTGTTCCTTTCGGAACCCATATTTTCTTCCTTTAACATTTAAGTTTTTGTTAGGTTTTAGAATTTTACATTCATAAGATTTATGTCTTTTGATTACATTTAAAGCATGTAAATTACTTTGGCCAGCACTTACAAAAATATTTTTAAGTGATTTTTGTTTCTTAAAGTGTTATATCCTAATCCGGCTTTGTCAAAAACTGCTTTTTGACTATTTAATAACATGTCTAATTTAGTTGAGCTTAATGTAAACTTATCAACTATGTTTTTATATTTTCAACCTCATTCTTTAGTTTATCATTTTCATTAGAGATTGATTCCTTTTCATTCATTAAAATTTCATTTTCAGATTTAAGTTTCTTAATTTCATTATTAAGATTTTCTTTTCTTGAATGAAAGTTAAGTTTTCATTTTTTAAAATTTGTATTCTTTTTCAAAAACTTTGAAATCCCAACAAGTTCATTAAAGCATCAAAAAGTTCATCAAAGCAAATTCATCGCAAGGGTTGTCGGAACTTACCTCATCGTTGTCGTCCGCCATGAAACATACGTTTGCGACTTTCTTTTGTTCTTCTTCTTCGGAAGAAGATTCCTCGCTGTCACTCCATGTCGCCATATAAGCCTTCTTTTTCTTTTTGTAGGCTTTCTTCAACTTTGGACATTCATTTCTAAAGTGCCCCGGTTTATTACATTCATAGCAAGTCAAGGGGTCTTTCTCTTTTTCTTTGTCTTGTCCTTATTTTTATCCTTTTCTCCTTCCCACTTAGCTCCAAATTTTTTCTTGTGGAAGGGTTTCTTTCTCCTCATAAATCTTTTAAATTTTTTTGCTAAGAGAGCAGTCTCTCTCATCATCATCATCATCATCATCATCATCATGCTGCTCTCTTCTTCTTTTGCAGCTTTGAGGGCAATCATTTTCTTCTTCTTTGTGTCCTCCTCAACATGCTGCCTCATAGTCAGCTCATGGGTCATAAGGGATCCTAGAAGCTCCTCTAAGGGTAAAGTGTTGAGGTCCTTAGCTTCTTGGATTGCAGTCATTTTTGCTTCCCATGATCTTGGTAAAGACCTAAGAATTTTTCGAACAAGTTCGGAGTTAGTATATGTCTTACCAAGACTTTTCAAACCATTTACAATATCTGTAAATCTAGTGTACATGCATGCAATGGTTTCAGATTGTTCCATATTAAATAACTCATATTTGTGAACAAAAATATTTATTTTGGATTCTTTCACTTGATTGGTACCCTCATGGGTAACCTCTAATCTATCCCAAATCTCCTTTGCGGAATTACAAGTGGAGATTCTATTAAATTCATTAGCGTCTAATGAGCAATATAATACATTCATGGCCTTAGCATTAAGCTGTGCCATTTTTTCTATCATTATCATTCCAGTCCCTTTCGGGCTTAGGAACAATAGTGCCATCAATAACATGTGTGGGTGTACTAGGTCCATTAATTATAACACCCCAAAGCTCATAATCAGAAACTTGAATGAATATCCTCATTCTAGCTTTTCAATAGAATAATTTGAGCCATTAAAAAGTGGAGGTCTATTCGTAGAATGACCTTCAGCAAAAGAACCAACTTGTGTTGCCATTTGGAACTTTAGCTCTTGATCGTGTGATCAAAATCTAATGAGCACTAGCTCTGATACCAATTGTTGGCCCATATGACAACCCAAGAGGGGGGGGTGAATTGGGTTCTTTAAAAAATTAGCCTTTTTAAAATAGTTTGCTTGAGATTAATGAAGGCAAATGCAAAGTAACTATAAAGTGCAGTGAATAAAATAGAGATAGAGAAAGAGACAATAGAACACGGCAAACACAAAGATTTTATAGTGGTTCGGTGTATCCAACACCTACGTCCACTCCCAAGATTCACTTGGGTCCACACTATAATCGCCCTAGATTACAGCAGAGTTGTTTTACAAGCTCACAACTCAAACTTATTGTTTTCCCGGGCGCACAATGAACCCAGCTGGTTTTCAAGGGCTTACCAGCACAAAAACCCTAACACAAGCTTAACCAAGCTTGAACCGAGGTAAAACTACCTCCGCTAGTTCAATCCCCCAGATTGAACTAGATACAAACAAATGAATTATGTTTTTTCAAATACAAAGCTCCTTAATGAGCAGATAATCAAATAATATAACAAGTTTAGAAAAGCCTGATTTGTAGATGGTTGGCTTTTGAGCTTTTCTTCTTTTCTTCTTTTCTTCTTCTCCTTGCTAGGTTGAATCAAGCCTCAGCTCCGATTCTTCACAGTTGAAGCAGTTGAGAAGAGTTGAAAAGAAAGAATCTGAACTTCTTTCTCCAAGTTGGGAAATCCACAAAAACTTGATTTGAAAGCCTTGGATTCCTCTTGAGCTTTTTGGAGTGGAGTGGATTTGAGCTAGAAGGTTTTCCTCTTGAGATTCAGGCTCTCTCTTTTCGGATTTTTGAAATGGGATTTTGTCTATTTTCAATTTTCTCACTTTTTTCGTTTTCTTCTTCCGTTCTTATTTTTGAACAATAGTCTTCCCTTTTTATAGATTTCTTTCAAGCCATTTTTGGAAGAAAACTATCCGTTGGAGTGTACCTTTTAGCAAAATATCCGTTAGAATAAGGTAAAATAGAATATTACCGTTAGAGCTGATCTGGCAACTTGATTTTTCGTTCCAGATGGGTTGGAGTTGACTCTAACTTTTCTGGAGTCGGCTCTGGCTCGAAGCACTTTAAAACGATATTTCGGAGTCGTCTCTGACTTTTCTGGGGTCGACAAGAAACTTTTCTGGAGTCGACTCTAACTTACCCGGAGTCGACTCTAGGTTGGAGCCAAAAAAATCAACGTTCTGCTTCTTCTGTGAGAGTCGACTCTAACAGTCTCGGAGTCAACTCTAACTTTCGTGCCAGTTCCGGAGTCGGCTCTGTGATTCTCGGAGTCGACTCTAATGTCTGCAATTCTTACTTAGACATTAGATTCGATCCAGAACACTATGTAACTCCTAATTTTGATTATTCAATAGACTTATAATCTGAAACACTTAATCAAAATCATTAGAGCCTCCATTAGTTATACTCAAATAGTTTTGTTAATAATCAAAATCATCAATTGGGTCAACAGCATGTCATATGAATTTAACTTATTTCAAATGGATGTTAAAAGTGCATTTCTAAATGGTTTTATAAATGAGGAAGTTTATGTTGAACAACCTCCTGGTTTTGAAGATCATGAATTTCCAAACCACGTCTTCAAACTACACAAAGCACTTTATGGTTTAAAGCAAGCACCTAGAGCTTGGTATGATAGATTAAGTAAATTTTTAATTGAAAATGACTTTTCTAGAGGAAATGTTGATAAAACCTTATTTTTGAAAAGAAAAGAAAAGATTTATTAATTGTTCAAATTTATGTTGATGACATTATATTTGGTGCTACTAACAATCTCCTTTGTCAAGAATTTGCTAAGCTAATGCAGGGAGAATTCGAGATGAGCATGATGGGAGAACTCAACTTCTTCCTTGGACTTCAAATCAAACAAGAGAAAGAGGGGATTTTCATTAACCAAACAAAGTACACAAAGGAAATACTCAAGAAATTTGGTATGGAATCTGCTAAACCTCTTGGTACCAATGAGTCCCTCATGCAAGCTGGACAAGATGAAGAAGGTAAGAAAGTAGATCAGAAGCATTACAGAGGTATGATCGGATCACTTCTTTACCTAACTGCAAGTAGGCCAGATATCATTTTTCTGTTTGCTTATGTGCAAGATATCAATCTAATCCTAAGGAATCACATTTATTTGCTGTTAAAAGAATCTTTAGATACTTAAATGGAACTAAAAATGTAGGATTATGGTATTCTAGAGACTCAACCTTAAAATTGATTGCTTATTCTGATTCTGACTATGCTGGTTGTAAATTAGATAGAAAGAGTACAAGTGGGGCATGCCAACTTTTAGGAAGTAACTTAATCTCTTGGTTTAGCAAGAAGCAAAATTCGGTTGCATTATCCACTGCTGAGGCAGAGTATGTTGCAGCTGGAAGTTGCTGTGCTCAAATCCTTTGGATTAAGCGACAACTTGAAGATTATGGTATCACACTTGATAAATTCCTATTAAATGTGATAATACTAGTGCTATTAATCTAACTAAAAATCCAATTCAACATTCAAGAACTAAACACATTGAAATTAGACATCACTTTATTAGAGAACATGTAACCAAAGATGTTTGTCTTGAATATATTAATACTAATGATCAATTAGCTGATTTTTACAAACCTTTGAGTGAGGAGAGATTTTGTTATCTTAGAGGAGAATTAGGAGTTTGTGATCCTTTAGAATGATTTTCTGAAACTCTTAAGGACAACAACTATCTAGACTTCATTAATTTCTTGAAAATCCTCTATGACCAATAAGGAAATTTATCTAGAAATTTGATTCATTGTTTCCCCAATTATTAAGGAACACTTATCTAGAGTTTGATGATTAATTTGATTAGTTTCAGATCCTTGAAATTTGAATTTTTCTCTGAAACTATTGTGGAGTCGACACCTGCAGTTTGTGGAGTCGACACCTTCATATTTTGATGTTCTGTCTGGGCAATTAGAG
The DNA here is from genome assembly GCA_900491605.1 of Calamus simplicifolius. Lineage (NCBI taxonomy): Eukaryota > Viridiplantae > Streptophyta > Magnoliopsida > Arecales > Arecaceae > Calamus > Calamus simplicifolius. The sequence continues at coordinate 1,022,608 of UESW01004146.1, forward strand.
CCGACTCTGGCTTCTGTAGAGCCGACTCTAATTCGGCACTGACAGATTCTCTGGTTCGGAGCCGACACCTCATTTTCGGGAGTCGACTCTAAGTGGAACTAGGTCAAAATAAAAAGGGCGGAGTCGACCCCAAACGAAACCTATCGTCTCCTAAACCTTTTCCAAACCGTTCCAAACTTTCCAATCCCTCCAAATCCTCCAAATCTCTTGAAATCATTCCAATCGAATCCCATGGCTCCCAAAAGGCGTGCTATCATTGGTGGTTCGACTGTTCCGACGAAGCGCCGTTCAAATCGGAGGCAACCTTCGTCATCTTCTTCATCTGCCACTCAGGATGACTCTCCACCCTCACCATCTTCTCCACGAGTTGACCAATTAGCGGGTAAGGCCATTACTACCGGAAGAAAAGTAGATTTTGACTTTTTTGTTTCGGAGGGCTTTGCTATTGGGCGCTTGTTGAAAGAAATGGGATGGGAGAAGGTTTGTTCTTTGGATATCCCTACTTACCCTGCCCTAGTGAGAGAATTTTATAATGATTTATGTAGAGGAGAGGGAGGCTTAGTGAGTGTTGTAAGAGGAACTAAAGTAATCATCACGGCTGAATCCCTTGGAAATCTATTGGAATGCCTACCATTGGTTTATTGAATATCAACATGAAGATAGAGGAGGTGCCTTATCAAGGATGTTAGGGAGAGAAGTTTCTGAGTTTGAAGAAATCTTGGCAAATCAACTTAATTTGGAACTCAGATTACTTCACAATATTTGTGGAAGAATTTTATTTCCTAAAATCGGAAGGTTTGAATATGTCTCGGAGCGAGACATCTTATTGATGGACTGTATTCTCACTGGAAGACCTGTCAATCTTGCTGGTATGATGATAGGCTATATGGCGGAGGCAGCTACCAAGAAGAGATCTACATTGCCATATGGTATGATTTTGACATTGGTATTCAGAAGCCAAGGTGTACTTATAATGGATAATGAGTCACTAAGAAAATTAAGGCATACAGATTACTATAGTGTCTCTAATTCACTAGATGGGCTTCAGAAAAGAAAATGGAAATTGGATAAAAGAGGACATAAGGCCAGAGCTGAAGAGGTTAGAGTTGAGGAGGTCAGAAGAGAGGATATTCCTGAACCATCTATTCCTGAACCATCTGCTAGACCATCTACTGGACCCTCAGAGGCTGGACCTAGCTCTCACCCTCCACATCAGTCAGCATTGCATCTGGAAGATTTTTGAGGAGCAAATTGGTCAGCTCAGAGCTTTACTTGCTGAGTATGATAGTCAAAGGACAAATGATATGTGTAATTGAGAGAGGAGTTCAATCAGTTGAAGGATGAGATCAATTCAAGACTTGACATGATCTCTTTTTCCATTAGCAATTCCATAGAATCCTTTAGCACTGATCTTCATAAGATTTTTGAAAGGATGGAAGGCATTGCAGATGGATTCTGAACTTATCTTCATGCTACAGTCAACTAAAGAAAGATATGACCTTGCCGTCTCTCAAATTGAAGCTTGTCTTGAAAGTTTTAAGAATACTCAAAAAGATGATGTATGGAAATGATTGGACATTTAAAGAAAATTATGTATAAGCATATTTAATTTTGATATCCTATCCTAGGTTGTATCTTAGGATTTCTTGCTTTCTTGCTTTAATAGCATGTATCTAGGATTTACATACTTGAATATATCACTTTACTGAAACACATGTAATGAATCTTGCTTTGGAATACAATTATACATTTTAAATTTGTCTATGATTGATTGATTGAATTTCAATAAATGAATTTACTATCTTTATGATTAATTGAACCAACAACCCCACTCTGATAATTTTTTTTATTTATACTTCATCTTATTGCTGATAACAAAAAAGGGGGAGAGATAATTGTATATGCATATAAGAGAAAGAGAAAGAAAATGAAGAACAATTTTGAGAAAGAGAAAGAAAATGAAGAACAATTTTGAGAAAGAGAAAGAAATGAAGAATAATTTTGAGATGGGGAGAGAAAATTTTGAGATTCTAATTGATTCAATTGAATTCAGTTTATCTACATAGGGGGATCAATGCAGGGGGAGTTATTCAATGCAAGGGGAGCTTAATAATTTCTCCATATAAAAGTTAAATCATCTTGATTGATGTCAAGTATCCTTTTTGATTCATTTTGAATATTGGCATCAAATTCCTTGTTAGGAAGTTCTAAAGTTTTAACAATGTCTATAATTCTTAATTCAAATGAATTTTTAATGCATATACTCAAAGTTTTTGTCATCATCAAAAAGGGGGAGATTGTTGACCCAATTGAGGATTTTGATGATTAACAAAACTATTTGAGTATAACATTTGAAGTTACTAATGATTTTGATTAAGTTTTTCAGATTATAAGTCGATTTGATAATCAAAATCAAGAGTCAAATCAAGTTCTGGTTCGAATCTAATGTCAAGGTAAGATTGCAGACATTAGAGTCGATACATGGAATCGCAGAGTCGACTCCAGAAAATGGCACAGACTTAGAGTCGACTCCGGGACTGTTAGAGCCGACTCCACAGAAAAGATAGAACGATAGTTTTTCAGGCCCCGACTTAGAGTCGACTCCGGGACTGTTAGAGTCGACTCCAGAAGAATTTTGTGTCGACCCCAGAAAAGTCAGAGACGACTCCAGATCGAGTGGATTAAAGAATTTTGAGTTAGAGCCGACTCCAGAAAAGTTAGAGCCGACTCCAGGATGTTAGACACGGCTCCAGAACTGTCAGAACGACTCTAAACTTTATCTTTATCTTTTTTAATCCCAACGGCTATTGTTATTTATGGATCTAATCCTTCTTACACTTGTTTCTAACAGATAGTTTCAAACTATTTATGGATTAATCAGAATCTATAAGAAGAGGGTTTGCTGCATCTGAACAAGAAGAGACAAGAGAGGCAAAAAGAAAAGAATAGAGACAAATCTTTGAGATCCATCAGAAAAGAAAAGAGGGAAGATTCGATAGGAAAGATCATACTGATTCCCCAAAAAAAGAGAGAGAGATTTCAAGCTTTTGCTGTTATTTTGAAGAAATCTCAAGAGAAGAAAGAAGCCCTAGTTTTCTGATCTTCTGAGTCTCAAGAGCATCTTGAGGAAGATCCAATCAAAGGAAGAGAAGGAAGAAGCCACCAAGATCTGCGAATCAGGCTTTGATTCCTATCCTCTTATTATTGTTTCATTATTGTATATTTGCTCATTGGAGGAGCTGTTTATCTTGTAAAAACAAATATTGTTTGTTGGGTCAATCTGGTGATTGATTCAGTTGAGGTTGTTAGCCTTGTGCAAGCATTAGCTTGAGGTGATAGGTTTTATGCTGGTGAACCTTGAAAACCAGCTGGGTTCATTGTGCACCGGAAAAATAACAAGTTTGAGTTGTGAGCTTGCAAAACAACTCTGCTGTAATCAAATTGATTATAGTGTGGACCCAAGAGGTACTTGGGAGTGGACGTAGGTATAGGTACATCGAACCACTTAAAATCTCCTGTTTGCCGTGATTGTCTCTTTATCTTCAACTCTCTATTTGTGCTTGTTCATTTGTGTGAATCTAAGTTTTTATTTTCGCTGAGGGTTATCTTTCGAAAGAGTTTAAATTTTTTTAAAACCCAATTCACCCCCCCTCTTGGGTTGCTATCTGGACCAACAGCATGGATCTATTATCTAAATTAATCAAAAAGGATTTAGTGAATGGTTTGCCAAAACTTGTTTTTTAAAAAAGATAAGATTTGTGATGCTTATCAATTTGAAAACAAACCCGAGTAACTTTCAAATCGAAAATTTTGGTTTCAACCACTAGACCTTTGGAGCTCTTGCATATAGACTTATTTGGTCCTACAAGAACAACTAGTCTCAAAGGAAAAAAGATTGGTTTTATTATGATTGATGATTTCTCACAATTTACATGGGTTTATTCTTGGCTAGCAAAGACGAAGCATTTTTCTTATTTGAAAAATTATTTAAAAGAATTAAAAATGAAAAGAATTCTTCTGTTTTATCGATATGAAGCAATCATGGAAAAGAATTTGAATATCAATCTTTTAAAAAATTTGTAATGAAAAATGGTATTGAACATAATTTTTCTGTACTTAGAATATCCTAACAAAATGGTGTAGTAGAAAGAAAGAATAGAATCTTAGAAGAAATGGCCCGTACCATGTTATGTGAAAGCAATCTTTCAAAATATTTTTGGACTGAAGCTATCAACACAGCATGTTATGTTTTAAATCGTGCATTAGTTAGACCTATTTTGAAAAAGATCCCGTATGAACTTTGGAAAGGAAGAAAACCTAACATCAGTTATTTCATATTTTTGATTGTCGAAGTTTTATTTTAAATAATAAAAATAAAACCTTGATGCAAATATGCTTTCTATTGAAAATAGGTTACTTCATAGCATCATTGCAAAAATCTTTGCCCCTCGGGCTGGATCTTTTAATGTTGTAACCGACCGTGATATTTGCATTATGTATGATATCCTAGAAGAAACACCTCTAGATTTTCCTGAGCTTATGATGTCTATTATGAAGGAAGCTTTAGGTAGATCCAAAGCTGCATTGCCATACAGTATGTCTCTCACTTATGTTTTTGAATTCTATAATGTGAAACTTAAGGGAGAGACTGTTGTAGCATTACGGCATTCCAATGTTTTTAATGCTCACTCTCTTCACCGTATAGACTATACTAAGCGTGATGGTTTTGGACCAAGATTAGAACTAGGATAGGTGAAAACCTGCTCTTCCACCAAGTAGCTTACCACCTTCAGACCTACCTCAACAAGCTTGCCCTTCACCCAATTACTTTAACTTTGATTTTCATCAACCTCATCCTTTCCTAATCGCAATGAATGAATCACATCCTTTCATGTCTGAGCCGCATCAATTCACTGCACATGAGCCACCTTACCATAATGATAATCCTGCTCTTCAGCAACCCACCATTGAAATTTATGAAGAACAGATACAACGGATTATTCATGAATTGTCCATAGCTCAATCCAGTAGAAGTACTGAAGATAATGGATCATCTGTTAATGACTATACCATGATACCCCACATCTTTACAATTTTTGAGACACTTTTCCAAGTTGTGATGAGTCAGAATCAAATTGTTCATGATATGCAAATTCTCAATGGAAGAGTCTTTCACCACAACGAAACTGTGATGGGCTGTATTCTGAATGGGATAAATTTGTTAAAGTCTAAGCTTGAATATTTTGAGACAAAAGCAGAATGGGTAACTTTTCAAATGCGTGCAAATAAAAGCCAAACCAAGGATGCCTCAAATGCTGTTGATCACTGGACCGCTTCTATTGCTAGGCTTACAAGCCTCTTGGAGCAACATCTTGCTTCTTCTGCTCCTCGAGTGTTTTCACTAGATGTATCTTATTCGCATCCCCACCTCTGGATGCCTCCGCCACAACCTCAAGAAAACAAGTCCAGAACCTCTCGCTGACCGAATGGATCTTCAACTCAACCCTCTGTGATTTCTTCTGATGATGATAAATGAATCTTGTATGTTTGTCTTGTAATATTTGCCTTGACTATATGATGTATGTTTGGTAAGACTTAATGCTTTCTAATTAAGCCATTGGCTTACTATTTTGTATGAATGATGTACTCATGTTATCTTAATGCATTATGTTATGAATGTCTATGATATGAATGTTATGACAAACAACTAAATTTTTTCACATTCTTCAAACACCTTCTTGATTGATGATAAAAAGGGGGAGAAGAATAATGCATACATTAAGAAAATGGAGTAAATAAATACTCCATACATTCAAATTGATAGGGGAAGAAATATTAATTGGAATGAATTAGAGAAAAGAATTTTTAATACATTCCTATACATTCTACATTCTATGTTTCTCTTATATATATACTTAAGGGTTTTGTCATCATAAAAAGGGGGGATTGTTGGTCCTAGATTGATTTTGATGATTAAAAATAATTAAGTAAGGACTAATTTGTTTATTATGGAGACAAAGATCAATGCAGAAAAATACAGAGGACCAAAGAATGCTTTCACATGTCTTACAATGAGCCTCACCAAGTTAAAGTCACATAAATAATTGCTCCTAGCCGTTTGGTTCTCAAATTAGTTGACTAGGGTTTTTTTTTAGCTAGATAAGCAGCCCTATAACTCTTCCCTGGCCGAACCTCTCCTTGAATTGGCTAACTAGATATTGTATTTAGTCAACTAGAAAGGCATGGCTCCTCTTGGCTGAATGCTCCTTCAAATCTCTACCTGGCGAGTTAGCTATTTCCTGCCTTGGGCATGTGCATGAAGCTGTTAGTTAACTGGACTCTCAGTCTAGCTAGCTGATGAGTTAGCTATTTGCTGCCTTGGGCGTGTGCATGAAGCGGTTAGTTAACTGGACTCTCAGTCTAGCTGGCTGATGAGTTAGCTAAGCTGTCTTGGGCGTTTGCATGGTGCTATTAGTTAACTAAATTCTCAGTCCAGCTAGCTGACTAGCTAACTAATTCTTGCCTGGCCGAACTGCTCTCTATCCTAGTTAACTGAAGCTAGCCTTCAGCTAACTACTTTTGGCCGTGTGAAATTTTGGATAAGTTAACTGGAGCTAGCCTTCAACTAACTACTTCTGGCATGGTTGCTATCCTAGCCGTGTGGAACCTTGGATAAGTCAACTGAAGCTAGCCTTCAGCTAACTAGCCGATTGCCTTCTTTCCTCCTGGCCGTGTGGATCTCTAAAACAGTTAACTGGACTTTGTGTCTAGCTAACTAAATGTTTGAAATTCCTTCTCATAGCCGCATGAAAATTTGAATAAGCTAACTTAAGTCAACCTCCAGCTAACTACTTTAGCATGAAAAATTTCTCCTGGCCGTGCACTTCTTGTTGCTAGCTAATTGGACATTTGGTCCAACTAACTATTCTTTTGCAGGACCAAACTATTCATTATTTATTATCATAAACATAAAATTATTTATAGTTATATTATTATTTTATGATAATATTATTTATAGTTATTATATTAGTATATTATATATTATAGTATCAATTATTATATCTTCAATGTGATTATACCAGCACTAATGTACCAGAACACACCATGACTAATTATTATATTTTAATCTTATATGATATAGTTAATAACATGAAATTTTATTAGAAATGCAATCTAAAATGATTAAAACGAGGACATGAAATTTTATTTAGAAATGCTTTAAGATTCGGGTTTTGGCCGTTGTCTTCCCCGATCTCTGGCGATCTTCGTCCTCTCCGGCTGTGACTCTGTCGGTCTGTTCCTCTTGCCGTCCCTTTTCTTTCTATGGTGTCGGATGGGGTTAAGCCTGGGCAGGTTTCTGGGTCGACGTTTGTGGGATCCAGCTTTCGCTGGGTCTCGCCGTCTCCTACGCCGGCGGTTATAGAGTCTCTGGAAGCATCCTTTCCGGATGTTATTCGCGTCCCTGTAGCTGAGCTGGAGGCCGAAGTGACGAGATGGCAGTCAAGAGCTATTCTGCTTCGTTCTTACCACAAGTGGGTTCCGGCAGAGGCGGTGATCAGGGAATTTAGAAGAGCGGGAATTCAAGGTGAAATTGCTCCGATCAGTCTGGCATTCCGGTGCCACATATTCCGATTTGAAGATCCGAAAGCCTGTGACATGGTTCTCAATCGTCCTTGGATGGTTAACGGACAGGTTATGGGATTGGAACCATGGCGGGCAGATTTCTTCTCGGCCGAGGATGCTATTCGTCGGCTCTAGTTTGGGTTCGGCTCCCCAACCTTCCGATTGAGTTCTGGAAGGAGGAATTCATCAGGGTCATCTTGGAACCAGCCGGGCAGTTCATATGTTTGGATGCATCAACTGTGGCGAAGAGCAGAGGTGGTTTCGCCAGGGCATGTCTCTGGATCAACCTTCGTCGTCCTCTGAGGCCGGGTGCTCGGATTCAGGGTATTGGCCTCCCCTTTTGGCAGCAATATGCTTTTGAAAATCTGGATGGAATCTGTGCTTCCTGTGGAATGTTGCATCTCAGTGGCCCTTGCTCTCAGTCTGGTTCAGGAGTCGAAGGTGCAGCCTCCAGCCTTGTATACGGTCCGTGGATTGCAGCAATTCGACAAAGAAGGGATGCCCGGGTTCCCAGCGGGATGAGAAAAGGAAGATGCAATCGGTGACGTCTCCGGGGGCCGCTAGTAGCAGATCGAGATCTTAGAGGAAGGTTGCGGTTCCTGTGAGTGGTGTTGAAGCTGCTGAGGGATGGAGCCTTCCTGCTAAGCTGGCTCGGAGGAGGGTGTCGATTCCTTCAATGGTAGGGGGCTCTTCTGCCATGGATTCAGGGTGTCCAGTGGGGGAGTCATCGCAAGGCCATTCTGCTTCAGTTAAGGTGCCGGGTTTGAGAGAGCGTGCCGGTTTTGCTACAGTAGAGAATGATTTGAGGCAGGCTGATAAGGTTGATTCGGCTGAGAAGGGTCTGAACATTCCTCTTTTGAAGAATAACCCCTTTGCCTCTCTTGGTCTGATATCGGGGGAAGGTGGCACTCTGGTCAATAGGGATGTTTGTCTGGGCCCCCTTAAGTGGGCCAGACCAGTTGATTATCAGGCCCCGAGGGCAGTTTCTAAATCTGGGAAACAAAAAGGAAAAGGTAAGTCTCGGACCTGTAATAGCTCTGGGATATCGATTGATTCCTAGGAAAGGAGGTCCCTGGCCTCCTTCTCTCTGGAAGGAGGTCAGGAGGTGGTTAGGTCATGTTCTGACAAGCCGGTGGACCTTTCCTCGAAGGTTTCAGATAATGTAAACATGAATTCAGGTCCCCTATCTCCAGTTCAGTCTCCTCGGGCTGTTGTCATCAGTCAGGAGCCAGAGGTTGATCCATCCATGTTAGCTGAGGGGGGTACCTCATCCAATGGGTGCCTATCTGATATTGCGATGATGGAGGATGAGGGAGGGGTCCCAACTTCATCATCCCTGTAAATGAAGATCTTGATTTGGAATGTTAGATGAGCTCGAAAGCCTTCATTTCGATCCTCCTTTAGTAGATTGGTGCAGCTTATAATTTTGATATATGTGTTCTTTTGGAAACAAGGTTGTCAGGTGATAGTCTGGCTCAGTTTAGGAGGCAGATTTCTCGGTCCTGGTCTTCCTATTCGGTTGAGGCTGAAGGTTTGTCTGGAGGTATGCTGGCCATTTGGCGTGCCGATACTGTTAAGGTTGATGCTTTTCATCAGTGCAACTAGCAGATGGTCTTGTAGTCTCTGAGGGGTCCTCTGATCCTTGGCTCCTATCAGCTGTTTATGCTAGTATGGATTACAGGGAGAGACGGATCCTCTGGTCGAGTTGCTTTCCCTTCTTTCTCAAGGTCTCCCATCTATCATTGCTGGTGATTTTAACTGCATTACTGAGGCTAACAAAAAGCGTGGAGGGTGTCGGTTTACTGCCTCGGCTGATGTTACTGAGTTTAGATCTTTCATTGAATCATCGGGGCTGTTGGATTTGGGGTACTCTGGGACCCAATTCACTTGGTATAACAACCGTCAGGGTTCGGCTCGTGTTTGGGAGAGACTTGACAGAGCTATGGCTACAGAACAATGGCTTCATAGGTTTCACGAGGTTACTGTTGCCCACCTTCCTAGGATTGCTTCTGATCATTGCCCCATTTTGATTTCAACGAGGTTTCTATGTATTATCGCAGACAGTTTAGATTTGAGCAGTTTTGGACTATCCATTCTGCTGCTCGGTCGATCATTTCGCAGATTTGGCACCTTCCTATCAGGGGAAATGCTATTTATAGGTTATCGCGGCGTCTTATGATGGTTCGACGTCGTCTATCCAGATGGAATAGGATGGAGGTCGGGGATCTGGTTAGACAAGTTGAAAGGGTAGAAGCCGACTTTTCTGCCTTACAGGAGAAGGAGGACCAGGATGGGTTTTTGGTGGATTCGGACCTCTCGTTGCTTCGGGACTCACTGTCTCACCATCACTTTCTTCTCCGCCAGCAGGAGATGTTTTGGAGGCAGAGATCCAGGGTTCAGTGGATATGTGAGGGGGATCGTAACACTAGATTTTTCCATCAAGCCACTTAAAGAGGCGGTCCGCTAACAGGATTCGGAGATTATTTGATGCTGAAGGGCATACTCAGGAGGACATCCACTCTATTAGGGATTTGCTTTTCCAATTTTTTCGGACTAGATGGACTGAGTCCGAGGGGGAGGGAGCTCTGGTTGTTCGTGTTCCAGATTCTAGGAAGATTTCGACCAAGGAGAATGATATGTTACTCAGGCCTATAACTGAGGACGAAATCCGGGAGGCGCTATGGGGGCTTGGCTCGGATAAGGCCCCTGGGCCTGATGGATTTCTGCCTTCTTTTTACCATCATTATTGAGGAATTGTTGGGCGTGAGGTTACTCATGCTATTCAAATTGTATTCCAGATAAAGAGCATTCCTCAGGAGTGGAACCGGACTTTTATTTCTCTGGTGCCCAAGCGTCCGGAGGCTTCTCTCCCGCAGCACTTCCGACCTATTAGCCTTTGCACCACTTTGTATAAGATATGTGCTCGGCTTTTAGCTGGCCGCCTTCGTTGTGTTCTTCCTCGCATCATTTCTATTGAGCAGGGGGCTTTTATTAGAGGGCGTTCTATTTCTGATAATATTCTCATCGCCCAGGAATTTATGCATGATCTTCAAAGAGCCCCAGCTAGTCGTTGTCTTATGGCGTTAAAGCTTGACATGGAGAGAGCTTATGATAGGATGAGTTGGTCTTTCTTACACCGCTCGCTCCAGGAGTTTAGTTTTCATGAGCTGTTCATCAAGTGGATCTTGGCTTGTATTCAGAGGCCTTCTTTTTCTCTGATTATCAATGGATGCCGACGAGTTTTTCAAGTCTACTATTGGTCTGAGGCAGGGGTGCCCGTTATCCCCTTTATTGTTCATTCTTGCTGCGGATGATCTTTCTCGAGCTTTTCATCAGGCACAGTAGAATCAGAGGATTGTCCCTTTTATGGCTGGGAGTCAGGGCCCTGCGGTCTCCCATCTTCTTTTTGCTGATGACTGTATTCTTCTGGGTCAGGCTTCCATTGATAATGCGGCTCCATACATTCTATTGTGCAGAATTATTGTCTGGCTTCGGTCAGAGGGTTAACTATCTCAAATCTTCTATATGTTTCAGCCCGAAGACCATCAGATCTACTAGGGAAGCCATTATTAATCTGTCAGGCATATCTACTCAGACTGATCAATTTTTTATCTGGGGATCCCCATTACTGGTAGACGTCCCCGTTGTTCTGATTTTTCTGAGTTAGAGAGGAGAGTTCGTCAGCGCCTTGAGGGATGGCAGGTCACTAGTTTATCTATGATGGCCAGGGTCATTATTATTCGATCTGTTCTCTCTTCGCTTCCTCTGTATCTTCTGTCGAATACTGCTATTCCGACTACCTGTCTTAGAAGAATAGAGAGATGCTTCAGAGACTTTCTTTGGGCCTCTATGCAAGATGGTCATGGCATGCATTTATTATCCTGGGATACGGTCTGTATGCCTATCCAAGAAGGCGGCCTTAGAATTCATTCTCTGATTGTTAGAAGAGAAGCTCTGTTTGCTAGACATGCTTCGCGATTTCTCTTGGAGCCGCAGTGTCTGTGGAGCTCTTTGATGCGAGCGAGGTATGGGGAATGGACATCCGGCTTGCCCATTGTGCCGATCCGCGGATCATCCTACTTTTGGAAGGAGGTTTGCAGATATGGTCAATTTATCCTGGAGAATGTTTCATGAAGTATCGGAGATGGTTATTCGATTGATGTTATCCAGGATACTTGGATTTCCGAGCTCCCCTTTTCGAGATGGCCCTCCTTTATTAATATGGACGCCCCCTCCAGTTTAAGGGTGAAGGATCTGATTTCCCGGGATTCCCATGCTTGGCATATCCCCACGGTGACATTGTTATTTGGGGAGGAGCTTTCTCGGTTGATTCTATCTATGCCTCTTATGCCTGGCTATGGTGGTGATTCTAGGCTTTGGCAGAGATCTTGTCTCTCGAGGGCCCCCTCCAAGGACCTTATGAGGATTTTCAGGCCTCAGTCCCGGCGCACTGAGGATGCTGCTTGGATTTGGAAGCTTCCTACCATTCCTAAGATCCAGCTTTTTATTTGGAAGCTTCTTTGGGGCTGCCTTCCTACGTCTGCTCTTCTCTCTAGGAGGGGTCTATCTATTCAGCCGATCTGTCCTCTTTGTCGGCTGGAGGAGGAGATGGATGACCACGCTATTTTTCTATGTCCTAGAGCTCAACGGATATGGCATCTGACGGGGTTTTCTAGTAGATTGGAGGCAACGGCATCTCCACGCTTCTCCTTTTTTCATGATATTCGGTGGGGATCTCAGCATAAGCGGGGTCTCTGGGCAGCCACGGCATATCAGATTTGGCTGTCGAGGAATGACTTCATTTTTTCTAATATCACTGCTTCTCCCCATAGGGTTGTGAGGAAGATAAGATTGCTGATTATGGACTATGGTCGTGTCTTCTCTGGTGTTAGTTATGGCTCCTTTGGCCGCTGGGGTTCCCCTGCTGCTTCGGCAGCGAACCGGTATCCGGTTTTCATCTATTGGGAGCCCCCCCTCTAGGGTATGTCAAAATCAACTTCGATGGGAGTGTCCGTGGTAGAGCTGCTGGTTCTGCGTTCATCATCCGTGGGGCGGCGGGTGATTTGTTGGCGGCAGGAGGTTTTGGTGCTTTTGACTATTCTATTCCGATGGCGGAGCTCTATGCGGCTTGGGCAGGAATTTCTTACGCCGTTCGAATTCTCCGCGCTCCTCGGATCATGATCGAGGGTGATTCTATGACGGTCATTTCTTGGTTGTAGAAGGAGAATTATTTTGAAGGTCCCTCTAATCCAATCTTGAGGGATATTTGCTCAATTCTGCGAGGGACCGGTTCTGTCCTGATTCGCCATATATATCGAGAAGCCAATGCGGTTGCTGATTGGGCCGCTTCCTCTATAGCTCAGCATACTGGTTCAGGGATTTGGAGGCCTGAAGATCACTGTCCTATTTTTCTTTAGCAAATTTTGTCATCTGATGTATCTGGACTGATTCACACGAGACTTGTGTGATCGCCCGTTTGTAACCAAAAAAAAAAAAAAAGAGCGAATATTTCTAGGTGGACATAAAAAAGCCTATGTCTGAATGATAGGTATAAGAAGGTTTGATGAGGCATAGCTTATTCCATGTTAATGTTCATTTTGAAATAAGACTTAGCTAATATAAGGCCCTATTTCAGGTCTCATTCTCTTATCAAGCTCCATCATGGAAATTAAAACAAAGGATGATAGTGGTGGAAAGACTCGGAAAAAATGTAGAAGATCGCCACAATAGTTAACGTTAGACTTTTATCATATTTTATCCTATATGCATGGATGGCTTAATCAAGCTAGCTTAGGAACACTCAAGATAGATAGCAACATCCTTGGTATGCTTAGTTGAGTCTCTAGAGATTGTGTGTTGCATTATCATGGAAGAATGACATCAAAGGGCAGCAATTAGGTTGGAACAAGTTGGATACGCGTCAATTCAGATGCACGTTGGATATGGGTTAGCATAGATGCAAGTTAGGTCAAAATTTTGCCAACTCAACTATGACCTATTTATTAAATATGCCAAAATCTAAATTCAAACTCAGCCTTTTGATTAAATAGGTTACTTGACCTAACTCTCACATTGCCTATTTATTAAATAAATTAAATTAGATTAAATGAGTTAAATGGGTTAGTTGGGTTTTAACAAGTTAAGTAGGTTGTGTAAAAATGTTAAATGTGTTAAATAGGTTAGATCGACGATTAAATATGTCAAAATAGGTTACATGGTCAAAGGTTTAAATATGAACATGATTTATTTAACGAACAAGTCTAGATGGGTTGACATGTTTACGACTTGAAACCAATTGTGCTAAACCCAAACTTGCTTAATGTAGATTAGTTTGATGGATCATGTAACAAATTGTCTTCTATAAATACATACACAAAAAATTCAAATATTAATAGGATTCATTTCATTCTACTTGATAGCCATGCATCACCTATGTTTGCATTCCTAAAGGCACCCTCTCTTTCTGAAAGATTTATGGCATGTCAAGCATTGGTAAGATTCTTTACTTTGCATCAATTAACCCATAGGCTCCACCACTTGTGAGATTTAAAAGTATCCAATTTCACATGTACATGTTTGTTTTACTTATCTCCTCCATATTATCTTAATCAATTAATCAACTAGGATTTGAAGAGTTCTTCATTTGATTCAATCTTTTTAAATTTCTTCTTATGCATCAAAATGCAACCTATGTTTGTTGAATGGATTTTAAGAAATAAAATAAACAAAAAATGAAGGAGATGATTTATTTACATGTTTTCTCCACTATTTAATTATTCTCCTTGCTTTCTCACTTTAAACCAATCCTCTATTTTTTTATCTCTTTTCATTTTTAGTGACTACATATATAATTGTTACATGAAGTACCAATTTGATTGTTTAGGAATGAGATCACATAAAATAAATAAGTTAGGTGTGTATTTATTCTTTCCACTCGACTATAAATTTAATATGGAACAAGGGTTTTATGATCCAATAGAATTTTGGCTAGACCCAAGCTTGAAATGACCTTGCTGTCCCTAAGTAAGTACCCTTCTATTTTATACAACAAACTTTTAGTTTATATAAAAGCATTTAACTCTTCTTGTATTACATTTTGCTCTAGTAACATTCCTTTCAATTCGGAATCTCTTTTTCTTTCTTCGATGTCAAGATTTTTATCTATTTTTAAGAAATAAGCCCATTTCATCCTCCTATAACTAATAACCACTATAACAGCCCAAAACAAAGATCATTATTTCATGTGATTCTTCCAAAATATAATAAAAACTTCTATTTAGGTTGTATATTCATCACAATCACTTTTATTTAAAAAAAAAACTAAAAATAAAAATATTTTTTTCTTTTTTATATTTTTAATAATAGAAACATTGGCCTTCTCTATTATTTTTTTTTAAATAAATAATAGTAACATGTGTTTGGTATGTTAAAATTTTATAAATACATATCTAAAATGAAGGATCATAGATCCTATTCCTAGCTAGGAAGTTGATGCCCTTAACCATATTAAAATTATGTAGGATTCGATGGAATAGCTTTGATCAAGAACCATCAAAGGTTGGAAACTATGGAAGAGGGTCAATGTTCATTTGAAAAGGATTAGAATCATAAGAGGAGGCCTGCCATGAACCACAAGAAAATGGAGGGGATAATGAGAAAAAGAAAAAAAAGAAGCAAATAATGAAGAGTTGGCATAAGATTTGGCAACATTGATGATGCTACAAAGGAGAGAAGTTTGGAGAGGATAGGAAAGAAAAGAGAAATAAGAATTCTCCATTTTTCATTTTTTTTATAAATTTTAAAAGTCACTTTCAAAAATAAAAAATAAAAACAAGAGAACCAAACATCCTCCTTGCATTTGATTTCATATTTTCACTTTCTAAGATGAAAAGAAGGAAAAAGTGATACCAAACATG
>UESW01004146.1:1054753-1110881 GCA_900491605.1 Calamus simplicifolius
TATTTCAAAGGATTTCCCTAGTTTTGAAGAAGAAGGAGAAAATCCCTAAATCTTCAACCGTTTCTTCACCAAAATCTCTTCAAGTGCTCTAATACCATTCAATTCAAAAGAGAAGGAGAAGAGAAGAAAAGAAGAAAAGCTCAAGCGCTACATTGCTTCAGAAATTAGGCTTTTCTATTCCCATTTACTTACATTGTTTATTTGCTCAATTAAGGAGCTATTATTGTTGTAAACTCTTAATTGATTTGCTGTTTATCTAATTCAATCAGGGGATTGAATTAGTTGATGTTGTTAATCTCGGGGTAAGCTAAGTGTAGCTTACGTTGGGTTTCATGCTGGTAAGCCTGGAAAAACTAGCTGGATTCGTTGTGACCTCGAAAAAAACAAGTTTGAGTTGTGAGCTTGCAAAACAACTCGACTGTAATCAAGTGAATTATAGTGTGGATCAAAGTGCTGCTTGGGAGTAGATGTAGGTGTTGGATACACCGAACCACTATAAAATCCTTGTGTTTATCGTGCTTTGTCTCTCTCTCTCTCTATCTCATTTATTTGTGCTTAGCATTTATCTATACATTGCACTCAAGCACTTTCATATCAAAGCACATAGTTTTAAAGTGTTAAAATTTTAAAGAACCCAATTCACCCCCCCCCCTCTTGGGTTCCCATCTGGGCCAACAGTAATTTTTTAGGGTATCATTCCAAAATAACCCAGAATTAAGAAAGGAATACATAGAAGAACTTAAAAGGAATTACAGCCTAAACCAAAGAGAGAAGTTTTAAGCTTACTAGAAATAATCAAGCAGAAAGATCAAGAGGAAAAGCTTAAAGTAGACCCAATCCATCAACTTCAAAAGGAAGTTAAACAAATCAAAACAACAATAAAAAACTAAAGTCAGATATAGAAGAACTGGAAAAACCAGATAAAGAAAAAGAAATCCTTCAGGAAGAAGACAATGAACATGAAAGTTACCTGAATAAGATTACTACAGTAAAGATTCAAAAATGGCATATCAGAGGCAACCACTCAGACTCCACCAGCCACGACATGTGAAGCTCCATTAACCCTATCAGACCTTTTTGACTTTTGAGAGCACTATCCTGAAAAAGGTCACAAATGCAGCCGTACATGTGCTGCAGTTCTCGCCAACTGTCCCAAACCACTATACCTTTTCGGTGCGATTCCCATCATCCTTATACCATCAGGGTTCCACTCCATCAATTATTGACCCTCAATAATTGTCCTTCAGACACTATTCCAGAACCATTATTGTCCTAATCCACTATTCACTGTCACTATTCATCACTATACATTGAACCCGTGAACCTCAATTATTGTCCTAACCCACTGTTCATCACTATTCGCTATCACTATTCATCACTGTACACTGAACCCGTGACCCTCAATTATTGTCCTTGCCAGTGCCAGCTCAATGATGGCTTACTCCCTTCCTCAGCTATAAAAAGGGAAGACTCCTTTCATTTCGGATCACCGCCTCACCGCCTCATCGCCCATTCCAACCATGATCACCACTTCCACCCCAACCAACCACACTTCTTCCACTCCAGCCATACTCGCCTATTCACATAATCACCTTTACTTCTTAGCCTTCATCACCCATGACCAATCCCACCAGAACCACTTTCCACTGAAACCATGAGTACCCCTTTGTTTCGTAACCTTATCTTAGAAATCAGAGACCTTACAGACTTCATAATCTCCCAGTATGAACTCTATCCTGAGCTATGCCCACTCTTTGGAGAACTACTAGACCTAACAACCCATATCCTGCTTTGGACCATTGATGAAGACCCAATGTACGACCTCAGAGTATTCAGAGATAGCAGTGTCTAGCCAAACAAACAGAAGTAAGACCTTAGTCTTTATTATCAGACATATGTTGTAAATCAGGCTTTCAGCCATACTTTGAAATCAGTTTTGTAAAATTATCAGTCTTATATAAAGAATCACAACTTTTTCCTAAGAAAGTTACTATTCACTTTTACTGTTCATTACTGTTCATTTTTACTATTCATCGCACTCTGCGCCTTCTCAAAAACTATTACTGTCCATTACTATTTATTACTGTTCACTTTTTACTGTTCATCACACTCTACACTTTTATGGAATTTTCATTCCGTTTTCATTTCGTATCCAATTCCGCACCCAAATAGTATCAGAGCCAAGTTAGATCACCACTCACACACACCATATTTTTATACCAAAGAGTATCATGCCTCCTAAGCGGGTATATGCAAATATACCTATGACCCATGAGAGTAATGAGCTACGGCCGGACGTGAAACCTCTTGGTTAAGAAATAGTCACATTAATAGCTACTTTTGATAAAAGTCAAGTCCTTGAGAAACATTAGTTTCAGACTTTAGATCCCAATTAGTTTGAGAACATTAGCTAGCGGGCTTCTTAATTATCCACCAGGTTTTTAAGAAACGATGGTAAGCGTGAGACCGTTGGTAAGCGTAAGACTGGCAGTGAGGTAAGACCGGCAGTGTTCCCAGCAGTGTTCCCGGTTGTAGACCCATCGTTAACCCTAAAAAAGCAATGGAAGCAATAATTAAGAAATTAGCTAAGGTTCGGAAACCAATTGAGATAGAAAGTTTGGAAACCAATGAATCTCAAGACCAAGACTTTACTCAGAAGAAACCATTAATATGTTGACTAAATCAATATCAAAAGCAGAGATAGACATAACAAATACAAAATTCCAACAGTAGACTATAAACTGATATACAAAATAGGAAGTTTTGACCTTTTGAAAAATATAGAATCAAAACTGCAGAGCATAGCCTACCAATCAAATTAGAGAATGGCCAAACCAGTATAAGAAACCTAAAACTCAAGGGAGTTGACTTAGAACCTAGCATCCCAATGCATCCCAAGCCTATATTATGAAGACACAAACTATTCGCCAACCTATTCCCAGATGGTAGATGAAACTCCAAAACAATTAAATATGATCTCCAAAAAATTGAAATCAATAAAAAAACATTAGAAAAGATTTTAAAGCAAAATATAACAAAGAAAAAGTTGATTGGTTATGGAAGGAAACCAGTCCAGAAGAAAGGGAAGATTTGAAGCAAGAATACTACGATTTTATGAACAAACAAAAGTTAGAATTGCCCTATTTTACATGGCTTGAACATGCATGTAATAATAGAAAAATTACATATAAATATCCATTCGGATCCTTAAAAGTACTTTGGAAAACTATAGAAAATAAAAAAATAAACTCAAAACACATTCCTTTAGATGAATGCCTGATTAACTACAGAAATCAAATAGTAATTGCCTCCCCATTTAAAATCATTAAACCAGATAATGAAAATTATCCAGCCACTAATAAGGAAATCAGGAAAATAGCCCAACAGAATAACTATAGCAACCAAGCTTTACATACTATGTCAGAACAGTTAGATAGGATAGAGAAAGCCCTTGGACAAGAAGCTAAGAATCCAAAAATTATCAAAGAAGTAAAAATGCAGGAACCTCTTTTCCAAATAGATAGCAGTTGAGAAAAGGAGTTTAAAAGCAAGAAAGATAGAATCGTAGACCAACTGACAGATAAACTTAAGGGAATTAGATTAAACATGATTTCATCTCAAGAATCTGAAAATTAGATAAACAAAATAAAATATGAAGGACAAACATACTACCATACACAAAAAAGTTATTATCCCAGACTAACTCCACCTGACATCCAATTCGAAGAAAGAAAAAATTTTAGAAGAGAAGCCTATCAAAGTGGAGCCGTCTACGAATGGAACCTAGATGGTATGTCAGAAAGAGAGATTTGAAATCTCCTATTAGAAATGATTATGGCCGCAGGAGCCCTTAGATCTGCAAATTCATCTGAAGAAAACACCATTAAAGTCCTAGTCCAAGGATTTACTGGACAGTTAGAAGGATGGTGGAATAGATACCTTAAACCTGAACATAGAGAAAAAATAAGAATCAGCACAAAAATCATAGTTAAACCAGATTCCTCCGAAACAATAGAGGAACCCAATGGAGTAGAAGGGCGTAAGGCCGTTGGTAAGCCTAAGACCGGAAGAAGGGCGTAAGACCAGCAGTGTTCCCGGCTATTGACCCATCATCAACCCTTAGAAAGCAATGAAAAAAATGATTAAGAGATTAACTAAGGTTCGGAAACTTGATTTGTTAAATAGGTTAGAGAACTATGAATCCCAACACCCAAACATAAACCAAAAAGAAATTACAAATCAATGGAGAAAATAATTAAAAAATTAACTAAGTCTCAGAAACTTAATCTACTAGAAAAATTAGAAAATTATGAATCTAAAGACCAAGACCAGTTCCAGAAAGAAACCATAAATATGCTAACACAGTCAGCCTCTAGAATTCAAGCAAACCTAACCAATAACAAAATGCCAAAAGTTAAGTATAATCAGATTTATAAGATAGGAATGTTCGACCTCCTAGAAGATTATAGGATCAAGACTGCAGAACACAGCCTGCCCATTAGACTGGAGAATGGCCAGACTAGTGTCAAGCTTTTCAGAGATGAAGACCTTCGGTCCATTGACACTGAAAAGTACAAATACATCCATGTCGCGGCTATTCAGGTTGGTATTATCCCAAACCATAGATTAGGTCTAGATAAACCAATCTTTATCGCTCTTAAGGACGGAAGACTCCACGAAGCAAAGGATGCAGCACTCAGTGTTATTAACACCAAAACCCAAGCCTCCATTCATCATCCTAATGCCTCATCTACTACCTAAAGCTTCCACCTAAACTCCACTCAACCTCCACTAACCTCCACTCAAATGCCATTAAAGCCCTCCACTAAACCATGGCCAACCATTAGCCTCCACACCATCTTCCACTCATTCTCCACTAAAACTTCCACTAAGCCATGACCTTCACTACTCAAACTCCATTCACCCTCCACTAAAGCCTCCACCAAGCCATAACCATCTATAAAACTCCGAGCCTTCTCTTCTCAATCACCACCACCCTTGCCTCTCTTCATCCTCCAACACCATGACCCCCACATAACCATGAAATCATCTTTCCTTATCCACCATCGCCCTTCTTCCATAGCCATCTACTCTCATCACTTAACCATCCGCAGATCCCTGCCATCCCAGTTATCTCCTTTTAATTTGTGCACTTTTATAGTTGCTTTTAATTTGTGCAAACTTTTAATTTGTGCAAACATGACAGTTGCTTTTAAACCAAATTCTTTACCCATAAGCATCACGCCTCCTGAGCGGATATGTGAAAATATATCTATGACCCAATGTTGGCCCAAATGACAACCCAAGAGGGGGGGGGGGGGGGGGGTGAATTGGGTTCTTTAAAAAATTTAAACCTTTTGAAATATTTGTTTGCTTAGTGTGAGTGAAAGTGAATGCAGATGCAAAAACAAAATACAATCAATAAGATAGAGATAGAGATAGAGATAAAGGAGACACGGCAAACACAAAGATTTTATAGTGGTTCGGTGTATCCAACACCTACGTCCACTCCCAAGATTCACTTGGGTCCACACTATAATCTTCCTTGATTACAGCCGAGTTATTTTACAAGCTCACAACTCAAACTTATTGTTTTCCCGGGATTACAACGAACCCAGCTGATTTTCCGGGCTCACCAGCACAAAAACCCTAACACAAGCTATACCAAGCTTGTACCGAGGTAAGACTACCTCCACTAGTTCAATCCCCCAGATTGAACTAGACACAAACAAAAGAAATATTATTTTTCAAGTACACAGCTCCTCAATGAGCAAATAAACAAGTAAATGAACAAAGTTTAGAAAAGCCTAATTTGTAGTTGGTTGGCTTTTGAGCTTTTCTTCTTTTCTTCTTCTCCTTGCTAGATTGAATCAAGCCTCAGCTCCGATTCTTCATAGTTGAAGCAGTTGAGAAGGATTGAAAAGCAAGAAACTGATCCTCTTTCTCCAATTTGAGAAATGCACCAAAACTTTGATTTGAATGCCTTGGATTCCTCTTGAGCTTTTTGGAGTGGAGTGGATTTGAGCTAGAAGGTTTTTCTCTTGAGATTCAGGCTCTCTTTTTTGGATTTTTGAATTAGGATTTCTCTATTTTCGTTTTTCTCTTTGTTTTTCCATTTTTCCGTTCTTATTTTTGAATGATAGTCTTCCCTCTTTATAGATGTCTTTCAAACCATTTTTGGAAGAAAACTATCCGTTGGAGTGTACCTTGCAACAAAATATATCCGTTAGAAATAAAGTAAAATAGAAATATTATCGTTAGAGCTGATCTGGCAATTTGATTTTTTGTTCCAGATGGGTTAGAGTCGACTCTAACTTTTCGAGAGTCGGCTCTAACTCGAAACAATTTAATCCGTTAATTCTGGAGTCATCTCTGACTTTTCTGGGGTCGACAAGATACTTTTCTGGAGTCGACTCTAACAGACCCAGAGTCGACTCTAAGTCGGGACCAGAAAAATCAACGTTCTGTTGTTTCTGATAGAGTCGGCTCTCACAGTCTCGAAGTCGACTCTAACTTCCATGCCAAATACTGGAGTCGGCTCTGTGATTCTCGGAGTCGACTCTAATGTCTGCAATCTTACCTAGACATTAGATTCGATCCAGAACAAGATTTAACTCCTGATTTTGATCATTCAATCGACTTATAATCTGAAAAACTTAATCAAAATCATTAGAGCCTTCAATTGTTATACTCAAATAGTTTTGTTAATCATCAAAATCATCAATTGGGTCAACAATCATCAAAATCAAAAACTTTGAGTATATGCATTCAAAAATTCATTCGAACTAAAGATTATAGTCATTTTAAAGCTTAAAACATTTTTAATGAAGGATTTGATGCCAATATTCAAAGTGAACTTTTAAAATTATGCATGAGTTCTATATAAGCCAACAATTATGAATATTTAAACTAAATGTACAGAAAATTGCAATTAAGCTTGTTGTTAAGCTCCCCCTATATATAAAAATTAAATTTTAATTGAACTGATTAAAATTTCAAGTCTTTTTCTTTTCGCATAAACAATTATTTCTCCCCCTTTCTTTCTTTCTTTTTGCATATTCAATCATCTCTTATTAAAATTTCAAGTCTTCTTTTTTTTTTTTGCATATTCAACCATCTCTCCCCCTTTTTTGTTATGAGCAATAAGGAGAGTATTAGATAAAGAAAGTTATTAGAGAAAAATTGTTGGTTCAATAAGACATAGGGATTCAAGCAGTCAATCATAGACAGATTTGAAAATGTGTAATTGCATTACATAAGTAAGAAACATTACATAAGTTGATTCAAGTACATTCCAAAGTGAGATACATTAGATACTCAAAATTCCTAAATACAAACTATCAAGATAAAGTAAACCTGGAGAACCTAAGATACAAAAGAGTATCAAAATCAAAATCAAAGTCAGATATGTTTGAATACAATTTTCTTCAAGTGACCTATGATTTCCATTACATCATCTTTTTGAGATTTCTTAAAATTTTTAAGACAAGCTTCAATCTGTGAGACTGCAAGGTCAATGTCCTTCTTCAGTTGACCAGTTGCATGAACATAAGATCCCGAGCCATCAGCAATGCCTTCCATCCTTTCAAAGATTTTGTGAAGTTCAACACTAAAGGATTCAACAGAATTGCTTATGGAAAAGGAAATCATGTCAAGTCTCGAGTTAAGTTCTTCTTTTAGCTGATTGAAGTCTTCTTTTAGTTGATTAATCTCATGAGATCTCTGACTGTCATAATCAGCAAGCAAGGCTCTCAACTGACCAATCTGCTCATCAGAGAATCTCTCAGAAGCAGTAACAGATAGATGTGGAGGAGAGGGAACTGTGCTCGGTCCAGCTTCTGAAGGTCCAGTTGTAGATGGTCCCGCAATAAATGGATCAGGGACTGATGGTCCCGCAGTGGATGGTCCAGGGATATCTTCTACTCTGGCCTCTTCAGTTCTATCTCTCTCAGTTCTTTCTTCTCGTCCTCCTTTCATCTAGATACCATTTAACTTCTTGAAGCCCATCCGATGAATAGTAAAAATACTATAATAGTCAGTGTGCCTTAATTTCCTTAGGGGTTCATTATCCATAATTAGCACACCTTGGCTTCTAAAGATCAATGTCAGAATCATACCATATGGCAGTGTAGATCTTTTCTTTGTAGCAGCCTCTGCCATATAACCAATCATCATGCCAGCAAGGTTGACTGGCCTTCCAGTTATAATACAATCCATCAAAAGAATGTCTCGCTCTGAGACGTACTCAAATCTACCAATTTTGGGGAATAAAATTCTTTCACATATGTTGTGAAGTAACCTGAGCTTCAGATTTAATTGATTAGCAAGAATTTCCTCAAACTCGGTTACATCCCTCCCTAACATTCTTGACAATGCACCACTTCTATCATCATGCTGATATTCCATAATACCAATTGTGGGCATTTCCAACAGATTTCCAAGGATTTCAGCAGTTATTACAACTCTAGTTCCTCTTACAATACTAACTAAACCGCCTTCTCCTCTACTCAAATCATTGTAAAATTCTCTCACTAGGGCAGGATAAGTGGGGATATCTAATGAACAAATCTTTTTCCATCCCATTTCTTTTAAACATCTTTCTGTTGAGAATCCCTCTGACTCAAAGAAATCAAAGTTGACCTTCCTTTCAGTTGTGATAGTCTTACTGGCTAGTTGATCTACTTTGGGTGAAGAGGGTGAAGGAGGGGAATCTTCTTGAGTGGCCGAAGAGGAGGATGGCGAGGGTTGCCTCCGAATCATGCGTCGCCTCGTGGGAACGGACGCTCCTCTGATGAAACCGCGCCTCTTGGGTGCCATTGAGTTGATTGGAATGTGTAATCAAAGGTCTTGAGAAGATTGGGGAGGTTGGAAAGGCTTTGGAACTCCTTGGAGGGGTTTTGGGAGACGGATAAAATGATTTGGGGTCGACTCCACCTTTTTATTTTTGACCTAGTTCGACCTAGAGTCGACTCCCGAAAATTGGGTGTCGGCTCCGACCCAGAAAGTCTGTCAGCGCTTGAATTAGAGTCGGCTCTCCAGAAGCTGGAGTCGGCTCTAATTGCTTAGACAGAACATCAAAAACTAAGGTGTCGACTCCACAAACTGTTAGAGTCGACTCTAACAGTTTCAGAGATAAAAAATCAAGTTTCAAGGATCTGAAACTATTCAAATTAATCATCAAACTCTAGATAAATGTTCCTTAGCAATTGAGGAAACAATGAATCAAGATCTAGATAGATTTCCTTATTGAATATTGAGATTTTTCAAGAAATTGATGAAATCTAGATAGTTGTTCTTAAGAGTTTCAGAAAATTATTCCAAAGGATCACAAACTCCTAATTCTCCTCTAAGATAACAAAATCTCTCTTCACTTAAGGGTTTTATAAATATATCTGCCAGTTGTTCTTCAGTATTCACATAATCAAGACAAATTTTATTATTGGCAACATGTTCTCTTATAAAGTAATATCTAATTTCAATATGCTTTGTTCTTGAGTGTTGAATTGGATTTTTAGTTAGATTGATTGCACTTGTATTATCACATCTTATAGGTGTCTTATCAAGTGTGATACCATAGTCTTCAAGTTGTCTCTTAATCCATAGGATTTGAGCACAACAACTTCCAGCTGCAACATATTCTGCTTCAGCAGTAGATAATGCAACCGAATTTTGCTTTTTGCTAAACCATGAGATTAAGTTACTTCCTAAAAATTGGCATGCACCACTTGTGCTTTTTCTATCTAACTTACATCCAGCATAATCAGAATCAGAATAAGCAATCAGATTTAATGTTGAGTCTCTAGAATACCATAAACCTACATTTTTTGTTCCACTAAGGTATCTAAGAATTCTTTTAACAGCAATTAAATGTGATTCTTTAGGTTCAGACTGAAATCTAGCACATAAGTAAACAACAAACATTATGTCTGGTCTACTTGTAGTTAAGTAAAGTAGGGATCCGATTATACCTCGATAATATTTTTGATCAACCTTCTTACCTTCTTCATCTTTGTCCAGCTTGCATGAAGGACTCATTGGTGTTCCGAGGGGTTTGATTGATTCCATACCAAACTTCTTTAGAATTTCTCTTGTGTACTTTGTTTGGTTGATAAAGATTCCCTCTTTGCTTTGTTTGATTTGGAGTCCAAGGAAGAAATTGAGTTCTCCTATCATGCTCATTTCAAATTCTCCCTGCATTAACTTAGCAAACTCTTGACATAGAAGATTGTTAGTAGCACCAAATACAATGTCATCAACATAAATTTGAACTACAAGTAAATCTTTATCTTTTCTTTTCAAAAATAATGTTTTATCAACATTTCCTCTTATAAATCATTTTCAATCAAAAATTTATTTAGTCTATCATACCAAGCTCTAGGTGCTTGTTTCAAACCATATAAAGCTTTGTGCAATTTAAAAACGTGATTTGGAAATTCATGATCTTCAAATCCCGGTGGTTGTTCAACAAATACTTCTTCATTTATTAATCCATTTAAAAATGCACTTTTGACATCCATTTGAAATAAATTAAAGTTCATGTGACATGCAAATGCAAGTAATAGCCTAATGGCTTCTAATCTAGCTATAGGTGCAAAGGTTTCATCAAAATCAATACCTTCTTCTTGATTATATCCTTTTGCAACTAATCTAGCTTTGTTTCTAATTACTATGCCATTTTCATCTAGTTTATTTCTAAAAACCCATTTTGATCCTATAATAGAATGATCTTTAGGTCTTTCCACTAATGTCCATACATCATTTCTAATGAATTGGTTTAATTCTTCTTGCATAGCTAACATCCAATTATTATCTTTTTCAGCTTCTTCAATGGTTTTAGGTTCAATTTGAGAAACAAATGCAAGGTGATTACTAATATTTCTCATAGATGATCTAGTTCTTATTCCTTGAGATGGATCACCTATAATCAATTCCTTGGGATGACTATAAGCGTATCTCCAATCTCTTGGTAGATCTACATCATTATGATTAGTATTAATAACATCAGCATTAGGCGAATCATTATCTTTAGCTTCTTGTTCATGATCTGAAGATACATCAATATTAAGTTTTTCAAGATTGTTTTCGAGAATGTTTGTATCTTCTTCATCATCAATCCTTTTGGAACTTGATGATAAATATTCATCAAAAACTACATGAATAGATTCTGTTGAGATTGTTGACCCTTGAATTGATTTTGATAATTACAAAACATTTAATTGACTCTTTAATTGCTTAGAATTATTGCATGAATATGTGAGTTACCTTATTTCTCCTCTTAGCTAGCTTTCCCCACTTGCTAGCTAATTTATTTCCCACTCACAATGAGCCTAGCCGAACCATGCATAAATTGAGTTGTCTTAGAAGCTAGCTTGTTCCTTCCATCAGTTAGCTGTTTTCCTTTGCAAGCTATCTATCTATCTATTGCTGATTTTTTCCACTTGGCCGAACACTTCTTGGAATCAGCTAGCTAGGGAGCTAGCTGGTTAGGTCATGTAGCTAGCTATATATCACTTGGAGCTAACTACTTTTTCCCTGCAGATTTCTTAACCGAATGGTGCTTCTATCTAGCTAGCTGGAGAGCTAGCTTGTCTTGGGATGTTTGCATGAAATTCCTCTCTAGCTAGCTAACAAGCTAGCTATCTTTTTCTTGCAGTTACTTGGCCGAATGAGTTTAAAATCCAGCTAGCTGGAGAGCTAGCTTGTTTTGGGCGTTTTTCCTTGGCAGTGAGTATGATAAAAAGTTAGCTAGGTAGCTAATTTGTTCAAGCATTCCTCCTTGCTACATTTCATGAAAAGCATCTTTGGGAGTTAGCTATCTAGTTAGCTACTTTTGTCATGAATAGAGTTAACTTTACATCTAGCTAACTAACTAGTTAACTACTTTATTGCATGGTAGGATTTGCTTTTTATCTAGTTAGCTAACAAGCTAACTATTTGATAAATCCTTCATTCCCAACCGCATGATTTCAAAATGGAGTTAGCTCACAAGCTAACTATCTTTTTATCATGGCTTCACACCTTTATGGATAGCTAACTTATGAGTTAGCTGGATGACAAGATTCCCTTTTTCATGAAACCATCTCCCGTAGCTTTTATTGAGAAAGCTAGCTTACAAGCTAACCATCTTTTCATGATTCCCTTTGGGAGTTAGCTTATAAGCTAACTATCTTTATTGTTTTATGGCTTGGGAGTTAGCTATTTTTGTCATGAATAGGTTTGCCTTTTATCTAGCTAACTTATAAGCTAACTATTTTTGAAATGCTTTCATCCTAGCCGCATGAATGTTTTTGAATTGAGTTAGCTCTATAGCTAACTACTTTTCCTTTATAGCATGAAACCATGGCACTTAGCTAACTACTTTTCTTGCTCTTTGTTGCTAGCCGTGGGATTTTGAAAAAGAGCTAGCCATATAGTTAGCTATTTTTATTCTCCTCTCTGCTGATTTCTTGCCGTGGCTCTTGGTGCTAGCTTTGGGAGTTAGCTAGCTTGGTTAGCTAGCTTTAGCATTTGCTCTTCCCTCTTTTCCTCCATGGGCCGCATGACTTCTTGAAGGGAGGTTGCTGAAAATTTATTTCAGCCAACTTTGGTTTAATGCTTACTCTCTCTCTCTCTCATTTAATGCTCTTTCTCTCTCTCATTTCTATTTTGATGAATGCTGACCGTTTCCTTTTGATTATGGACAGAAATCCCTCACTAGCAATGGGTTTAATGCTTTCATCATTTGGGAAAATATTTCAAACGGTTTTATTTCTTCCCATTTTTCTTTTCTTCTATTTACCAATGAATCTAACAGATAGTTTTTTGATTGGTTTAAATAGAGATGTTCAGAAGAAAACCTTGACGAATCTCTTACATTTTTGACACATCAAGAATACAAAAGAGAGAAAAGAAAGAAATCAAAAGAGAGTGTTTATTGCTTACAACTTTCGGATCTTGAGAAGCAAGTCTTTGTGCTGCGAAGTTTCATCCTTCAACACTTGCTCAAAAATCGTCCAAGCCTTTGAAGCAAGATTCAAATCTCAGCTGCGTCGACATTCTACATTTGCTGCTGGTTATTGCTTCTAAAAATCGTAAAGTTCTTATTTGAATATCTGCTCATATTTGGAGCTATCTGTTATTCTTTGATAAATCTTGTATTAGGGTTAGAGATAACCCTAGTTTCTTGATTGGCTTCCTTGTGCCAGTAAAACAAGAGGACTAGCCGGGAAGGCTAGGGGATTGGCTTCCTTGTGCCAGTAAAACAAGAGGACTAGCCGGGAAGGCTAGGGGATTTGGCTGCCTTGTGCCGTGAAAACAAGAGGACTAGCCGGGAAGGCTAGGGGTTGTAATCGTTGTGATACGATTAGTGAAATTCCCAAAGGTTTTTGGGGAGTGGATGTAGGAGCCGAGTTTGGCACCGAACCACTATAAACCCTGCTGTGTTTGTGTTTGATTGATCTGTGTATTTTCTATTTTGTGCACTCCACTACACCGCTGCAAATTAACTTTTGATTAAGCACATATCTGCGTTAGTCAATATCATCCATTGAATTAAAATTTAAAAATACCCAATTCACCCCCCTCTTGGGCTACTACATCTGGGCAACAAGTGGTATCAGAGCAGCGTGCTCTTGATTCCTATAGCTTTGATAAGCTTGGAGCTAAAGATCAGTAGTAATCCAAATGGGATCTATGTTGACCGAAGGACAGTCAACTAATAGACCACCTTTGTTCAATGGAACAAATTACACTTATTGGAAAGCACGAATGAAAATATTCATTCAAGCACTTGATTATGATTTATGGGGAATCATAATTAATGGACCTCACACACCCACTGTTAAGATTGATAATATTGATATTGCAAAGCCTGAATCTGAATGGGATGAGCAAGATAAGAAATTAGCTCAATTAAATGCAAAAGCAATGAATGTTCTTTATTGTTCTCTTGATGCAAATGAGTTTAATCGTATATCTACATGCATGTCTGCTAAGAGATTTGGGATAGACTTGAAGTTACCCATGAGGGTACTAACCAAGTCAAGGAATCCAAAATTAATATGCTTGTTCATAAGTATGAACTATTTAAAATGGATTCATCTGAAAATATCACTGATATGTTTACTAGATTTACCGACATTATTAATGGTTTAAAAAGTTTGGGTAAGTCTTATGCTAACAGTGATCTTGTGAGAAAAATTTGAGATCTTTGCCTAGATCATGGGAAGCAAAAGTCACAGCTATACAAGAAGCTAAAGACCTCAACAATCTATCACTTGAAGAATTGGTCGGATCTTTGATGACTCATGAACTACAACAACGTCAACACATTGATGAAGACGATTCAAAGAAGAGAAGGACCATGGCATTGAAAGGTAATGTTCAAAATGAGGAAAGTGAAGATGAAACTAGTGAGAGTGAAAAAGATGATGATATGGCTCTCATCTCTAGAAAGTTCAAGAAATTTATGAGAAGAAAAAGATTTGGAAAAAGAAAAATATTCACCAAAGGAGATCATAGCAAAGAAAAGGAAAGAGTGAACCTCCTATATGCTATGAGTGTAAGAAGCCTGGACATATCAAACCAGAATGTCCACTGTTGAAGAAAGGTTTTAAGAAAGTAAAGAAGAAGGCTATGTTGGCTACATGGAGTGACAGTGAAGCAACAAGTTCGGAAGAAGAAGAAAAGACTGAAGTTGCAAATGTATGCTTCATGGCTGATGAAAATGAGGTAAGTCCTAGCTTTCTAGATGACTTTACTTTTGATGAATTGCATGGTGCTTTTTATGAACTTGTAGATGATTTTGCTAAATTAAGTTCAAAGAATAAAGACTTGAGAAATGAAATTAAGGAACTTACTCTTGAAAAAGAAAGAATTTCAAATAACAATGATTCTTTACTAAAGGAAAACCAAGATTTGAAAGATGAAGTAAATAAATTAAAACCTATTATTGATAAATTTACTTTGAGTTCAGAAAAGTTAGAAATGATATTAAATAGTCAAAGGGCTGTTTACAATAGAGCTGGTCTTGGATACAATCCTATTGAAAGACAAAAATTTTTGAAAAATATTTATGTGCATGCTGATGATTCAACTAGAATTACTTGCTTTAAATGTGGTAAATTTGGACACAAAGCATATACTTTGTTGGCCCAGATGGCAACCCAAGAGGGGGGGGGGGGGGGTGAATTGGGTTCTTAAAAATTTAAGTCCTTTTTAACTTTAGTTGATTAGTTAGCAAGATGTGCAAGTGAGATTAACTAATAAGCAAAGAACAAGCAGTTAACAAAGAGAGATAGAGATAGAGAAAATGAACACGGCAAACACAAAAGTTTTATAGTGGTTCGGTGTATCCAACACCTACATCCACTCCCAAGGATCACTTGGGTCCACTATAATCACACCGATTACAGCTGAGTTGTTTTACAAGATCACAACTCTAACTTGTTGTTTTCACCGGGATCACAACGAACCCAGCTGGTTTTGCGGGCTTACCAGCACAAAAACCCTACACGTTGTTTTGCGGGCTAACAACAAACCTTACTCGTTGTTTTCACGGGATCACAACGAACCCAACACAAGCACTCCGGCTTGTAACGAGGTAAACCTACCTCCACTGATTCAATCTACTGATTGAACCAGTAACCAAATGAAATCAAAGTATTTTTAACAAAGATGCTCCTTCTTGAGCAGATATACAAATTTAAGAATAAATAAAAACTAGGGTTAGAAACGCCTGATGGTTTTCCGGATGATTGTAGCAATGGCTTTCTCCCTTTTCTCCTTGAAGAGTTGAATCGATGCCTCAGCAAGATTCCTCAATCGTTGATAAGCTTTGGAGAATGTGTTGCCTCTTTTGAACTTGGGAATGGCTGAAGATTTTGTACGTTGGATTGCTTTTTGCCTTCCTCTTGAGCTTTGAGAGTTGATCAAATGATGCACACGAATCTCTCTCTCAAATCAAAGATTGAATCTCTCCTTGAATCAAATGATTCTATAATACTCTCAGTTTCCCCCTTTTTGATATTCAATAGGCTCTCTCTATTTTTCTCTCTTGTTTTTCAATATGTATATTTGTGTTTTCTCTATTTGAATCTGGCTCCTCTATTTATAGATCCTGAAAAGATATAACCGTTAGACACAGTAAAATATAGCCGTTGATTCAAAATATTACCGTTGGTGCTGATGTGTCAACTCAAAAAATTACCGCCCAGATTCCGGGGAGTCGGCTCGAGTACTGTGCGAGTCGACTCGAACACGCGAATCCAGAAACGCATCAAAAAGAGAGTTTTCAGGGGTCGACTCGCGAAAGCTGGGAGTCGACTCTTGACTTTCAGGAGTCGACTCGCGAAGAACTGGGAGTCGACTCGAGAAGCACTCAAAAATGAGTCTTTCTGCCGTCTGAGTCGAGTCAGCTCGCACAGTCATGAGTCGGCTCGAGAAAGTTCAGGGGTCGACTCGGAAACTCTCGAGTCGGCTCGGGACTGATACAAAAATCAGAGAACATTTTGATTTGCTTGAAAATCATCCCAATCAATTTTGAAATATAAATATGACTTGAATAATGTTGATTTAACAGTAATGCTCAATTTCAAAGCATTTTCATTAATTCATTGATCTTTAAAAGAGTGGTAAAAAATCATTTTTGAATTCAAAAGAATAGCTCACTGAAACATATTTCAATTGATTCATCAACTCATTACACATTAACAGTTCATAGTTTCCAATTTGAAATTGCTCATAGTAAGAATATTTCATTGATTGACTTAACATGTTCATAGCCTTTTAGAAAGTGAAGTAATGTCTTTTGGAAATCATCAAAATCAATAAGTTGGGGCAATTATGTTTCAATAATTTCTCAACAATCTCCCCCTTTTTGATGATGACAAAAACGTTGAGTATATGCATTATAACATTGAAAGATTTATGATATCAAAATCAGCTTTTGTGTTCATGGAAAAGCTCCCCCTCAATGAGGTAGCTCCCCCTAAGAACCTCAATTCAAAAAGGATTTTTAAATTTAAAAACTTAAGCCAAATAACCTTTTTCTTATTTAATTCTCTCCCCCTTATTTAATTAGGGCAATTAAAAGATGATGCAATATACGATTAATTCATATAAATATCTCCCCCTTTTTTGTAATCAACAAAAAGGTTGAAATGCATCAGAGCATCAACATGGTTAATTCATTCGAATTCATTCAGCATTTAAGTTATCAATTGAGTATTGAGATATTCAAAATTACCTGATTAAACATAAGCATTCAAAGACATTCAAATGTACTCATAATTGAAATGAACATGACTTTTCTCATTACTTTAAAAGTACATCAAATTACATCAAAATGTAATACAAGCTTATGGAATCAAATTTAAACTAACTTAGATTCATCAAAGTTCAAAAACATTCATATTAGAGCAAAATTTCCTAGGTACAATCTAGGAAGGAAATTTAGAGATACAACTAAGATAAGTATTAAGTTCATTTGACACGCTTGAATATCAAACTTTTTAAGTGTCCAATCATCTCCATGATATCATCCTTTTGAGATTTGCTAAAATCATTCATGGTTACTTGAATTTGATCAACTGCTGCATCAATATCTCTTCGTAACTGATTGGTTCTATCAAGATATACATTGGATCCATCGGCTATCCCTTGAAGTCTTTCAAAGATATTCTTAAGCTCGGCATTGAGAGAATCCACATGAGTACCAATAGAGAATGAAAATAAGTCAAGCCTTGAAATGATATTTTCCTTTAATTCTTTAAAGTCTTCTCTTAATTGACCAATTTCATCTTTTCTTTGATTATCAAACTCAGCAAACATAGATCTAAGTTGACATAGCTGCTCATCTGAAAATCTCACAGAAGTAGATGAAGCCTGAGGTGGAGGAGAATAATGCATGCTAGGTCCTGCCTCAGATGGTCCAGCAGCAGAAGGTCCAGCCTCGACCTCAGCTCCAATGTCCTCAACTCTGTCCTCAGCAGCTCTAATATCATCTTGACCTTTTCTTATCCAATTACCATTAACTTTCTTGAAGCCCATGCGGTGAATAGTGGCCAGTGAATAGTAGTCAGTATGTCTCAAATTCTTCTTGGGCTCACTATCACTAAAAATAATTCCTTGGCTTCTGAATAACTGAGTTAAGATCATACCATAGGGAAGACATGATTTCCTTTTACTTCCACAATCAGCATGTACCATAAAATCATGATGGGTAAGTTGATTGGTTTCCCTGAAACTACAGCATCCATGACAAATATATCCCTCTCAGAAAGTAGTCAAACCGGCCTGTCTTAGGGAATAGAATTCTGCTGCAAATGTTGTGTAGCAATCTTAAGTCCAGTGGCAGCTGACTGGCAAAAACTTCTTCAAATCCCTCAAAGTTTCTATTCAATAATCTGGTGAGGGCAGGAGACCTATCTTCTGGTTCAAAGGTGGAGGGTCCTGATAGGGGTAAGTCCAATAGCTTAGAAAGAATGAGGAGAGACATTCAAACAAACTCCTCTGACAGTACTGACCAATCCATTGTCTCCTCTAGATAAATTTCTATAAAACTCTTTCACCAGTGCAGGGTATGTAGGACAGTCTAGGGAGCATATTTTCTCAAACCCCATTTCTCTCAACTGTGAACCTACAAGTAATCCCTCTCTCAAACAAATCGAAATCAAACTTCCTTCCAGTGGTAATGACTCTACTTGCAAAAAGGTCTACCTGAGGAGTAGAGACAGTAGGAGCAGGTGTATCATCCGAAGAGGAAGTAGACGAAGATTCCGGAGTCGGCTCGCGGACGGGTCGACGCACGGTCTTCTTCCTTTTCATCCCGGCATGGCTACTGACACCACGGGTTTTGGGGGCCATTGATTTGATTGGAGTGAATAATCGGAAGTATTTGGAAGATTTGGAGGGTTTGGAGATTTTTGTAGAGAGAAACGAAGGATTAGAAAAGTTAGAAATGACCGTCGGGTCGACTCGTGCCCTAGATATTCAACCTGGGACCACGTCGAGTCGACTCGCGCATAACCTCGAGTCGGCTCGCCTAAATCACAGAAAGAAATCCCGAACTCGAGTCGACTCGCTCATACCAGGAGTCGGCTCCCAAGTTTCAGAGAAACTCGAGTCGACTCCGGTACACACCGAGTCGGCTCGGAGACCATTTCAGAACAAAAAAATTGAAAATTTTCTGAAATTTGAAATGATTCCGGATTTGATTTTGGTATGATTCATAATCATTGAGTCTTGATAAATCATTTTGATATGAGTTCTAGA
The DNA here is from genome assembly GCA_900491605.1 of Calamus simplicifolius. NCBI lineage: Eukaryota > Viridiplantae > Streptophyta > Magnoliopsida > Arecales > Arecaceae > Calamus > Calamus simplicifolius. The sequence goes on from UESW01004146.1 coordinate 1,074,005, forward strand.
TAAATTTCCTTAAGATTTTGAGGAATTGAAAGAATTCTAGATGCATTTCCTTAAGGTATTCAAAATTTATTCAAAAGGATTACAAATTCCTAATTCTCCTCTAAGATATTCAAACCTTTCTTCACTTAGGGGTTTTGTAAATATGTCAGCTAATTGTTCTTCAGTGTTTACATACTCTAAACAATTTCATCATTAGCTACATGTTCTCTTATAAAATGATATCTAATTTCTATGTGTTTTGTTCTTGAGTGTTGAATTGGATTTTTAGTTAAATTGATTGCGCTAGTATTATCACATTTATGGGTGTTTATCAAGTTTGATACCATAGTCTCAAGTTGTCGCTTAATCCATAGGATTTGCGCACAGCAACTTCCAGCTGCTACATATTCAGCTTCAGTAGTTGATAATGCAACTGAATTTTGCTTTTTGCTAAACCATGTGATTAAGTTACTGCCTAAGAAATTGGCATGCACCACTTGTGCTTTTTCTATCAATTTTACATCCAGCATAATCAGAATCTGAATATGCAATTAGGTTTAATGTGGAGTCTCTAGAATACCATAAACCTACATTTTTAGTTCCATTTAGATATCTTAATATTCTTTTAACAGCTATTAAATGTGATTCTTTAGGTTCAGCTTGAAATCTAGCACATAAACATACTGCAAACATGATATCTGGTCTACTTGCTGTTAAGTAAGAAGGGATCCGATTATACCTCGATAATACTTTTGATCAACCTTCTTACCTTCTTCATCTTTGTCCAGCTTGCATGAAGGACTCATTGGTGTTCCGAGGGGTTTCATTGTTTCCATACCAAACTTTTTGAGTAGTTCTCTTGTGTACTTGGTTTGGTTGATAAAGATTCCCTCTTCTTGTTTGATCTGGAGTCCAAGGAAGAAGTTGAGTTCTCCCATCATGCTCATCTCGAATTCTCCCTGCATCAACTTTGCAAATTCTTGACAAAGAGATTCGTTAGTAGCACCAAAAATAATGTCATCTACGTATATTTGTACTACTAGTAAATCTTTACTTTTTCTTTTCAAAAACAAGGTTTTATCACATTTCCTCTTGTAAAATCATTTTCTATTAGAAATTTACTTAACCTATCATACCAAGCTCTAGGTGCTTGTTTCAAACCATATAAAGCTTTGTGCAATTTAAAAACGTGATTTGAAAATCGTGATCTTCAAAACCTGGTGGTTGTTCTACATAAACTTCTTCATTAATAAGTCCATTTAAAAATGCGCTTTTTACATCCATTTGAAATAAGTTAATGTTCATATGACATGCAAATGCAAGTAATAGTCTAATGGCTTCTAATCTAGCTACAGGTGCAAAGGTTTCATCAAAATCAATACCTTCTTCTTGATTATATCCTTTAGCAACCAATCTAGCTTTGTTTCTAATTACTATGCCATTTCATCTAACTTATTTCTAAAATCCATTTAGATCCTATAACTGAATGGTTTTTAGGTCTTTCAACTAAGTCCAAACATTATTTCTTGTAAATTGATTTAGTTCTTCTTGCATAGCTAACATCCAATTATTATCTTTTTCAGCTTCTTCTATAGTTTTAGGTTCAATTTGTGATACAAATGCAAGATGATTACTAATATTTCTCATGTATGATCTAGTCCTTATTCCTTGAGATGGATCGCCTATAATCAATTCCTTAGGATGACTATGAGCATATCTCCAGTCTCTTGGAAGATCTAAATCATCATGATTATATTAACATCATCGTCCTTATGTGAATCATCATCTTTAGCTTCTTGTTCATGATCAGAAGATACTTCAATATTAAGTTTTTCAAGATCTTTTTCAATTATGTTTGTATCTTCCTCATCATCAATCTTTTCTGATTTAGATGCTAAAGATCATCAAAACTACATGAATGGATTCTTCAACTACTAAGGTTCTCTTGTTAAAGATTCTATATGCCTTACTAGTTGTTGAATAACCTAGAAAAATTCCTTCATCAGATTTAGCATCAAATTTTCCTAAGTTGTTTTTACCATTATTATGAATGAAACATTTACATCCAAATGCATGAAAGTATTTATATTTGGTTTTCTTTCATTCCATAATTCATAAGGTGTTTTCTTTAATATTGGTCTTATTAAAGCTCTGTTTAAGATGTAACATGCTGTGTTAATTGCTTCCGCCCAAAAATACTTTGGTAAGTTGCTTTCACATAGCATGGTACGGGCCATGTCTTCTAATGTTCTATTTTTTCTTTCAACTACACCATTTTGTTGTGGAGTCCTAGGGGCTGAAAAATTATGATTAATTCCATTTTCAGTGCAGAAATTTTCAAATAGGTGATTTTCAAATTCTGTTCCATGATCACTTCTAAGAGATACTATAGTAGTGTTTTTCTCATTTGTGACTTTCTTGAAGAATTTCAGGAAATGAGAAAGTCTCATCCTTGTGAGCTAAAAACATTACCCAAGTATATCTAGAATAATCATCTACAATCACTAGACCATATTTCTTTCCTCCTAGACTTGTGGTTCTAGTTGGTCCAAAAAGATCCATGTGAAGTAGCTCTAGTCCCTAGAAGTTGAAACAATATTTTTAGATTTAAAAGAACTTCTAGTTTGTTTTCCAAATTGACATGCATCACAGATTTTATTATTTTCAAAATCTAATTTAGGTAAACCTTTGACTAAATCCATTTTAATTAGTTTTGAAATAAGGTGTGCTTGCATGACCTAATCTACGATGCCACAACCAACTAATTTCATTAATGTTAGCATTATCAGCAATTAGGCAATGATCACTCTTAGAAATTTTGTCTAAATCAACTAAGTATATATTGCCATTCTATAACCAGTAAAAACAATGCTATCATCAATAGAATTAGTTACAGTGCATAAAGAAGATTTAAATGAAACATTAAATTTTTATCACATAATTGACTTATGCTAATTAGATTATGCTTCAAACCATTAACATAAAGTACATTATCAATAACTATAGATGGAGTTATGCGAACTTTACCAAGGCCCATAATTTGACCTTTACCGTTGTCGCCAAATGTCACAACTCCACCTCTTTTCTTCAGGGTGATGAATTCCTCTTTGTCACCCGTCATATGTCTTGAGCAGCCGCTATCAAGATACCACTTTTGTTTGATCTTTTGGCCACAAGACATTCCTGCAATATCAATCAAACTTTATGCTTAGGTACCCAAGCTTTCTTGGGTCCTTCATGGTTAGCAGCAATAAAAATTGTTCCTTTCGGAACCCATATTTCTTAGCTTTAATATTTAATTTGTTGTTGTTTAACGTTTTGCATTCAAAGGATTTGTGACCTTTTTCATTACATTTAAAACAAGTTATATTACCTTGGTTGGCTTTTAAAAAATATTTAGTGATTTTGTTTCTTAATGTGTTATATCCTAAACCAGCTTTGTCAAAAACAGCTTTTTGACTATCTAGGATCATGTTAAGTTTAGTTGAACTTAAAGTGAATTTCTCAACAATGTCCTTATATTTTTTAATCTTTCTTAAGAGAGTCAATTTCTTTAGCTTTGTTCTTTATCTAAAGCTAAAGTTTTCATCTTTTAAATCTTTAGAGTTTCAGATTTTAATAAATCTTTTTCTTGATTAAGATTATCTCTTTCTTTCCTAAGTTCTTCTTTTTCATTAGTTAAGTTCTTAATTTCTAAAGCTAATTCATTTACTTTAGCTAAACTAATATTTCATTTTTCAAAATTTAAATTTTTTTTCAAGGATTTAAAATCAATCATAAGTTCATTAAAAGCCTCAAACATTTCATCAAATGTAAAATCATGAGTTTTCAGAACTTACCTCATTATCTTCGTCGTCGTTGCCATGAAGCAAATATTGGCAACTTCCTTTTGCTCATCTTCTTCCGACGAGGAAGATTCTTCAGACCATGTTGCCATATAAGCTTTCTTCTTTTTCTTGTAGGCCTTTTTCAGTAAAGGACATCATACTTGAAGTGCCCTGGCTTTTTGCATTCATAGCAACTAAGGGCTCTTTTCTTTTTCTTTCTCTTTGTCCTTTTTCTTATCCTTTTCTCCTTCAATCTTGCTCCAAATTTCTTTTTGTGAAGGGCCTTTTTCTCATAAACCTTCTGAATTTTTGGCCAAGAGAGCAGTTTCCTCATCATCTTCATCATTGCTTCACTGCTGCTCTCTTCCAATTTCTGCAGTCTTGAGGGCAAAAGTTTTTCTTCTTTTGTTTCCTCCTCAACATGCTGCTTCATTGTTAATTCGTGGGTCATTAAGATCCTAGAAGCTCCTCTAAAGGTAGTGCATTGAGGTCCTTTGGCTTCTTGGATTGCAGTGACTTTTGCTTCCCACGATCTTGGAATGACCTAAGAATTTTACGAACAAGATCAGCATTAGTATAATCTTGCCAAGACTTTTCAAACCATTCACAATATCAGTAAATCTAGTGAACATGCATGTGATGGTTTCAGTTTGTTCCATTAAATAATTCATATTTATGAACCAAAATATTATTTTGATTCTTTACTTGGTTTGTTCCTTCATGGTAATTTCCAACCTATCCCATATTTCTTTTGCGGAATTACAAGTAGAGATTCGGTTGAATTCATTTGAATCTAAGGAACAATACAAAACATTAATGGCTTTAGCATTAAGTTGAGCCATTCTCCTATCATTATCATTCCAATCCCTTTCGGGCTTTAGGAACAATAGTGCCATCAATAAGGTGTGTGGGTGTACTAGGTCCATTAATATAACACCCCAAAGCTCATAATCAAAGCTTGAATGAATATCCTCATTCTAGCTTTCCAATAAGAATAGTTTGAGCCATTAAAAAGTGGAGGTCTATTAGTAGAATGACCTTCAGCAAAACTTGAACCAACTTTGTGTTGCCATATGGATCTTTAGCTCTTGATCGTGAGATCAAGCCTAAATGAGCACTAAGCTCTGATACCAATTGTTGGCCCAGATGGCAACCCAAGAGGGGGGGTGAATTGGGTTCTTAAAAATTTAAGACTTTTTAACTTTAATTGATAGTTAGCAAGATGTGCAAGTGAGATGTAACTAATAAAAAGAACAAGCAAAAAAGAGAGATAGAGATAGAGAAAAGCACGGCAAACACAAGGCAATTTTATAGTGGTTCGGTGTATCCAACACCTACGTCCACTCCCAAGATTCACTTGGGTCCACACTATAATCTCACTAGATTACAGCCGAGTTGTTTTTCAAGCTCACAACTCAAACTTGTTGTTTTCACCGGGCACAACGAACCCAGCTGGTTTTGCTCGGGCTTACCAGCACAAAACCCTACACGTTGTTTTTCTAGGGCTCACAACTAACCCAACACAGCACTCCGGCTTGTAACGAGGTATACCAACCTCCACTAATTCAATCCACTGATTGAATCAGCAAACAAATAATAATGATAGTTTTGAACAATAAGTGCTCCCTTGAGCAAATATACAAATGAAGTAAAAAAAATAGGGTTAGAAAAGCCTAATTTTTGCCGATGAGATGCTTGGGCTTTCTCCCTTTTCTCCTTGAAGAGTTGAATCTGCCTCAGCAAGATTCTCACGTTGAAGCTTTGGAGTTGCCTCTTTTTCTTGGAAATCCTAGATTTTGACGTTGGAAATGCTTTTGGATTCTCTGAGCTTTGAGGTTGATCAAATGAGCACACGAATCTCCTCTCAAATGCAGATTTCTCTCCTTTTGAATCAAATGATTCTGAAATATGATTTCCCTTGGATTTCACTCTTTTCATTTTTTCTCTTGTTTTTCAATATGTCTTGGTGTTTTCTATTTGAATCTGAACTCCTCTATTTATAGATCTGCAAAAATATAACCTTAGACACAGGAAAAATAGCCGTTATTCAAAATCTTACCGTTGGGCTGATGTGTCATCGTTAAAAATCGCGCCCAGAATTCGCGGAGTCGACTCGAGCTTTGTGGGAGTCGGCTCGAAGTCGATTACCAAAAATAGAAACATTTTAAGCATTGAGGGGTCGACTCGCGAAAACATAAGTGTCGGCTCCTGAAAGTCGGAGTCGACTCGAGGAAAATGGGAGTCGACTCGAGAAGTGCTCAAAAAATATGGGTTCTGTTGTTTGAGCGGAGTCGGCTCGCACAGACAGGAGTCGGCTCGCAAGAATTCAGGGGTCGACTCTTGAAAACCAAGGGTCGACTCGGAAACTCTCGAGTCGGCTCGGGACTGATACAAAAATCAGAGAACATTCTGATTTGCTTTGAAAATCATCCCAATCAATTTTGAAATATAAATATGACTTGAATAATGTTGATTTAACAGTAATGCTCAATTTCAAAGCATTTTCATTAATTCATTGATCTTTAAAAGAGTGGTATAAAAATCATTTTTGAATTCAAAAGTATAGCTCACTGAAAACATATATTCAATTGATTCAAAAACTCATTACACATTAACAGTTCATAGTTTCCAATTTGAAATTGCTNACCGAAAAGGATAAATGGATGACATAGGGGGTTTAACAAACCCCCCCTTTCTCGGGACTAAACTCCCCTCTTTTTCATCGAAGGCGCATCCATGATTTCGCCACTGATAAGACGGACTACTCCGGTCCTAGCCAGGATGCTTCTGTGATTCCTGGTCTTGTCCAGTCGACCTACCGCATTTCTCGGCCCTACCCGAGCTATTTCATTTCTCGGCCCTAGCCGAGCTATTTCATCCCTTGGCCCCAACCGAGCTATTTCGTCCCTCGGTCCTAGCCGAGCTATTTCATCCCTCGGCCCTAGCCGAGCTATTTCATCACTCGGTCTAAGCCGAACTGAATCGTCTCTCAACCTCCTTTTTTTATCGAGCTATGTTGTCCCTCGGCTCCTTCGTCGGGGCTATCCCTATGCCTTGGCCTCGACCCAGATGTTCCCTCAAATTCGAGCCAAAAAACCAACCAAGCGGCGCAAATAAGCTATAGGTTGCTCGCGGTTGGGATAAAACTTAAGACAAGAAATCATCCGAGAAAGGCAAACAAATGAAGACAACTGATCAGTTTACTAATTTCCTGTTGAACTACAAAAGAAGAGAAACAGAAAATACATGTGGAGGCCCTCAAGGGATCAAGGCTTGGGATCAGACCCTGCACCTCCTGCAGCGGCGTCAGCAGGGGCATCGCTTGGCTCCCCCTTTTCGATGGAGTGCCGCCGAGGCAGCATCGATGCCCAGAATAGCTTCGAGATCGACATCTGAGATCTCCTCATACTCATCCTCCCCGGCCCCCGGGGTGCGGGTCTCATAATATTCGGCTTCAAAATAGGACAAGTCCAGGTCGGGATAAGTTTGGGTGATCTTAGCTCGTGCCTCCTCTTCACCGAACCGGAATGCATCGGCACAAGCCGCCCTACGTTCCTTGGCAAACTGGGTGGAGCTCTTATACTCCTCCACCGCTGAAGAGGCCCGCGTGTTTGCCTCAGCCAATTGTTTCTCCAACTCGGAAATCCTTCTATGCCTCGAAGCCGCCTCCTCTCTGAAGGCCTTCAACCGCTCTTGGAACCCCAGACTCATCTTGTTTACCTGCAGACAAAAAGCCGAGTAAGACAAAGGTCGAAAGGCCAAAACAGATGAGACATGAAACACCCTACCTGCTCGTCCCGCCGAGCTAGTTCATCACCCAGCACTTGAACCCTATTGAGAGCCTTCGATTTAGCTGATTGATTTTGATGAAGACTCTCTTTGAGTTCATCAACCCGGGACTGTCTGTCCCCAATCTCCTGGTGAGCGTAGTCGAGCTCCTCGGAGAGCCGAGCAGCTCGCTCGTCCGACCTTTTTAGCCGATCCTTCATTTCGGAAAGTTCTTTGTCCAAACGGGTGAGCTAGTCCTGCCGCTGCTGGCACTTGAGCTCCTCTCCTCGAGCCTCTTATCCCAGTTGCTTTTATCTTCGGCATGGCTGGCTTTCAGCTGGTCCCATCTCTTATTGAAAAATCGCTGCATGGCCTTGACCATATCCTCGTGCTCCGCCCTAGTCTGTGATAATTCCAAACTAGCCTTGTTGGATTGCTCACGAAAGCCTTGAAGCTCATTGACTTGCATTGCGAGTTGAAAGGCTCTTTCTCTCTCAGCTACAAGGACCTTACGAGTCTCCTCGAGCTCCCTTTGGGAGACCACCAAGGCTCGAGAAAGACTGACTGTTGAATCCACCCTCTCCTTGAGGTGATCGACTTCTTTGCGGGCACAAGCCCAAGCTCCGATAGCCAGATGCAAACGCCATTTCAACGCCCTCATGATCAAGGCATTATGCGAAAAGGATCACACATATGAGAACACAGTCGAACTAACTGACCAAAACCCTGCTTCGGTATGATAACTTACCCGACACGCATAATCCGAAGCAATCCTCGTGAGGGCAAGGTCATCAATCTCGGCGAGAAGGAAAGCTTCATTCGGCACTCCAGTGTGCCTAAAGGCCACCTCGACAAGATCCTTCGGATCGTTCCCTTCCGCTGAGGAACTCTCTCCCTCTTGGAACATAGACTCATCAAAGCGGAGAACATGGCACTCACCTCCGGATCGCATGAGTGGAAATCTACACTCAGGGAGACAACTTGGGAACCCGCGGCCCCTGAGGCCCTTGTCTGGCCAACCTCCTCCACCAAAGCCCTCATTTGAGAGGCCTCAGGCATCTCAGCTCCGGCAAGGGGAGCCCCAGCCCGGACGTCCCCTTCGCTCAGCGGCTCCCCTTCTTCTTCTTCCTCTTCTTCTTCTTCTGCTTCTTCGGACATTTCTCTGTCCCCGGCAGACTCCTCTTGGACTTCAGTTTCTCTCGGGGCCTCCGGCCTCAGCAGAAAGCCTTTCGCCGGAAGACACCCCGCGAGGTTCGGTCATCAGTTCGACTGGCTCGGTGCCCCTTCATCCTCCTCCTCTGACTCTCCCGCGGGCAACCTGGACTGAACTTGCCAAAAAAAGCGCAAGAACGCATCCCCGACCCTGAGAATCCCCGGAACTTTCCGAATCCGGCGTCCGAAGCAATCTTCACCCTACATACGTCAGAGAACTGGACGGCCACGATCCATGCCACCGAGGCGGTCGATCCGTGCTCCTCCATTTGAAGCCAATCGCATCGCTCCAGCCTCTCCCCCACCGGATCCCGTCCTCCTATAAAAGGCCGTCGCATTCCGGTGCCCTTCATCAGCGATCGGGAGAACGCTGGTATTTTCAGGTAAATCCCGTCGTCTTGCACGTATGACGACAGCTGAAGAGGAGTACTCCAAGCCGGCGAAGGAGAAGAAGCCCAAGGCTTCTAAGTCCTCCTCCGCCCCTTCCCACCCGCCTTATTTCCAGGTAAAGAAGATCTCCTCCTCTTTCTCTCTCCAATTCGATGATTTCTACGTTAAAAAAGCTTCGGTTTTGATTGCTAATTTGTTCTGGGTTTTGATTGTTGATTGGTTTAGATGATCAAAGATGCGATCTTGGCGCTCAACGAGAAGACTGGCTCCAGCCCCTATGCCATTGCTAAGCACATGGAGGAGAAGCACAAGGGTGTTTTGCGGGCGAATTACAAGAAGATGTTGGCCACCCAGTTGAGGAACTTCACTGCCAAAGGCAAGCTTGTGAAGGTGAAGGCCTCCTTCAAACTATCGGAGACTGGGAAGGACAAGAAGAAGAAGAAGCCGACGAGGAAGGAAAAGAAGCAGCCGGCGAAGGAGACAGTCTCTGCTCCTGCGGTTAAGATGAGTGCCCGTGCTGCTTTTGCTGCTGCTCCGAAGAAGTCCCCGAAGCCTACAAAGGCTAAGAAACCAGGGGTTAAGAAGGCGAAGAAGGCCAAGCCCTACAGGAAGGCTGCTGCTTGACGGTGGAGATGGATGATCTCTGTGACTGTTTGGCGTTGTATAGGTCCTTGGTTTAGTTTCCTTGCCGGTTGGAGGAGTCTTTGCCTTCTTCTTGAAGCGTATGCTTTGTTCTCCGACTGATCGGTGATCGGTGACAAATGATAAGTGGGACGGACATCAATAATATGCAGCGCTACAGCCAAAGTTTGACCCTTTCCTTGCTCTCAAAATTGCGAGTCTCGTGTTTGTCTATGCTCTTCGATCTTGTGTATGGTCTGAAAACTGATGAATGTTCTGGCTTTGTAGGGTTTGGATCTATCTATATATCCTCGGAGGTTGGGATGATCATCACCGTAGGTAATGAGAATTTTCTGCCACAGAAGGTCGCAAGCTGTGGCAGAATCTCTGACCTAATGTTTTTATGCTTATTTATTTATTTATTTATTTAGGGAGCTTCCGGATAATATCCGATTTGAGGAGGCGATCATGTTTGGGAATTGCTCCGATTACATAATGTGGTGATTGATCGATTTTTAGAATCATCGTTGAATTCAGTGATTCCATGCTCGTTATTGATATTGAGGATGATTTCAGTGATCTCCTATCCATTATTTATGAAAAAAATATAATTTAATATTTTTATAATTTAATTGTATCATAATATAATATAATATAATAATAGATAATATGAGAAGGGAAAAAATTTTGAGAGTTGTAAAATATATTTTGATATCATTGATTTAGAGGATAACAATCATTTATGATTTAAAATTATCACCATGGTTCTCTTTAAGTTTTTAAATAAATAAAATTTATATGCTATTGGTTAGATGCACAATTGGAGTCTGTTTTTATTTAATTTTTTTTTTTTAAACCGTTCCAGGGAGCTTCTATTTACACAGCAAAAGTTACACTCTACACCCCTCAAATATTTTAAAAAAAATTTATTTTTTAAATTACCTTTAAAATCCTCACTCTTCTCTTCCTCGCTTCATTTTCGCCTGCTGCCTTGCCCGGTAGACCTTTCTTTTCTATTTCTTCTTGTCTAATACAATACTTAAAAGAAAGGGCTAGAGCGAAAGAGAGAGAAGTCAAGGGTACCATCAAAGTAAAAAAAAAAAAATTAAGAGTTTTAAAAGTAATTCAAAAAATTAATTTTTTTAAAAAAATTGAGGATGTAGAAAATATTTTTTGCTGTGTAACTAGAAGCTTCCCGTTCCAGCCTATCTATCTTCAATTGCCAAACGTATTAAAAAAAAAACTTAAGTGCAATAAAAAAATAAAAATATATAATTTAATTATATTTATATTTAAGAAAGTATACGTAAGTTTCATCCTTAAAAGTTTCATCGTTATTGTTAGCAAATATCTTGGAAATAAATAACGATTGATGGATGCCATGACGCGGTGAGAAAGTCCATTACTTATGCCCTTTGCTTTTCAATCATTTCGTAACATTGCAGTGCCACAAAAATTGATGCATAGCGTCAATCAACAAAATAAATTAATATTTAATAAATCTAATCGAAAATAATAATGTTTAGATAACATTTGATGCTTTTTATAGGAATGCTTTTTTTTATTATTTTTATTTTTATGAGATGTTGAGCAGTAATATAAAAATATTGAAAGTGAATGGAACAATTTTTTAATTTTTTAAATTTTAATTTTTTATTTTTACATTGTTGTATTCAATAACAACAAAGAGATCCCGTTTTAGTTGGAGTCACAATGTCACATATAAAAATTTTCTTCATAACTCAAATAAAAAATTTATCTTAATACCAATCAATAAAAAATTTGTCTACAAATTATAACAAAAAATGATAAAATAATGCTATTATCCATCATTCAAAAATAGAGTAAAAAATTATAAAATTACGTTGAAAAAGAGCACATAACTTAATTTAAAGAATTTCAAATAGAATCGGTAATCAATCTTATCAAGATTGCTTTTAGAAATCTAATCAGGATTGATATCACAAAATTTTCACTTCAAATCAATTCAATTATACCTTCGAACTAACCCAAGCCGATCCAATCATATTGGTTCGACTTGGTACCAATTTTTTATTTTTTTTCTTATTTGGCACATAATTGATTTAATGGTTACAATTTTTTTATTAGATCATGTTCAATAATAAGAATATATGATATTTATTGACTGATTTAAAATAAACATATTTTTTTAGTAAAGATAGTAAATAACTTAGAAAGTATGAATCAAAATCGTGGAACTAAAATTAAAAAATCAAACCTTAAATTATGCTTTAAAAAAAATTATGCTTTAAAAAAATTAAACCATAAATTGATAAATTCTGCTTAGAAAATAGGTTGAAACCTTGCAAGAACCGATCTAATGGCTTGATTTTAAGATTTTAAATTTAGAATCTGTTGTCGCCGAAATCTGTCCTCCGACTCGGGCGCGATCGGTCTCCTGATTGGGCTTCTTCCTGGGCGAACCTGCAAAGAAGTCCTCATGCAGGAGGCGTTGGGGGTGGCCCTCCGCGGAAGACCCTCCGACGCTCAAGTCAGTGGAGATCGACGGACAACAAATATAGGGAGAAGGACCCCTCTGAAGAGTCTCTCCAGGGTGGCCTATCGGAGCTCGAGTGGAGCGCCAATGGCGGAGAGGGGGGGAGCAGTGAAAGAGAGAGAGTGATACTGAGACTGAGCGAGGAGTCGCGTACCTGAGAAAATCTGGAAGTGTCCTATTTATAGGCAATCACCTGAATCTTGAGCGCCTTCTGGAAGGTTCGAAGGTTGTTGGAATTCGAAGATGATTCGAATCAAGCCGTTGTGAGGCCGGTAAGATCCGTATCCTATCCGTTAGAGGATCGACGGCTGGGAGAGCTTTCTGATGGCCCAAGATCCGATGATTGTGTAGGTCCTAGGCCACGTCTCGATATAATTCATCGTTTGGAATTTTGTTACACTGAACTTGGGCTCTCCTGCGCCAGGTTCCGCAGGGCGCAGAAAGGCTTGGTTCGGATGGTCGAGGGACGACCCGGCCTTGATGGCCGAAATGCACAAATAGTTCGCGCTGCCGGGGCGTAAGCATGGCTTGAGCAGTCGAGGTACGAGGGCGGCTGAGATATGACAGAAGAAATAAGCCGGATGTGAAAACAGTTTCGTTCCGTGGAGGCGCATGTCAAGCTATGGAGTGCTCGGAGAGGCCGAGCTATAAATTGCTCGGGGAGGCCAAGCTATGGATTTCTCGGGGGCGCCAAGCTATGGATTGCTCGGGGAGGCCGAGCTATGGATTGCTCGGGGGAGCCGAGCTATGGATTGAGCCGAGCTATGGGTTGCTCGATCCGCTGAATCATATTGGTTAGCTCACTCTTTGTGGGCACAGTGTAGCAAGTGAGGGCCAGGGCTGATCTTAGCCCCTTAGCACGGTTATCAATGCAATGGCGATTTTACCCCTCAACACATGTCCCCCACTCCCTAGTTCGAAGTGTAGTTTCGGGCATAGGGAGTATAGACCTATGTGGCGCGATCCGAACAGGGGGATCTGGATTTGACAGCCCACGCAATGATGCCCTAGGAAATGCTACGTGGCCGCCTTGCCTTTACGAGGTGGATCCATCGTTTCTTGGGTGCAACGGCCGGGGTTGCGCCACGTAGGGATCTCGATCTTCATGGCGCATGCAGTGGCGGTTTCGGACGTCTTGGTTGAGACATCTTATCTTCTCCTTGAGGCGATTTCTTTTGGGAAAAATGGAGTTGAAGCGGCGCCAACCCCATTCGCAGTGCTCTTTCGCTTTCCCTCGAAGAACTTCGTTCTCCTATTTTCTTGGCGACCTTGCTCAGCATCTCTTTCGATCGAAAGCATGGTGAGTCCGAGCAATTTGGCTTCAGAGGTGACCCTGGCGGATCAGGAACGGATACGCCGCCTATACAAGATTCCTCAGGATGTTGCCCTGTTGCTCCTGACGGCCGACGACAGGGTGACATTTGAACTAGGGGATGGAGCATTCTGTTACGAGGAAAGTTTGAGGGCGGGCCTCAGGTTTCCTCTTCATCCGCTGGTTCAGGAGGTGATGAGGTTCTACAACATATGCTTCACCATGGTGGCTCCCAATAGCTGGCGCAACCTTATCGGATTCATCTCGCTGTGTAGCCGCGTTGGGGTAACCGCGACTCTCCCGATGTTCAGGGTGTGCTACAACTTGGTTTCTGGAGGGCCTCCGAGTGGCCTTACATTGGTCCTCGGAGGTCTTTCAAGATGATTTCAGACAATCCGTCGTCGATAAAAGAATGGAAATCGATTCTTTATAGTCGAAGGAAATATTGGCTCGGATTTTCCTCGGGTGTGGGGATGTTATGTAAAAGATCCGGAAGCGCATCCAGAGTTATCCGAGCAGGAGAAGAGGGATCTGGTCGTATTGCGCAGCAGTCGAGTGCTTCCAGCTAGCACCCTTCTATTAGAGGATGCTCTTTTCATAGTCGGATTGAGCCCCGTTGATCCTCGCGGTAAGTATTATTTTGTAGCTAACAGGTTAAGACGATTTTAGCTTCGATTTTTGTACGAGCTAACGGGCGAGTCGCATTGCATCTGCAGCCGAAAGGTCGGCGTTCGTAGATCAGATGAGAGAGGAACTGGGTAAGCGTCGTGGGAGGCCCGGCCCCAGCAGTAAGCATATAGGGCCGAGAAAAGGTCTCGCCCTTCCGGTTCCCGCCCTAGGGGATCAGGAGAGATGGCGATGATCGCCGTCCCTCGTCGCCGCGGGATGAAAGTATCGAAGTTCCAGTGGCGGCGCGCGGTCCTTCGATGCCGGAGGAAAGTCAGTCAGGGGAGAGGTCAGGATACTGCGGGGTTTCGGAGGAGGCTGCCAAAATTTTCTCCCCACCTGTTGTCGTTTTGCCAGATGATGGCGCGGAAGCGACGTCAGTTTACTCAGAGACCCCCACGGTCGGGGTCGCCCGGTCTCCCTCATTGGAGGCCGACGGTCCGGAGGCGTTGCAGGCGGAGACAGGAGCGGTCTCTACTTCAATCGAGGTGGAAGAAACGGTTGTAGCTGCTGAAGTTCAGCCTGGGCTGCCTGCGGGAGAGCCGGCGGAGGATGAAGGGGCAACCGAACCAGCTGAACCAGTGACCGAACTTCACGGTACATCTTCCGGCGAAAGGCCTTCGGCCGAGGCACCGGAGGCCCCGAGAGAGATTGAAGCTCAAGAGGAGTCTGCCAGGGGCAGAGAAATGTCTGAAGAAGAAGGGGAGCCACTAAGCGAAGGGGACGTCCGGGTTGAGGCTCCCCTTGCTGGAGCTGAAATGCCCGAGGCCTCTCAAATGAGGGCCTTGGTGGAGGAGGTTAGCCGGACGAGGGCTCCAGGGGCCGGGTCCCCAAGTTGGCCCCCTGAGTAAAGATTTTCAATTGCGCGATTCGGAGGTTAGTGCCATGTTCTCTGCTTTAATGCGGTCTGCGTTCCATGAGGGAGAAAGTTCCTCGGCCGGAGGGGACAATCCTGTGGACCTTGTCGATGTGGCCTTTAGGTATACTGGAGTGCCGAGTGAAGCTTTCCTTCTTACCAAGATCGATGACATTTCCCTCACGAGGATTGCCACGGATTATGCGTCTCGGGTAAGCCATCGCCCCGAAGTAAAGTTTTTAGTTAGTTAGTTCGACTGTGTTTCCATACGTATGATTCTTTTCGCAGAATGCTTTGATCATGAGGGCGTTGAAATGGTTTGCATCTGGCTGTTGGAGCTTGGGCTCAGGCCCGTAAAGAAATCGGTCACCTCAAGGAGAGGGTAGATTCAACAGCTAGTCTTTCCCGAGCTTTGGCGATCTCCCAAAGGGAGCTTGAGGAGACTCACAAGATTCTTATAGCTGAGAGAGAAAGAGCCTCTCAACTTGCAATGCAAGTCAATGAGCTTCAGGGCTTTCGCGAGCAATCCGACAAGGCTAGTCTGGAATTATCACAGATTAGAGCGGAGCACGAAGATAAGGTCAATGCCATGCAGCAGTTTTTCGAGAAGAGATGGGACCAGCTGAAGGCTAGCCACGCCGAAGATAGAAGCAACTGGAGTAAGAGGCTCGAGGAGGAGGAGCACAAGTGTCGGCGGCAGCAGGACCAACTTACCCATTTGAATAAAGAGCTCGCCGAAATGAAGGATCAGCTAAAATGGTCAGATGAGCAAGCTGCTCGGCTCTCCGATGATCTCGACTATGCTCATCGGGAGATTGGGGACAGACAGTCTCGGGTTGATGAACTCAAAGAGAGTCTTCGTCAAAATCAATCGGCTAAATCGAAGGCTCTCGATAGGGTTCAAGTATGAGCCATGAACTGGCTCGGCAGGACGAGCAGGTAGGGTGTCCCCTATTTTGTCCATTTTGGCCTTCCGACTCTTGCCTTACTCGGCTCTTTGTCTGCAGGTGAACAAGATGAGCCTGGAGTTCCAGGAGCGGCTGAAGGCCTTCGGAGAGGAGATGGCTTTGAGGCGTCGAAGGACTTCTGAATTGGAGAAACAATTGGCCGAGGCAAACTGCGGGCTTATTCAGCGGTGGAGTATAAGAGCTCTACTCAATTTACCGAGGAACGCAGGGCAGCCTGTGCCGATGCATTCCGGTTCGGCCAAGAGGAGGCGCGAGCTAAGGTCACTCAAGCTTATCCTGACCTGGACTTGTCCTGTCTGGAAGCTGAATGCTATAAGACCCGCACCCCGGGAGCCGAAGAGGACGAATATGAGGAGATCTCAGACGTTGATCTCGAAGCTGTTCTTGGGCCGACGCGGCTGCCGAGGTATCTCGGCGGGACACTGTTAAGAAGGGGGAGCCAAGCGGTGCCCCCGCTGATGCTGCTGTAGGAGACGCTGGGTCTGATCCCCAGCCTTAATTTCTTGGGGGCCCTCATGTGTATTTTCTGTATAAATGGACCTTTTGTTTTCGTTTGTTTGCCTTTTCTGATTGACCTTTTCTTCTCCTTCTTCGGCGTGTCCGTTCCTGAAGAGAAGATGCCCTGGGACGAGGCATGGAGATTTATTACTTGACCCCTCCGAGGCTCCCTATCCCGAAGTGTGGATTCAGGAGTGGGGAACGTAATCCCAAGCACCGTGATCTAAATAAAAGGGGGCTTGGGTTCAAAGAAGAGAGGGCGCATTCCGAGCGTTATCTATTTATGATCCTCTTTGTCGAGGGGAGGGACTCTTCGGTCCCCACGAGAGCCCACTGAGGCGGCGACACGTGGTGTGCGTCCGCAGTAATGGTATTGGAAACGGTGGTTTGGGCGATTAGAATACTCGCTCGAAGTGGTACAAATACTGGTGGGGGGTACGCCATCGTTAACCGCCTTCCTAGCTAACCTCCCAAGATTTTAACCACTAAGATGGCTTCCAGAGGCGGGGGGGTCTGCCGGAGCATCTGGCAGTGGCGGCAGAGGCCACGGGGAGTCCCATAGGGGCCGTGCGACGGTGACTGTTGACGTAGAAGTTCTGGCGATGTCGTTTGCAAGCCGCGAGGAGCTTGCGAGGGTGGTTGAGCAGTATATGACCATCACGACAAGGGAGATCGAGCTCCTCCACCGAATCAACAACCGGCTGGAGGAGGAGGTGGCGTCCCTCAAGCAGCGGGTTGCCGAACTAACCCCACGTCATGGGGGAAGCTCGGTGGCGCCAGGGGAGGATAGTAAGCCCCGATCTGTCCCCTTAGGGACCCTTGGAGATCGCGGTAAGGCACGGATGTGGCACTTCCGTTTTTGACCGAGATAAAGGAGGGCTTATGAGTTTCATCTGAAATGCTTCATATCATTCGGTCTCTCTGTAGCATTAGGAGCATTCCGTCAGTACCAGTTTAGACTGAGGGATAAAGTAGCATTTAACCTCGATCTGATTGGGACCAGCCCTTTTTGTCGAGGTATACAAGAATCCGGAAGAGGGGCATTTTTGCCTTTTGCCCAGAGCATTTACTGCGCTGATCTTTTCGATGTATGCCCTTTTGACGTGCGGGACAAGCATTCGATTTTCATTGGACGGTGTCGCCTTCGAGTGGGAGTTTCCCATGCCTGATCACATCCTAGGAACTCGTAGGCGATTCGGGGCATTTAAGGCTCCTGATTCGGGACCGGAGGTGGATCGCTCGCCTTTTGGCATTTCTCAAAAAAGAAAAATTCCATGGGCCAGCCCATGTTTCGAGGGTCTGCGGATGATCTTCCGCATTTAATACCCTTGATTCGAGGTCAGAGGAAAATCTTTTGGCGTGCGTCATGACTCAGGCGATGCGTTTTGGCGCACATCGAAGGGTGCGACTTTCGTCCTGGGAGGCCACGTGGTAGTGTGATAGGGCATTCCGAATCTTGACGCTCTCTGCTCTGATAGCAAACCCCGGTTTGTTTGCCTATAAAATGAGGGAAGGAAGGGGCCGTGTTAGGCCATCCACAAGACCTTCCCTTCTGTGAGTTGTGTAAGCGTTCGTGACGTCCATGTCTCCGAGGTATGTCTCCGAGGTTGAGAGTAGGGGGACTGAGTTTCCCTTTGGCAAGTCGTCTTCCCCCGAATAGTTGGGGCGATGAAGGGGCCGCTGGAGAGCAGCTCGTCTTCAAGAGAGGAGTTCTGAAGATCATATGGAGAGCGCACAGGAGGTTCGCAGAGATCACATGGAGAGCGCACATACGCGCTTCCTGTGTGTCCTTTGCGGTTTGCTATGGGGGACGCAGGGTAGAAAATGTACGCGTACCCCCCATGGCTTACGTGAACTTCGCCTCCTCCCCTGATCCAGATTCTGGGCTCCTCCGCCCGGGGAATCTTTTGTCATGTGAGGAGGGGGGTGATGGTGTGTTGTTTGCTAGTACATCGCCTTTTGACTTGGGCAGTGGCTAGCAGTATACACTCGATTTGGGGGGAGTCCCCCGGCATCAGCGTCCATGGGTTTTCTTCCAACTCGCCGGAGGGCTCCGTGGATGGGTGGCTTGGGACAAGGCTCATCCACCCTTTCTGATTTCTCTGATGTCTCGGGCCGGATGCCGAGATATCATTATTAACTGAAGCTGGTCGCAATAGTCAGGCCGAGTCATTTGCTCGTCTTTATTTCCTGTGCTATAACGCACTTGTAATGCCTCTTAGGAGGTTGTAATTCATTTTACTGATAATGAAATAAAGAAAGTTTTGTTCTTTCTTTTTAGCACCTGTTTCTTTTTTATGTCGAGAGTTGTTGCTCCCGTGTCATAGCATACTTTGGCAGCGTTCTCGCCGCTTTATTTTTTGCTAAGATCGATGTTCGGTCCTCAGTGAGGGAGACCGTTTGTTCCTGTTCGAGCCAAAGGGAGACTTGGGCGGTCCTGTGGACTCACGTGGTAAACATGGTCTCGTCTGTAGAATGAAACAGGTGTTTCTTCGGGAAGAGACAGCTCGTATGTCTTTATTGTTGGGTAGAAGGAGGTTGTTCACCTCTACCGAAGCACCGTGGGGCTTTCATTGTCTTGGAATGTTTAAGAAGTCGCTCGGTTTGTCCTCGTCTTTTGATAATATCTTACTTGGCGTAGGCTAAGGTGCGGAGATATCGCTCGGTTTTGGTCGAGGATTTTACACTGTTTGACCCGGCTGGGGCTTGTAAGCCGCCCTAATCTGGATGGAACCTTCGAGATTATTTGGCTCGGTCAGGACTTGTGATAACGAGGCATGCGTTTCGACTTTGAGTCGGGGCTTTAATAGTGGGAAAAGTTCCTTGGCTTTGGCCGAGATTTATGCACTCCGGTCTTGGTCGGGGCTTATGCACTCCGGTCTTGGCCAGGGCTTATGCACTCCGGTCTTGGCCGGGCCTCGGAGATTATTGCTCGGCCCAGCCGAGGTTCGGAGATTTATTGCTAGGCCCAGCCGAGGTTCGAAGTTTTATTGCTCAGCCCAGCCGAGGTTCGGAGATTTGTTGCTCGGCCCAACCGAGGTTCGGAGATTTGTTGCTCGGCCCAGCCAAGGTTCGGAGATTTGTTGCTCGGCCCAGCCGAGGTTCGGAGATTTGTTGCTCGGCCCACCGAGGTTCGGAGCTCGAGCCGTTTGGAGATTCCCTGCTTAAATAGATAACTCGGTCGTACCGAAGATTGGTAAGCAGCATCTGTTTTCTTTATGATTTTTGGTGATATAATTGTGGTAATCATGCCATGAATCATGAAAACAATATGCCAACAAAAATTAAGAAGGTGAGCCTGTAGAAGGTGTACCCTACTGATGATACTTGCGGAGGTTGTCCGAATTCCATGTCTGAGGAACGGATCTCCCGCTTAGATCTTGTAGTTTGTAGGTACCAGGTCCGACGACTTCTGTTACTTGGTAGGGGCCTTCCCAGTTCGGAGCTAGCTTTCCTTGCTCTAGCGGTTTGGAGACAGATGTTTTCCGAAGAACGAGGTCGCAGGCGAGAAAGCTTTCCCTTTGACCCTGGAGGCATGGTAACTGGCCACTCTTTGCTGGTAGGCAGCTATTCTGATCCGAGCTTTTTCTCTTATCTCCTCTATCAGGTCGAGGTTGGTGCGGAGCTGCTCGTCACTGGCTTCCTCCAAGTAGCTTTCCACCCACAGGGATGGGAGTCCTATCTCCACGGGGATGACGACCTCTGTGCCAAAGGCCATTCGAAATGGGGTCTCGCCCGTGGACACTCTTGGGGTGGTGCGGTAGGCCCATAGGACATGGTGCAATTTGTCCGCCCATTTACCTCGGGCTCTGGAGAGCCGAGCTTTGATCCCTTGAAGCAAGGTTCAGTTAGTTACCTCGGCTTCTCCGTTAGCCTATGGGTGCCCGACCGAGGTAAGGCGGTGATGGATCCCATGCTCCTCGCAGAACTGACGGAACTTCGGATTGTCGAATTGTTTGTCGTTGTTAGTAATGATGGTGTGTGGGAGGCTGAAGCGGCAGATGATGGACCTCCACATGAAGTCCTTGGCTCGAGCCTCTGTTATCTGAGCAACTGCTTCCGCCTCGACCCATTTGGAGTGCTCGGAGAGGCCGAGCTATAAATTGCTCGGGGGAGCCGAGCTATGGATTGCTCGGGGGAGGCGAGCTATGGATTGCTCGGGGGAGGCCGGATTGCTCGGGAAGGCCGCTATGGATTGAGCCGAGCTATGGGTTGCTCGATCCGCCGAATCATATTGGTTAGCTCATTCTTTGTGGGCACAGTGTAGCAAGTGAGGGCCAGGGCTGATCTTAGCCCCTTCGTACGGTTATCAATGCAATGACGATTTTACCCCTCAACAGAATCAATTCTATTAATCCAAAGAATCAAATTAATCTGATCCTATCAAATTGAGTTGGTATCTATTCTTCAATTATCCTAAACAAAATATGCATTGTAGCTTTACAGTGAAGACTCTCGTAGAACACAAAGAAAAATCTTGTTAGGAGCTCTTTTAAGAAAAAGTAACCAAAAAATTGTGATGTAACTTATCATTGCTATTTTTGGATTTTAATTCTTGAAATGCTTGTATTACTAAATTAAAAAAAAAATTCTTGAAAGATTTGTAGATTTCTATGGATCTTTAAGTCATACTTGGGTGGCAATAAAAGGGCAAGCAGATGTAATTTTAACTAAGAGCAGCTCACTAAAATATCAGTATATTAACACAAACAAATGGATCTAACCATTGTTGTCAAATTATCATCCTATCTTGCTTTAACTTGTAAATATGATATTAGGAATTTGAAAACAATATCGTCCCATGATTTATCATGAAAAAAAAGTTACTGTCCATCAGGATATTGCAGTTTATTATTAAATTTTGGAAAATAAGGATTGCTCTTCGTCGGGGGCCTCACAAAATTATTCCTGTTTTAGTCGTTATTACGGAATACCTACATTTATAAGGTGCATTTTATGAGCCATAAATACATCATAATAAGAGCAAAGTTGGGCACCGTGAGAAGAATGAGAAGAGGTTGAGAGTTGTAAATCCCAAAGTTATAAAAATATATAAATAAATGAGAAGAAAAAAAAGTTGAAACATTAGGTGTTGAAATTTTAGGATCACATATGTATGGTTAAAACACTAAATAATAACAAAATAAAATTCATACCTATTTGCATCATTATATGAAAGCTACTAAGATTCTAAGAGACATAGATCTTTCTTCTTAGGTGATATATTTGTTGGGAAAAACTAATCTTAAATATAAGAGAGAAAAAGGACCTAGCCTGCTTATAATGAAATACTATTATACTAACAAACCCTTCCATAATGCCTCACTAATGAGCTTCAAGCCTATATGAATTACTAACCAATCATCCAAAAGAGTCTTTTGCATAAGTCCAAAGTCCAAACTAATGTGACTCTTTTGCATAAGTCCAAAGTCCAAACTAATGTTATATAATTAAAGAGTAATGATAGAATAAAGAGACTAAGAAAAGAACGTATTGGAATACGTACTCTTTATTTCATCTTTTCTTGTTTCATCCATATCTTATTTTTCATTTTTAAATACAATTCCATGCCATCTATTTATAGGCAAATGGTTAAAGATATTATAAGTAACACCAATAGACATAACCTCCCTTGGAATACCAATGGACACCATCTTTATAGCTTGATATAACCTTCTTTTAGAATACTAATGGGCATCCATTTTATTAGCAATATTATAACACTTCCCTTTGGATGTCCATTTATTTGACCATGAAAAGTATACCATTCGTGTCTTTTATTGAAAAGGGATACTGCCTCATTAAAAACCTTGCCAAAAAAAACCCAATGGGACAAAACCATGCTAAAGTATTTTGCTCCCCTTTTGACTGTATCTCTTGATATACTTTCCTTAAAATTATCATTCGAGATCCTTGAGTCATTGTAGTCCAAATTTTTGGACTAACTCTTCAAATCTCTTTGTAGATAGTGCTTTGGTAAATAAATCAGCGAGATTATCGCTAGATCAAACTTATTGAACATTAACAGCACCACTCTTCCAAAGGTCATGAGTAAAAAAGAACTTTAGGGATATATGTTTTGTTCTATCACCTTTGATATACCCTTCTTTTAGTTGAGCTATGCAGGCTGTATTATATATCCTCATACAAAATAGTAGGTACCTCTTTTGAGCGAATAATCCACATGTCTTCTGAATGTGTTGGATTACCGATCTAAGCCATACACATTCTCANTTACTTTATTGTTTTATTGCATCGCTATTACGTCGCTAATTAACATATTTATTTTTAACAAAACATTGCGATGCACTGGATTGTGTCGCAATATTTTTATTTCATAATACTATTTTCTTAAAAAAATTTATTAAAATTAATTGTGATGCAATTATTGCATCGCTAAATTTAAAATAATTTTCATATTTTTCTGGTTTATTGCGTCGCTAATGCGTCTCTATTTAAAAAAATTAAGTTTTTAAAAAAATTGCGACGCACTGTTTTGCGTCGCAATATATTTTTTTCATATTAATATATATACAAATTAATTTCATTTAAAATAATTTATGACACAATTAGTGCGTCACTATATTAAAATTAATTTTTACAATTTTTTGGTCTATTGCGTCGCTATATAAAATTATATATTTTTCAAATATATTGCAACGCACTGAGTTGTGTCGCAATATTTTTATTTCATAATTATATTTTATAAAATTAATTTTTTTATTAATATTTGTGACGTAATTTTTGCGTCGCTATATTAAATATATTTTTTCTTATTTTATTTTTATTGCATCGCTAATGTGTCACTATTTAATATAATTAATTTTTTTAAAAACATTGCGATGCACTTATCTGCATCGCAATATTTATTCCTTCAATAATATTTTAAAAAAATATATTTTATAAATATTACGATGCATTTTTTCATCGCTAAATTTAAATTTTTTTTAATTTTAAGGTTTATTCAGTCGCTAATGCGTCGCTATTTGCATCGCAATATTTTTTTTTACGCGGAGGCGTTGCAATGTAGTCGCAATTTTAGCGACGTATAATTGCGTCGCTAAAATTATGTCGCTATTTCATTATTTTCTTGTAGTGATTTATAATTTAAAATTATCACCATGGTTCTCTTTAAGTTTTTAAATAAATAAAATTTATATGCTATTGGTTAGATGCACAATTGGAGTCTGTTTTTATTCAGTTTTTTTTTAGCACTTCAAGTGAAGCTTCTATTTACATAGCAAAAGTTATAGTCTACACCTCTCAAATATTTTAAAAAAATTTAATTTTTTAAACTATCTTTAAAACCCTCACACCTCCCTCTCTGGTTGCTCTCTTCCTTTCTTTCAAGTATCGATCCTTCTTCTTGACTTTTCTTTGACTTAGTGCCAAAAAAAAAAAAAAAGGAGCTGAAGCGATCGGGCCAAAAAGAGGGAAAGCGAACAAAAAAAATCTTGTTTAAGAATTGAGTTGGTATCTATTCTTCAATTACCCTAATCAAATATGCATTGTAGCTTTACAGTGAAGACTCTCGTAGAACACGAAGAAAATCTTGTTAGGAGCTCTTTTAAGAAAAAAGTAACCAAAAATTGTGATGTAGCTTATCATTGCTATTTTTGGATTTTAATTCTTGAAATGCTTGTATTACTAAATAAAAAAATTCTTGAAAGATTTGTAGATTTCTATGGATCTTTAAGGTCATACTTGGGTGGCAATAAAAGGGCAAGCAGATGTAATTTTAACTAAGAGCAGCTCACTAAAATATCAGTATATTAACACAAACAAATGGATCTAACCATTGTTGTCAAGTTATCATCTTATCTTGCTTTAACTTGTAAATATGATATCAGAAATCTGAAAACTGTCCCATGATTTATCATGAAAAATAAGTTACTGTCCATCATGATATTGCAGTTTATTATTAAATTTTGGAAAATAAGGATTGCTCTAGGTCGAGGCCTCACAAAATTATTCTTGTTTTAGTCATTATTACGGAATACCTACAGTTATAAGGTGCATTTTATGAGCCATAAATACATCGAAATAAGAGCAAAGTTGCTTTTGGATATTTTTACGAAAGCGTGAGAAGAATGAGAAGTAGTTGAGAGTTGTAAATCCCAAAGTTATAAAAATATAAATAAATGAGAAGAAAAAAAAGTTGAAACATTAGGTGCTGAAATTTTAGGATAACATATGTATGGTTAAAACACTAAATAATAACAAAATAAAATTCATACCTATTTGCATCCTTATATGAAAGCTACTAGATTCTAATAGACATAGATCTTTCTGTTCTTAGGTGATATATTTGTTGGGAAAAACTAATCTTAAATATAAGAGAGAAAAAGGACCTAGCATGCTTATAATGAAATACTATATACTAACAAACCCTTCCATAATGCCTCACTAATGAGCTTCAAGCCTATATGAATTACTAACCAATCATCCAAAAGAGTCTTTTGCATAAGTCCAAAGTCCAAACTAATGTAACTCTTTTGAGTCCAAAGTCCAAACTAATGTTATATAATTAAAGAGTACTATAGAAAGAAAGTATTTGAATATGTTCTCTCTTATTTCATCTTTTCTTATTTCATCCATATCTTATTTCGTCATTCTTAAATACAATTCCATGCTATATAGGCAAATGGTAAAAGATGTTACAAGTAATAAGTAATACCAATAGACATAACCTCCCTTGGAATACCAATGGACACTAGCTTGATATAACCTCCTTTTACAATACTAATGGGCATCCATTTTATTAGCAATATTATAACACTTCCCTTTGGACGTCCATTTATTTGACCATGAAAAGTACATCATTCGTGTCTTTTATTGAAAAGGAATACTGCCTCATTAAAAATCTTGCCAGAAAAAACCCAATGGGACAAAACCATGCTACATATTTGATCCCCTTTTGACTGTATCTCTTGATATACTTTCTTTGAAATTATCATTCGAGATACTTAAGTCATTGTAGTCCAATTTTTTGGACTAACTCTTCAAATCTCTTTGTAGATAGTGCTTTTGTAAATAAATCAGCGAGATTATCGCTAGATCGAACTTATTGAACATTAACAGCACCACTCTTCCAAAGGTCATGAGTAAAAAAGAACTTTGGGGATATATGTTTTGTTCTATCACCTTTGATATACCCTTATTTCAGTTGAGCTATGCAAGCTGTATTATATATCCTCATACAAAATAGTTGGTACCTCCTTTTAAGCGAATAATCTACATGTCTTCTGAATGTGTTGGATTACCGATCTAAGCCATACACATTCTCAACTTGCTTCATGAATTGCTAGAATTTTGGCACGATTAGATGTAGTCACAACTATTTGCTTTGTAGAATGCCATGAAATAGCAGTGCCATCATATGTAAAGACATAACCCATTTGTGATCGACCATTATGAGGATCAGACAAATATCCTACATCTGCAAAACCTACCAACTCAGTTTTTAGTAAATTTGAATAATACAAACTCATATCCATTGTACCTCTGAGGTATCGGAATATGTGTTTAATACCTGTTCAATGCCTCCTTATAGGCAAAGAACTATATCTTCCTAACAAGTTTACTAAAAAAGATATATCAGGTCGAGTGTGAGTCGCAAGATACATTAATGTACTTATTGCGCTAAGATATGGTACTTTAGGACCAAGTAGTTCTTCGTCATCTTCCTTAGGTCAGAAGGATCTTTATCGATTTCAAGTGACCTTACGACCATCAGAGTACTCAATGGGTATGCTTTATCCATATAAAAACCTTTTAAGTATCTTTGTTGTATAAGCAAATTGGTGCACAAAAATTCCATTTTTAAGATGCTCGAGCTGTAGGCCAAAGCAAAATTTTGTTCTTCCAAGATCTTTCATTTCAAATTTATGTTTTAAGCAATCTGCTGCCCTTTGAAGCTCTTCAAGAGTTCCAATCATGTTAAAATCATCAACATATACTGCAATGATCACAAATTGTGATCAAGATCTATTTATAAACATAAAAGGACATATGAGATCATTATTATAGCCTTGTTTCAATAGGTATTCAGTAAAATAATTATACACATATGCCCTACTTGTTTTAACCCATTGATGAGAGGTAAAATTATCATTGCATTAATGTTCGTGCGCACCATCATCGGTGAGGGCTCGAGACCAATCTCAACATCCCGTCAGCCAGCTGTCATGTCTGAAAAATAGCAAAGCTGAATCGTCTTCAGCAAAGTGAAGTCACCTCGGCAAATCGAGCTATTCTAACCAAGCTATTTTTATGCCTCGGCAAACCGAGCTATTCTAACCGAACCATTCTCATGCCTCAGCAAACCGAGCTTTTCTCATGCTTCGGTAAACCAAATTACTTCTACGTCCTGGCCAGACCAAGGAGTTTAAGCACCGCTGCGGAATTAAGCACGAGAGAGTTCAAATTCATGGTGGTTGAACAAGATCTCAAACAGAAAATTATGCAGATAATACCGAAAGTGGCCTAGGGCCTACATAATCGCTGAATCTCAAAGCATCAACCAACTCTCCTGGCAGTCGATCCTTTAACTAACTAGATATTGATCCCACTGACCTCGTAACAAACTTGATTCGAATCCGATTTGAATCTGAACGGTTTTGGACCTCCTATGATGTGCCCAAGGAATCAGGTGATCGTTTATAAATACCCTAGTCCTGAAGTCTGTCAGGTACAATTTTTCACTTATACACTAACCAAAAACTCAATAAAAAGCTTGAGCAGAGCTCTGAGTTCCAGAGAGGCCATTCATCTTGAGGAACTCTTCTGCGAGAGCCTTCTCCTCACATTTTCTTGCTACGAATTTCCATTGACTTGGGCGTTGGAGGGTCTTCCGTAGATGGCGACACCATACACTCTCTACATGAGGACTATCTTGTAGGTTTCAACCGGGCGAGACTTCAGCGTCCAGGTCTAAAGCTAAGCTGTACCCGAGTCGGAGAGCAAATTTTTGCGGCAACAAATTGGCGCTAGAGGAAGGGTCTTAAGTCTCGTAAACTTGTAATCCAGGAGACAATGTTCAAAACCAGAACAAGAATCCTCTAATGGCCAATCGAAAGAGAGCCACATCTGATTCTCAAGAATAGGCCGCCTCTCAAAGGCATGATCCAATCAGCAGTGTAGCACCTCCGCTGCCACTGCTAGCTAAGACCCCTTCGCCGTCGGCAACAGCAGTGATGCTGGACCAGTTCGCTACCCTGATTCAGCAGTCCAGGCACTGACCCAGCTGGTCTAGGGACTCTAGGGTGTTTCCCGTCCAGCTGCTCCTACTTCGTAGCTTCGTGAGAAGGCAGCTGCTCTCGTCCCACCAGCGATTTCTTCCTCTAATCCGCCTGAGGCTACGAATTATCTTTACCGACCCGAGATGGCCAAGCCAATGCCACAGTGGGCTAGAGAGAAGAGCCCGATCAGAACATGAGCTCATTCTCTTTCTTCGACATCTTCTCAAGATTCGATGCCATTGCCGTTTTCCCATCGCCCAATCCCTCTACCACTTTGGACAAAGGGATTAGGCTGCAGATGCAAGAGATGCATTGATAATGGCATCAGAAGCTGGACGCTGCTAGGCAAGCCCCTCTGTCCCAGCTAAGGGCGGAGCAGGACATTCCTTTCTTTGAGGGTATTATGCGGGAAGTGATCCCTCCCCATGTAAAGCTCTCTACCATCGAGCCATATCATGGATCTGCTGATCCCGACAACCACCTGAGTAGTTTTAGATCCATCATGATATTCCATGGAGCATCGGATGCGATCTTCTGCCGAGCCTTCCCTCTACTCTCAGGGGATCTGCTAGAACCTAGTTTAACAGCCTGAAGTCAGGTTCCATTGATTCCTTTGACGAGCTGAGTCATTTGTTCATTAGTCAGTTTGTCAGCAGCCATCGCCAATGACAGAGATATGATTCCCTCTCTGAAGTCAAGCAACGGGAGGGGGAATCTCTGAAGAACTACCTTGGCCATTTCAATATGGCCCTTCTGGAAGTCAACCACCTCAATCATGAGGTAGCGATGTTTGCCTTGGCATGAGGAGTATCAAAGGAAGGGGACTTCTACTTGGCTCTGGAAGTTAATTACCAGAAGAGCCTCTCTGATTTGATGTCCTTGGCTGTTGGTCCAGATAGCAACCCAAGAGGGGGTGAATTGGGTTTTTCAAAAAATTAAACTCTTTTGAAAGATAACCCCCAGCGGAAATAAAAACTTAGATTCACAAATTTAAAACTAAGCAACTATAAATAGTGAGTTGAAGATAAAGAGACAATCACGGCAAACATAAGAGATTTATAGTGGTTCGGTGTACCTACACTTACGTCCACTCCCAAGTACCTCTTGGGTCCATACTATAATCAAACTGATTACAGCAGAGTTGTTTTCCAAGTTCACAACTCGAACTTGTTGTTTTCCCGGGTGCACAACAAACCCAGCTGGTTTTCAAGGCTCACCAGTACAAAACCTATAACCACAAGCTAATGCTTGCTCAAGGCTAACAGCCTCAACTGAATCAATCACCAGATTGACCCAGCAAACAGTATTTGTTTTGCAAGTAAAAATAGCTCCTTTAATGAGCAAATATACAATAATGAAACAATAATAAGAGATTAGGAACCAAAGCTTGATTCGCAGATCTTGGTGGCTTCTTCCTTCTCTTCCTTTGAATGGATCTCCCTTTGAATGGATCTTCCTTTGAAGATGCTCTTGAAACTCAGAAGATCAGAAAAACTAGGGCTTCTTCCTTCTCTTGAGATTTCTTCTAAATAGAACAGCAAAGGATTGGAATCTCTCTCTCTTCTTTTGGGGAATAAGTATGATCTTTCCTTACAAGTTTTCCCTCTTTTCTTTTCTGATAGATCTCAAAGATTTTCTCTATTCTTTTCTTTTTGCCTCTCTTGTCTCCTTTTTTTGGATGCAACAAACCCTCTTCTTATAGATCCCGATTAATCCACAAATAGTTTGAAACAATCTGTTAGAAGCAAGTGTAAGAAGGATTAGATCCATAAATAACAATAGCCGCTGGGATTAAATAGATAAAGATAAAGTTTAGAGTCATTCTGACAGTTCTGGAGCCGTGTCTGACATTCTGGAGTCGGCTCTAACTTTTTCGGGGTTGGCTCTAACTCGAAATTCTTTAATCTGCTCGATCTGGAGTCATCTCTGACTTTTCTGGGGTCGACACAAAATTCTTCTAGAGTCGACTCTAACAGTCTGGGAGTCGACTCTAAGTCATGGCCTGAAAATTCATCGTTCTATCTTTTATGTTGGAGTCAGCTCTAACAGTCCCGGAGTCGACTCTAACTCTGTGCCATTTTTCAGAGTCGGCTCTTCGATTTCATGTGTCGACTCTAATGTCTACAGTCTACCTTGACATTAGATTCGAGCCAGAACTTGATTTGATTCTTGATTTTGATTATCAAGTAGACTTATGATCTGAAAAACTTAATCAAAATCATTAGTAACTTCAAATGTTATACTTAAATAGTTTGTTAATCATCAAAATCCTCAATTGGGTCAACAATCTCCCCCTTTTGATGATGACAAAAACTTTGAGTATATGCATTAAAAAATTCATTTGAATTGAGAATTATAGACATTGTTAAAGCTTAGAGACTTTCTGTTGGAAGATTATAGAAAAATTATATGATCCAATCCTTTTAATTTTGATGATTACTAAAAGCCATTGAGTTCATTAAAGGATGTAATGAGTTTATGTAAATGAGCAACAAATTTATTTTGAACATCAATGAGAATGTTAAAGTTTGACTCTAATCTATTTTCAAAGAAACTTTAAGCTCAATATTCAAACTTTCGAAAAGAAATGTTATAATTCATGTTTTATTCAATAAGTTTTTGCATTAGTTCTTGAATCAATTCTAAATGTCAATTTTATTGTATTCAAGTCAAAACATTGAATTAAAATGAATCTGGAATGATTTTAATGTTAATCAGAAAAGTTTTTGATTTTTGATACGTTCTGGAGCTGACTCCTGAGTTTCAGAGTAGACTCCGCTCAGTGTACAGAAATATGCATCTGTGTCGAGTCGACCCACGAAATTGTCGAGTCGACCCCTGATTCTGTCGAGCCGACTCCCTGACTGTGCGAGTCGACTCCGCTCAGACACCAGAAGAGTATTTTTTGAGCACTTCGCGAGTCGACCCCAAGCCTTTCTCGAGTCGACTCCCGACTATCAGGAGTCGACACTTTATTTCTAGCGAGTCGACCCCTAACCTTTAAAATTTCTATTTGGTAATCGAGCTCGAGCCGACTCGGGAAAAGCTGAGTCGACTCCGCAAATCTGGGCGCGATTTTTTCACGATGACACATCAGCCCCAACGGTAAGATTTTTGAATAACGGCTATTTTTCCTTGTCTCTAACGGATATATTTTTGCAGAATCTATAAATAGAGGAGCTCTTTTCAATCAACATGATTTGAAATCAAAAGAGAGAAAAGAATATCTTTCAAAAAGAGGGAAAAACAGAGCATATTGGAAAAATCTTCTAGCTCAAAGTAGAGTGATTCAAAAGGAGTGAAATCAAAGAGAAAGATTTGTCTGCTCCATCTCATCAATCCACAAGAGTCAAAAGAAAATCCATAAGCGTTTCAAAGATCAAATCGAAGGATTTTCAAAAGGAGAAAAAGCTTCATCTCAACTCCAAAGTCTTCAACGGTCAAGAATCTTGCTGAGGCCTGATTCAACACTTCAAGAGGAGTTAAAGAGAAGAAGGAAGAAAGCCAAGCCACTACCATCTGCAATACTATCAGGCTTTTCTAACTCTTTATTTTATACTTCATTTGTATATTTGCTCAAGGGGAGCATTTCATTATCAAACACTGTTATTCTATTTTTGCTGATTCAATCAGTGGATTGAATCAGTGGAGGTTGAGATACCTCGTTGCAAGCCGGAGTGCTTGTGTTGGGTTAGTTGTGAGCCCGTGAAAAACAACGTGTAGGGTTTTGTGCTGGTAAGCCCGAGTAAAACCAGCTGGGTTCGTTGTGCACCCGTAAAACAACAAGTTTGAGTTGTGAGCTTGGAAAACAACTCGGCTGTAATCTAGAGATTATAGTGTGGACCCAAGTGAATCTTGGGAGTGGACGTAGGTGTTGGTTGCACCGAACCACTATAAAATTATCTTGTGTTTGCGTGCTATATTTTCTCTCTCTCTATCTCTCTTTATATTTGCTTGTGCATTGCTTTTAGTTATTTCTCACTTGCACATCTTGCTAATCTAATTAAAAATTAAAAAGTCTTAAATTTTTAAGAACCCAATTCACCCCCCCCCCTCTTGGGTTGCCATCTGGGCCAACAATTGGTATCAGAGCAAGTGCTCATTTAGAATTTGATCTCACGATCAAGGGCTAAAGATCCTTATGGCAACACAAAGTGGTTCATGTTTTGCTGAAGGTCATTCTACGAATAGACCTCCTTTATTTAATGGAACCAACTATTCATATTGGAAAGCTAGAATGAGAATATTCATTCAAGCTTCTGACTATGAATTGTGGGGAGTAATAATAAACGGACCTAGTACACCCACACACTTATTGATGGCACTATTGTTCCTAAGCCCGAAAGGGATTGGAATGATAATGATAGGAGAATGGCACAACTAAATGCTAAAGCCATTAATATTTTATATTGTTCCTTAGACTCAAATGAATTCAACCGAATCTCAACATGTAATTCCGCAAAAGAAATTTGGGATAGGTTGGAAATTACTCATGAAGGAACAAACCAAGTAAGGAATCAAAATAAATATTTTGGTTCATAAATATGAATTGTTTACAATGGAACAAACTGAAACCATCACATGCATGTTCACTAGATTCACTGATATTGTGAATGGTTTAAAAAGTCTTGGTAGAATTTATTCTAATGCTGACCTTGTGCGCAAAATTCTTAGGTCACTACCAAGATCGTGGGAAGCAAAAGTCACTGCTATCCAAGAAGCAAAGGACCTCAATGCATTACCTTTAGAGGAGCTTCTAGGATCCTTAATGACCCACGAGCTTCAATGAAGCAGCATGTTGAGGAGGAAACAAAAAGAAGAAAACCTTGCCCTCAAGACTGCAGAAATGGAAGAGAGCAGCAGCGTGATGAAGAGGATGATGATGATGAGGCTCTCTTGGCCAAAAATTCAGAAATTTATGAGAAAAAGGCCCTTCCATAAAAAGAAATTTGGAGCAAATTTGAAGGAGAAAAAGATAAGAAAAAACAAGGAGAAAGAAAAAGAAAAAGAGCCCTTAGTATGTTATGAGTGCAAAAAGCCAGGGCACTTTAGATATGATTGTCCTTTGCTGAAAAAGGCCTACAAGAAAAAGAAGAAAGCATACATGGCAACATGGTCTGATGAATCTTCCTTCCGAAGAAGAAGAACAAAAGGAAGTTGCCAATATCTGCTTCATGGCCAACAACGACGACAACGACAATGAGGTAAGTTCTGAAAACTCAAATGATGAATTTACATTTGATGAAATGTTTGAGGCTTTCAATGAACTTATGATTGATTTTAAATCTTTGAAAAAGAAGTATAAGTTTTTGAAAAATGACAATATTAGCTTAGCTAAAGTAAAAATGAATTAGCTTTAGAAGTTAAAGACTTAACTAATGAAAAAGAAGAACTTTCAAAGAAAAGAATAATTTAATCAAGAATAGATTTGTTAAAATCTGAAAAAAAATCTAATTAGAAAAAGAATCAATCTCTAAAGAAAATGATTTTCTTAAGAAAGATGTTAAAAATATAAAGACATTGTTGAGAAATTCACTTAAGTTCAACTAAACTAACATGATTTTAGATAGTCAAAAAGCTTTTTGACAAAGCAGGTTTAGGGTATAACACATTAAGGAAACAAAAATCTTTAAAGAATATTTTTGTAAAAGCCAACCAAAGTAATATAACTTGTTTCAAATGTAATGAAAAAGGTCATAAATCATTTGAATGCAAAACATTAAATAATAACAACAAGTTAAATATTAAAGCAAAGAAAATATGGGTTCCGAAAGGAACAATTTTTGTTGCTGCTAACCATGAAGGACCCAAGAAAGCTTGGGTACCTAAACATAAAGTTTAAATTATGTTGCAGGAATGTCTTGTAGCCAAAAGATCAAAGAAAAAGTGGTACCTTGATAGTGGCTGCTCAAGACATATGACGGGTGACAAAGATGAATTCATCACCCTAGAAGAAAAGAAAGGTGGAGTTGTGACGTTTGGCGATAACGGTAAAGGTCAAATTATGGGCCTTGGTAAAGTTCGCATAACTCCATCTATATTTATTGATAATGTACTTTATGTTGATGGTTTGAAGCATAATCTAATTAGTATAAGCCAATTATGTGATAAAAACTTTAATGTTTCATTTAAATCTTCTATTATGCACTAGTAACTAATTCTATTGATGATAGCATTGTTTTACTGGTTATAGACATGGCAATGTTTACTTAGTTGACTTAGAAAAATTATCTGAGTGATCATTGCTTAATTGCTGACAATGCTAACATAAATGAAATTAGTTGGTTGTGGCATCGTAGATTAGGTCATGCAAGCACACACCTTATTTCAAAACTAATTAAAATGGATTTAGTTAAAGGATTACCTAAACTAGATTTTGAAAAAAAAAAATATGTGATGCATGTCAATTTGGAAAACAAACTAGAAGTTCTTTCAAATCTAAAAACATTGTTTCAACTTCTAGGGCTTTAGAGCTACTTCACATGGATCTTTTCGGACCAACTAGAACCACAAGTCTAGGAGGAAAGAAATATGGTCTAGTGATTGTAGATGATTATTCTAGATATACTTGGGTAATGTTTTTAGCTCACAAAGATGAGACTTTCTCGATATTCCTGAAATTCTTCAAGAAAGTCACAAATGAGAAAAACACTACTATAGTATCTCTAAGAAGTGATCATGGAACAGAATTTGAAAATCACTTATTTGAAAGTTTTTGTTCTGAAAATGGAATTAATCATAATTTTTCAGCCCCTAGGACTCCACAGCAAAATGGTGTAGTTGAAAGGAAAAATAGGACTCTAGAAGACATGGCCCGTACCATGCTATGCGAAAGTAACCTACCAAAGTACTTTTGGGCGGAAGCAATTAACACAGCATGTTACATCTTAAATCGAGCCCTAATAAGACCAATATTAAAGAAAACACCTTATGAATTATGGAATGAAAGAAAACCAAATATAAAATACTTTCATGCATTTGGATGTAAATGTTTCATTCATAATAATGGTAAAAACAACTTAGGAAAATTTGATGCTAAATCTGATGAAGGAATTTTTCTAGGTTATTCAACAACTAGTAAAGCTTATAGAATCTTTAACAAGAAAACCTTAGTAGTTGAAGAATCCATACATGTAGTTTTGATGAATCTTTAGCAACTGGATCTGAAAAGATTGATGATGAGGAAGATACAAACATAATTGAAAAAGATCTTGAAAAACTTAATATTGAAGTATCTTCTGATCATGAGCAAGAAGCTAAAGATGATGATTCACATAAGGACGATGATGTCAATATTGATCATAATGATATAGATCTTCCAAGAGACTGGAGATATGCTCATAGTCATCCCAAGGAATTGATTATAGGTGATCCATCTCAAGGAATAAGAACTAGATCATATATGAGAAATATTAGTAATCATCTTGCATTTGTATCACAAATTGAACCTAAAACTATAGAAGAAGCTGAAAAAGATAATAATTGGATGTTAGCAATGCAAGAAGAATTAAATCAATTTACAAGAAATAATGTTTGGACTTTAGTTGAAAGACCTAAAAATCATTCAGTAATAGGATCAAAATGGTTTTTAGAAATAAACTAGATGAAAATGGCATAGTAATTAGAAACAAAGCTAGATTGGTTGCTAAAGGATATAATCAAGAGGAAGGTATTGATTTTGATGAAACCTTTGCACCTGTAGCTAGATTAGAAGCCATTAGGCTATTACTTGCATTTGCATGTCATATGAATTTAACTTATTTCAAATGGATGTAAAAAGCGCATTTTTAAATGGATTTATAAATGAAGAAGTTTATGTAGAACAACCACCAGGTTTTGAAGATCACGAATTTTCAAATCACGTTTTTAAATTGCACAAAGCTTTATATGGTTTGAAACAAGCACCTAGAGCTTGGTATGATAGGTTAAGTAAATTCTTAATAGAAAATGATTTTACAAGAGGAAATGTTGATAAAACACTTTTTGAAAAGAAAAAGTAAAGATTTACTTGTAGTACAAATATACGTAGATGACATTATTTTTGGTGCTACTAACGATTCTCTTGTCAAGAATTTGCAAAGTTGATGCAGGGAGAATTCGAGATGAGCATGATGGGAGAACTCAACTTCTTCCTTGGACTCCAATCAAACAAAGCAAAGAGGGAATCTTTATCAACCAAACCAAAACACAAGAGAACTACTCAAAAAGTTTGGTATGGAATCAATGAAACCCCTCGGAACTCCAATGAGTCCTTCATGCAAGCTGGACAAAGATGAAGAAGGTAAAAAGGTTGATCAAAAGTATTATCGAGGTATATCGGATCCCTTCTTTATTTAACAGCAAGTAGACCAGATATTATGTTTTCAGTATGTTTATGTGCTAGATTTCAATCTGAACCTAAAGAATCACATTTAATAGCTGTTAAAAGAATACTAAGATATTAAGTGGAACAAAAAATGTAGGTTTATGGTATTCTAGAGACTCCACATTAAATCTAATTGCATATTCAGATTCTGATTATGCTGGATGTAAATTAGATAGAAAAAGCACAAGTGGTGCATGCCAATTTCTTAGGAAGTAACTTAATCACATGGTTTAGCAAAAAGCAAAATTCAGTTGCATTATCAACTACTGAAGCTGCAGCTGGAAGTTGCTGTGCGCAAATCCTATGGATTAAGCGACAACTTGAAGACTATGGTATCACACTTGATAAACACCCATAAGATGTGATAACATAGCGCAATCAATAACTAAAAATCCAATTCAACATTCAAGAACATAGAAATTAGATATCATTTTATAAGAGAACATGTAGCTAATAATGAAATTTGTCTTGATTATGTAAACACTGAAGAACAATTAGCTGACATATTACTAAACCTTTAAATGAAGAAAGATTTTGTTATCTTAGAGGAGAGTTAGGATTTGTGATCCTTTAGAATGAATTTGAAACCCCTAAGGAAATTTTATCTAAGATTCTTTCAAATCCTCAATCCTTAAGGAAATCTTATCTAGAATTCAT
>UESW01004147.1:0-82493 GCA_900491605.1 Calamus simplicifolius
CAGTAAAATCAGAATTAGAATATGCAACCAAATCCAATGGTGAGCTCTAGAATCCATAATTCTATATTTTTTGTTTCACTTAGATATCTGAAATTCTTTTACAGCAATTAAGTGAGATTCTTTAGGATCAGATTGATATCTAGCATATAAACATACACAAACATAATATCAGGTCTACTGGCTGTTAAATAAGTAAAGAACCAATCATACTTCTATAAGCTTTGATCTACTTTCTTACCATCTTATCTTTATCGAGTTTGTATGAAGGACTTATTGGTGTACCAAGAGATTGACAATTTTATTCCAAACTTCTTAAGAATTTTTTTTTTGTATATTTTGTTGGTTAATGAAAATTTTCTCTTTTTCTTATTTGATTTGAAGTCCAAGAAGAAGTTTAGTTCTCCCATCATACTCATTTCAAATTCTCCTTGCATTAGCTTAGCAAAATTTTGACAAAGAAGATTGTTAGCAGCACCAAATACTATATCATCAACATAAATCTATACTACTAATAAATCCTTTTATTTTCTTTTTAAAAATAGGGTTTTATCAACATTACCTCTAAAAAAAATATTTTTAATCAAAAATTTATTAAGTCCATCATACCAAGCTCTAGGTGCCTGCTTTAAACCATAAAGTGCTTTGTGAAGTTTAAAAACATGATTTTAAAATTCATGATCCTCAAAACCAGGTGGTTGTTCAACAATAACTTTCTTATTTATAAAATCATTTAAAAATATACTTTTTACATTCATCATTTAAAAATATACTTTTTTACATTCATTGAAATAAATTAATATTCATGCAATATGCAAATGCAAGTAACAACCTTATGGCTTCTAATCTAGCAACGGATGCAAATGTTTTATCAAAATTGATACTTTTTCTTGATTATATTCTTTTGCAACTAGTATAGCCTATTTCTAACAATAGTACCATCTTCATCAATCTAACTTATTTCTAATACCCTTTGGATCCTATAACTGGATAATCTTTGGGTCTATCAACTAAGGTCCATACCTTATTCCTAATGAACTGATTCAATTCCTCTTGCATAGCTAACATCCAATAATTATCCTTTTTAGCTTTCTCAATTATTTTGGGCTCTATATGAGACATAAATACAAGATGAATGTTGATATTTCTTATGGATGATCTAGTTCTTACACCTTGAGATAGATCACCTATGATTAGGTCCTTGGATGGCCATAAGCATATCTTCAGTCTCTAGGTAATCTGTATCATTACGAGTAGTATCAACATCATCATCCTTAGGTGAGTCATCATCCTTAGCTTTAGGTTCATAATCCAAAGATACATCAACATTTAATTTTTTAAAATCTTTTTCAAGGATATAGTATCTTCCTCATCATCTTTCTTTTCAGAAATTGATGCTAAAGGCTCATCAAACACTACATGAATTGACTCTTCTACAATCAAATACTTTTTATTGAACACTTATATACCTTGTTAGATGTAGAATATTCTAAGAATATACCTTTATTTGACTTAGCATTAAACTTTCCTAGGTTGTCCTTTTCATCGTTATGAATAAAACATTTACAATCAAATGCATGAAAGTAACTAATGTTGGGTTTTCTATCATACCATAGTTCATAAGGAGTTTTCTTAAGGATTGATCAAATCAAGGCTCTATTTAGGATGTAAAATGCTATGTTTATAGCTTTTGCCCAAAAATATTTTGGGAGTTGCTTTCACATAGCATGGTATGGGCCATATCCTCTAGAGTCCTATTTTTTCTTTCTATCATCCCATTTTGCTGATGTATCCTAGGTGCTAAAAAATTATGATGGATACCATTTTAATGTAAAAGTTTTTAAATAGATAATTTTTAAATTCAGTTCCATGATCACTTCTAAGAGACACTTAACAGTATTTTTCTCATTTGTAACTTTTTTGAAGAATTTGAAATATCGAGAAAGTCTCATCTTATGAGCTAAAAATAGTACCCAAGTGAACCTATAGTAATAATCTATTATCATAAGACCATATTTCTTTTCTCCTAAACTAGTAGTTCTAATAGGTCCAAAACGGTCCATATGTAGTAGCTCGAGTGGCCTAAAAGTTGAAATAATATTTTTGGATTGAAAGAATTTCTAGTTTATTTTTCAAATTGACATGCATCACAAATTCTATTATTTTTAAAATTTAATTTGGAAGACCTTTAACCAAGTCCATTCTAAGCAATTTTAAAATCAAGTGTGTGCTTGCATGATCTAATCTATAATGCCATAGCCATCCAATCTCATTTACCTTAGCATTATCAGCAATTAGATAATGGTTACTTGTAGATAGATTATCCAAGTCAATTAAGTATACATTACTATTTTTATTTCAACAAAGATAATGCTATTATCAATGAGATTAGATACTATGCAGATAGATGCTTCAAAGGACACTTTGAAATATTTATCGCATAGTTGGCTAATGCTAATCAAATTATATTTTAAACTATCAACATATAATATTTTCAATAAAAGTGGATGGAGTGATCTGAATTTTATTGATACCCATGATGTGACCTTGGCCATTATCTCCAAAGGTCACCTTTATATCTTTTAGCTTCAAGGATGATGAATTGATCTTTATCACCCATCATGTATCTTGAGCAGCCACTGTCAAGATACCATTTTCTTTTTTTAATCCTGGCTACAAGATACTTCTGCAAAACAATCACATCTTATTAGATACCCAAGCCTTCTGGATTCTTCATGGTTAGTAGCAGCAATATAGTTCCTTTTGGAACCAAAATCATCTTACTTTATAACCAGTTTTATATGAGAGATCTTATGATGCAAACATAAATTTATGACATTTTTTACCACAATAAAAATAGAAATATCATTTTCAATCGATTTCTTTATAAAGAATTGTTAACAAGTTTTTGTTTCTTATATAGTTTGTATTCAACCAGTCTTATCAAAAACAACTCTTTGATTATTCAAAAGTAAGTTGAGTATTTTCGAGCTATAAGTAAATTTATCGATAATATTCTTATATTTTTTAATTTTATTTTTAAACTTTAATTTTTAGTAGAAATAATATCTTTTTCTTTTTTCAAATCTTGCTTTTTATATTTTATCTTTTCAAATTCAATGGCAACTTCATCTTTCTTTCTAAGAAGATTTTGATTTTCAGTTTTTAAAATTATGTTCTTTGCTCTTAAAACTTTAAAATCATTCAGGAATTCATTGAAAGCATCATAAAATTCATCAAAAGTAAAATCATAAGTAAGTTTTCAGAACTTACCTCTTTTTTATTGGCCATAAGACATATGTTGGCAACTTCTTATTGTTCATCTTCGGATGAAGATTCATCACTGTCACTCTATGTTGCAACATATGCTTTTTTTTCTTTCTATATCCCTTTTTGAGCTAAGACATTCATATTTGTAATGTCCGGGCTTCTTACATTCATAGCATAACACGGGATCCTTTTCTTTCTCCTTATCTCCTTCCATTTTGACATCAATTTTTCTTTTGTAAAATGGCCTCCTTCTTTGCAAGGAGAGCGGTGTCGTCATCGTCTTCATCTTCTTCACTGCTGCTCTTCTCTTTTTAGCATCTTTTAATGTAATTATCCTTTTTTCTTCACATTTTCTTAAGATGTTGCTTCATTGTAAGTTCATGGGTCATGAGTGATCCAAGGAGCTCCTCCAAAGATAAATTGTTAAGATCTTTGGCTTCTTGAATTGCTGTCACTTTGACTTTCTATGCTCTTGAAAGAGACCTAAGAATTTTCGAACAAGCTCAGAGTTAGTATAGTCTTTTCAAGACTTTTTAATCTATTCACTATATCAGTAAATCTAGTGTACATGCAAGTAATGAACTCATTCTAATCTATGTTAAAGAGTTCATATTTATGCACAAGAATGTTAATCTTGAACTCTTTAACCTGGTTGGTACCTTCATGGGTAACTTCCAACCGATCCTATATCTTCTTGGCTAAGATGCAAGTAGATATTCTATTAAATTTATTTGCATCCAAGGAGTAGTATAGGACATTCATGGCCTTGGCATTGAGCTGGGCCATTTTTTGATTATTCTCATTCCAATCTCTTTTCGGGCTTAGGAATAATGGATCCATCAACTATGTGTGTAGGAGTGCTAGGACCATTGATAATGACATTCCATAAATTATAGTCTAAAGCTTGAATAAATATCCTTATCCTAGCTTTCTAATATAAGTAATTTATGCCATTAAACAAAGGTGGACGGTTTGTGGATTGTCCCTAAGAAAAAGAAGAACTAGCTTGTGCTGCCATTTAGATCTTTAGCTCTTGATTGTTAGATAAGAAGGACGAGCACTAGCTCTGATACCAATTGTTGGCCAGATGGCAACCCAAGAGAGGAGATAAATTGGGTTCTTAAAAATTTTGGCGCTTAAAAATAATCTCACAGAGTGATAGTGCACAAGGATATATGCTATGAGTATGGTTCTAAGAATGCAAAGCAATGTATACAGATAGAGCAAAGAGAAAGATAGACATGCACGATAAACACAAGGAATTTATAATGGTTCGGTGTTAGCTACATCTACATCCACTTTCAAGCAACTCTTGGGTTCATACTATAATCATCCTGATACAGCAGAGTTATTTTCCAAGCTCACAACTCAAACTTGTTGTTTTACAACGGGATTACAACGAACCCAGCCGATTTTCATAGGATTACCGGCACAAAACCTATCGCAAGCTATCTAGCTTGAACAAGGCTAATATACCTCCCTTGATTCAATCAACAAAATAACAGAAAGATAGTTACAATAGAGATAAAGCTTCTCAAATGAGCAAATAAGATAACACAAATAAGATAGAAATAGAAGAGCCTGATTTAGAAGATTTCTGAAGTTGGGCTTTTTTTTTTTTTTTTTTAGAAATGATCTTCTCAAGTTGGGCTTGAAGCTTTAGAAGAATCGTTGATGTAGAGGCTTTTGAAGAACTAGGGCTCTTTCTTCTCCTTTTGATTTGATAGATTTTCTTCAAAGTTAGCTTTTGAATGCTCTGAATTTCTCTAAACTTAGTTTCGAACAAAAGATTCAAACTTGAACTCTATCATTTTTTATTTTCAATTCTATTTTCTCTCTTTTTCATCATTTTTCGTCTCTTCAAATGGTCGGATGGTTTTCCCTTTTATAATCTTCTCTAAATCCACTTTTAAACGAAAACTAGTCGTTAAAATACTTGTGATGAGTTTAGCATGAAAGAAAAAGAGCCGTTGAAGTTTGTTGAAAAAAGGTCAACGTTGGAGTCATCTCTAGCACTTCTGAAATCCATTTTTAACACATTAGAGTCGGCTCTAACTCGACCTGGATTGGCTTTAACTCAAAATATTCAAAACGAAAACTTTTGCTCATCGTGGTGTCAGCTCTGACTTTTGAGGGGTCGACACTTCTCATTCGGAAGTCGGCTCTAATGAAGCTCCGAAAAATCATTCTGTATAACCATTAGAGTCGGCTCTAATTCTCTGCAGGAGTCGGCTAATCTGACGCAGAATGAGACTCTCTGTCTTTCGATTAGAGTCGGCTCTAATCTGAAGCAGAATGAGACTCTCTGTCTTTCGATTAGAGTCGGCTCTAATCTCTGCAGGAGTCTTCTAATCAGTGCCGAAAGTGTCAAACTGTTTCGATACGCTCTGGAATCGGCTCTAAATACTGAAACTTAACATTTGATACAAGACATGATTCAAACTTAATTTTTCTTGGATTTTGATTAATTATATTTTAAATTCCTGAAACATTTAATCAAAATCATTAGTAATATAAGAAATATACTCATATAGTTTTTATTATTCATCAAAATCAATAATTGGGTCAACATAAATACTTGGTTTTTCTTATCAATTAAACAATCATAGTGGAAGAATCCTCTTTAATAATATAATTTGACTTTGAAAAATGTTTCATTACTACTTTAGCTCCTTACCATTCCATGAATTTAATGACAAGAATAGTCTCTTGGAGAGGGAATACCCTAATCATTGATATCTGTTCATTATCATTTCTAATTAAAAAAATGCACTTACATCAGTTGGTATAACAAAAGGTAGAGCATTGCTAAAACACTAAAGTTAAATAAAAGAGCTAACAGAATATTAGTGACGGACAATCCTAGTGGTCACATGAAGTAAAAAATAGAATAATAGAGGCAAAATAAATCTTGAGATAAAATAATTACTTCCTAAAAAAGACTTCTAGTTTGAAGGCAACGTTTAATGAAATTGCTTAGGGCCTTCCAACTTAACAAAAAAAAGATAGGTTAGAAATAATTGAGCTGAAGACATAACAGAATGCCAAGGAGGAGATTAAAGAAAGAAGATAATATTATGAAGAGAATGGAATAGAGCCTTCCTTAATTGCCCTAATAATACCCGCATCTTTGTGGATTTTGCAAAAAAAAGTACAGATAATCTTTATATTTCAGGTCTAGATGGTATTTAGCACAAATTAGTTGAACAGAAGGGACTCATGTTGACAATCGAAATGTAAGAAGATCATCTTTTAAAAGCTTTCACAAAAAAAGTATTTCGGGATAGATTTTTTAAGCTCTAAACCGAAGAGCAAAAATTAGAAGTGAAGCCATAAAGAGTACATATAATAGATAAGAAATTATGACTCCAAATCAAAATATCAGATTGATTTTAAAAATTATTTTTAAAACATATAAATAAATAAAATAATTCTTAAAAACGAAAAATAGGTTTAAAATCATTTCGGGTCAAGAGCTCCGTTTCGGCCTTTCATTTCATTCTCTCTTTGCTCCATACCAGGCGGTTCAAACTGTTGAACCGCGCCGATTAGTGAGTCGACCGGATTTTGATTAAACTCGCGTTTTAAGTGGCTGACAGCTGATCTCTCGAGGTCGACTCCCTGCAACGAAGGAATTCTATGGCGGTTTGAGGCTC
Source organism: Calamus simplicifolius (assembly GCA_900491605.1). Classification (NCBI taxonomy): domain Eukaryota; kingdom Viridiplantae; phylum Streptophyta; class Magnoliopsida; order Arecales; family Arecaceae; genus Calamus; species Calamus simplicifolius. Next base: position 6,924 of record UESW01004147.1, read on the forward strand.
GTCCGTCTGCCTCCCATGCTTTGTGGAAGAGCAACAAAAACGATAGAAGGGAATAGAACGAAGAAAGCAAAGCCCTCCTCTCTTGAACCCTAGGGGAGAAGCCGGCGCTCTCCCATGGCTCAGATTCCCAATCTCGATAATGCCCCGATAAATCTCGCTTCCCTTAGGTATCCCCACCCCTCCTTCCCCAATTTATTCCCCCCCCCCCCCCCCCCGAATTAAGTTTTCTTGCTTTGATTACTTGTTTTCATGTTGTATCAGGGAGCAATCACAGAAGGAGCTCCTCAACATTCTCAAGAAGGTGCGCTCTCCCAATCTGACGCCCAATTTTCGTTTCTTGATTCCCACCATTTCTTTTGCTGCTGCTTCTTCTTCTTTACTGGGTTTCTGCTTGCCTTTTCTATTTTGGTAGATACGTGGGAAGAAGTGTCTTGTCATCGACCCGAAGCTTGGGGGCTCTCTCTCCCTGCTGATCCAGACATCTCTGCTTAAGGTACGCTGGTCCTTCTCCTCTTCCTCTGCAAGTCTCATCCCTTTTGAATTATGGCTCTCTGGTTCTTGGCTATGCATTTAAAGGAATAGCATTAGAAGGAGTGAATGATCCCATTGTCTCCCGTCCCACCCCCAAAATCACTACTTTACGTTCGGGATATCTACTTTTGCTTTTAATCATGGTGAATGGAGAGAATTGGAGAAGCACAATGTATCTGTCAGTCTGATGTGTTCAATCTCGCATGCGTTGAAAGCCGTGTGCTGGAATAATTGGTAGAAGAAATGGATTGCAGTATCTAGATTTGCCTTTCACATGGGTGGGGATCCAGGTCACATGGATTTATTGTCTTTGTTCTGTTGAACATTTTAGGTTTGTAGAGCGTTAGGTTGCTTTGGTTATTAAAAGTTTCAAAAACCCCTTTGTATTGTAAATATATACACTAGAGGATTTTTGTGAGAGCATTTACCTTCTATGTTTAGAGGCATTGTTTATCCAACTAATTTACTAATAGGTACAAAAACAAGGAAAATCAAACTTTCTGGGCTTAATTCGCTAGTAGCACTTGCCTGCAACCATATAAAATCTCTATTATTTTTCAAAGTTGGTAATTCGAATATCTAATGCTTAGATATACTATTTTATCAATATAACCTACTACAAGATAGTCATGTAGTATAGTTTATCAACCATGTTGATAGGCCACAATAATTCTTTGTCATCAAACTTCTCAAAAAAAGCTATCTTTTGTCACCTTAAAAAGATGGGTTGCTTGGATTTTGTTAATGTTGATTACCTATTAGCAAAACTCCTGGGTATTTGATTGGCTTAACTTTGTCTATATGAGTGTACAGGATTGGAAAAGATTCTAGTTCTTTTTTCCCTTCTCTCCTTTGGTGTGTGTGTGTGTGGGGGGGGGGGGACCAGCGTTTTTTTTTTTTTTAAATAATTGCCTTCTTTCTTGAAATGATGAAGACCTACTTTCCATCATGCACATGCTTAGGGAGTCAGACTTTAAGTTTGATTGAAAATACCAAATACTCCGCATATCTTAATCCTTTAAAATATTGATATATGTTGATTCAAGATATCTATTGGACAAACTGATCTCTGGCATATTCTAGCTCAACATACTATCAATAACTCAGTGACCTTATAGACCTTGTTGACATAAAATCATATAGATATTACTCTTTCTCTATTCTGTTAGGATCTCCATGTACATATGAATAAGCTAAATGCAAGGCATAACATATTTTGGACGTATTATATTCTCTAAAATTCAGTCTTCTTTTCTATACCCTAATTTCTGCTTAGAAAGTTGGTGTTACAAAGAGGGTACTTAGAATCAAAATCTAACTTCAAGCCCTTCCATACAATCGTACTCGGAAATTATACCCTCCTAGCAACAGAATTCTTTTAGCTGCAACTGCAAGCTGGCCTCAACATCAATTTACTGAGTATCTGAAAGTCTGTTGAGTTATTTGTGGGTTCAAGCAAATTTGCAACATCATTATGGCAGGATGTAGCACTCTTGCAATCTACCATAACACACATTCTTATTGTTCATTGCAGTTTATGGTGGTTGGCCATTTTATTAGATGAAGAAGGAGAATGGGTTTTATCATGGAATATCTATTGGAGGAGTTCCATATAAACCTTACAGTTTTTCACTCCTTTAGTAGAGTGTTGGGCAATACCAAAACAACATGTGAATAAATTAAGTGTAACAGAAATGCGCATGTTATGATGGATATGGCAAAACTTTAAAAGATAAAATTAAAAATAAATATAAGAGAAATGATAAGAGTAGCTCCAATTGAAGATAAAATGAGAGAAAATCGATTATGATGGTTTGGATATATACAACGAAGATCTTTAGATGCTCCCGTTAGAAAAAGTAATTTTTTTAACAATCCATGGTAAAGATAGAGATAGAGGTAGACCTAAACTAATATGGACAAAAATAATAAAAAAAGATATAACTATTTATAATTTGAATATCGACTTAGTCTTGAATAGAGCAGAGTGGAGGAAGCAGATTCATGTAGCTGACCCCATGTAGTTGGAAAAAGGCTTAGATGAGTTGAGTTGAGTTGAGTTAGCAGTGCTTGTTATCATTGCTTTGCCATATACAAGATCAAACATGCTCCTTTTCTCTAATATTAGTACATTTGTTTGGTATCTCTTATTGTTATTTAAAAGAATTACCATGAGCCTCCTCTTTTAGCCATGTTCCTTTTACAGAATTTTTGTCCAACTCCATTATATCGATGATATAACCACTGCAATTGTTGCCTTCACTTTTTTTGGGCCTTCAGTTTGCTTTCTGTTGTAGTGGAAAATTCACTTTTGATATGATCATAGAATTGTGTAAAACACTAGCAATTTTATTGGTTCAATGCAGTTGTTTGTGTTAATAAGCCTCAAATAGTTCCCACCGATAAGTGTTAGAATTTTTATATGATCATATTCTTCCTTCATTTTTTATATGTGGAGTAGGTGGTAATGCAATTTGTTGTTGTTCATTCTTTGACCATTATTTGGTTCTCTTGCATGTCTTTTGATTACTTTATTGTGTTGTCACCTGCTCAATTATCTCGTCCTTAAAGGCAGTTTTATGTTCTCAAAAGACATTAATTTAGTCATATCAATCAATATTCTAGATTTGCTTTCTCATCATTCTTGGATTTGCTTTTCTAATTTGAAAAAAAAAAATGCAAAGCAGGATCTTGTTTTTTGTTCTAAGGTCATGTGTTATAAAATGATTAGTATCAAATTGAGATTGGTTATCTTCAATTGAGATTGGTTATCTTCTTTTCCCTCTCTTATAATAGGGCATATGATGTGGGACCAATTGGGAGAGCCTACAAATGCATGAAGGGCCTAAAGGGTTTGGATCAAGAAATCATCCAGCTTCCACTATAGAAAGACCGAGCAGAAATGTTCTTTGGCAATTATAAAATTTAAAATGGCCTAAATGTTTCTGTTTTAGGTTTTCACATGATGTATAGGTCCAATGAACAATTTTATAAAGGAAACTTATCAATTGTTGGTGGTATGTGGTAGTCACATAACAAGTTTTCAGGTCACAAATATTTATGTAGAAAGCCAAAGTGAGGTTTGGAAGAGCAAAACTTGGGATAACATAATTGTTCTTTGGACCTATAATAATTAAAAATGGGATAACGTAATTAGAAATCAAGATAATAGAGAGAGAGAGAGAGAGAGAGAGAGAGAGAGAGAGAGAGAGAGAGAGAGAGAGAGGAATGGAAAAGGGGTGGGGTGGTTAGAAGGGTGAAACCTGCTCCAGAAAATCCATTTATTTTTCCTCAAAACAACTCACAGGAAATGGTATTTCATCCAGACTCAATATAGGGGCTTCTACAAGTAAGCTAGGGTTCTTGAGAATAAAGCTGCCAATCTTTGACATCTTTCTTGAAAATTTAAAATTTGAATTTTATATGACTATATCTAAGGATATCTAAAACAGCTAAAAATCAAATACTAACGACTTTATTACTTATCTGACTCAACAATATACCTAAAGTAGGTCTCTTTCACACCAAACCTACTTTATGTAGGACTCTAAAATCATCTCCAGAAATTAGCTAATTAAAATTTCCAAACTGCAATGAATCTAAAATAATTAATTGTTTACTTGTTATTAGGATCACATGCTCTACTTCTAACACCCCTTTAGTTAAAATCAAGGTATTATCTATATTGCGAGCTATTGATATTTCCTAAGCAGGTGAAACAATTTAAGAGTTGCCACAGGCAATGGCAGTGTCATCTTTTTTCTTTTCTTTTGTACCTCTATGGTAACCAGTCAGCTAGTGGAGTTCATATGAAACTTAATGCCATTGCATACTTCAAGAGTTTCATCAAGATCGATCTTTACTGGAATATAGCAACTTTTGGACTCTAGAAAAATTTCCCATTCCAATTCTTGCCCTTTAAGTTTCACTGTAGTATAGGTGTAATATGACGTGTTAACTAGTATAACTATTAAACTTCTGTATAACTTGCTGTGTGGTACAAATTGATCATGTAAAAGTTCACTCAGTGATCCAAGCTGGTGCAACAAGCAAATTACCTCTAAATTAAAAAGAAAAGAAATGTGATCGTAATTGAATGAGGTGTTCTGGTGCTAATGAGAAAGCCAGTAAAGGTTATAATCTGCCTACTTAAGTTGTTTATTACTTCCATCAATCCTGCATGATACCCAGCCCACCACTAAGATAATTTAAAACTGGTTGTTCTATGGTTGCTTGGGCACCTGCTATGAAGTTAATCCATATATAACAGCTGCCTTGGCTGTGGGACCCTTGAGAGAAAAGGCAAAGGGATTACTCAAGCATATGTTATCCAGACCCTTCCCTTTGCCCCACAGTACCTGCATCAGACATATAGAAGTGGATATGAGTATGACACTTGGGTACAGGACTGCTAGAAGAACTTTTAAAGATTAAAAGAATCTGATACATGGACATATCTGTTCTTTGATGCTCATACCCGGGTCCTTATAACAAACATTTACTGAGGCTTTCCATATTTAAACAATGTTTACACTTTACATTTTTACAGGTAATTGGAATCATGGTTCTGCAAAAACATTGTGGGCATTGTGGTTCCTACATGTGGTGATACGTGAGAATAGTTTGTGATAATAGTCTGGTAGTTTCTAATTTTTGCTAATTTGAATTCCAATCCACTTGTTCCTAGATAACACGGTCCATCATATCTCCCTCTTTTCTACAAATATTTTACTTTGTGTTTGCACACTCCATTTTAACAACAAATTTCAATTCAATGATTGTGGTGATGCACTTCGCTATTTGAACAGGAATATGGTGTAGAACTGCGCCATCTCTCTGCAGAGCATGTTCAAACTGAATGCTCCAAAGTGCTATATCTTGTCCGTTCTCAGATGAAGTTGATGAAATTCATTTCATCTCATATTCAGAATGATGTTTCCAAAGGAGTTCAGAGAGAATACTTTCTTTATTTTGTCCCACGCCGCACAGTTGTCTGTGAGAAGGTATAAACCCTTGTTGCATCAATTAGCTCTAATCATGGTTCCAGTTTGTCTCATATATTTTAGTTGTGTCAGTTGTTTTAGTTCCAGTTTTGCATTTCCAGTTGAAAGTTATAAAGAAATTCAAAAAGCTTCAAAAACCACAAGTGTCAAAAACAACATAGAAAAACAAAGCACCGAAAAATAATTAATCATATTATGTTAATGTTACTTTATATAGCTGTTTCATATGCACTTCTTACTTCTCATGTCCTCCCAGTTTAATTATTAAATTCTTGATTTATTACTTCTGGTCCATCCCTAGTCTTTGGAAAATTGTATTGGATAATTTTCATGATGGTGCGTTTTTGTTTCTTATGCACCTATACTATGTTGTTGATGGATTTTCATCATTTTGTTTTGGAACTTTTCTTAGCTTACCACTTTATCAGTTTCTATTCACGAATCATTGATAGCACTCTCTTCTTTTTCTTCATTTTCTGTTTCAATGTATCACTGAAAGACTCTTCAAAAAAAAAATTTCTGGTCTGTGCTTCTACAGATTTTTGAGGAGGAAAAGGTCCATCAAATGCTTTCTATAGGAGAGTACCCATTGTATACATTGCCACTAGATGAGGATGTTATCTCTTTCGAACTTGACTTAGCTTATAAGGTAAGCTGAATGCTAATAATTAATAATGTTGTATTCATAGTTTAAAAGGCTTTTCTTATAATTATTAAACTTCATAGGAATGCTATGTTGATGGTGATACTAGCTCCCTTTGGCATGTTGCAAAGGCCATTCATAAGCTGGAGGTATGTACATCTTTCTGTTAACATATTTTATTGTTTGATAAGGATTGCTATGCATACTAACAACATATTAACATATTGAATGGTGCCATGCAGCTGCTTAGCATCCTGATACATCTTTATGTTACTACATGTTTGCTTCATCATATTTGTTGTAGTTTTGTTGTTTCTTTGATGGACCTTTAAATTGCCTATTGATTAGATCCAATTCCTTTAGCCTTTGAGGTCTTTGTTTACAAACTTATTAGAAGAATAATATGACCGAATGCATTAGCTGTAGAAACATAATATGCTCCCTAATTCACTTGTGAGGTGATTCGTTATAATTGCATCTAGTTGATGGGAACTAAAAATTCAGAGAAATTAGGCCCTCTTTAGTATCACTACCTTTTGTAGTAGTTTCCTAGATGTATTTTCAATGTTGATGAATAAAACCAGGTTAAGCCTGATATACACCTTTGACCCATTCCCAATAGCTTAAGCTTGGGGGATCACAAAAGGATAATTAACATGGTATAAGAGCTAAGGTTGCTGGAGGTTGTTGATCAAATCTCCTCCTTTGTTAACCTTGTTGTCATCTAGTTTCATCTTGTGTCTTAATTCTTTTATCCTCCATGTGCATTAAGCTTTCGGATCAAATGGTAATTAACAATACTTACTATCGGGAAAATGATTTTTTTTCCTTGTTTAAATTGAGCATACAAATTTTTTTTTTCAATTTAAATTGGAACAATATTCTATTTTTTTAGTGATTCCTCAACTCAAGTTAACTCAACTAAGCCTTTTCCCAACTGCATGGGGTTGGCTACATGAATCTGCTTCCTTCACTTTGCTCTATTCAGGATTAAGTCGATACTCAAATTACAAATAGTTATATCTTTTTTAATTATTTTTAACCATGTCAGTTTAGGTCTACCTTTATCATTGCCATGGATTTTTAGAAGATTACTCTTTCTAACTAGAGCATCTAAAGGTTTTCGTTGTATATGTCCAAACCACCTTAATCGATTTTCTCTTATTTTATTTTCAATTAGAGCTACTCCTATCATTTCTCATATATGTTTATTTTTAATTCAATCTTTTAAAGTTTTACCACATATCCATCTTAACATGGGCATTTTTGTTACATTTAATTTATTCACATGTTGTTTCTAACACTCTATTCCATAGAGCTTAGCTGGCCTAATAGTGGTTTTATAGAATTTTTCTTTCAATTTTAATGGGATGCGTCGATCATACAATACTCTCGAAATACTCCTCCACTTAATCCATCCTGTTTTAACTTTATGATTCACATCTTCACTTATTTCACCTTCTTGCTGGATAATTGATCCCAAATACCTAAATTTTTCACTCCTTGGTATCTCTTGGCTTGCAATCTTCAATGTCTCTTCACTTGTATTTCTACTTTCACCAAAATTACATTTTATGTATTCACTCTTAGTTCTACTAATCTTGAAACCCTGAGATTGTAAAGCCTCTCTCCAAATCTCTAACTTAGCATTTAATCCAAATTTAGTTTCATCAATCAATACTATATTGTCTGCAAATAACATACGCCATGGGATATCATCTTGAATATATTTGGTTAATTCATCCATACCTAATACAAAAATATACGGACTTAAGGCAGATCCTTGATGTAAACCTATAATTTTTCTTAAGGAGTAATATATAATTATTATAACATTAATTTGTTTATTTGATATTTTTTGATGTATGTTTCCCATTTGAAATATATGCAGCCTTCTGAAATAACAAATCTAGTTCTTTTTTTATGTCCTAGAAAACTTAAAAAAAATTATGGAGTTTTTGTAACAGGAGGATAAGGAAAAATAGACAAAAAAGTTTTGGTACTTTAATTAATTAGAATAACTCAATTTAAAAGACAAACTGGTTCATGTTTATGTTTATACTACAGATGTTCCTGAAATCAATTTTGAAGTGTCTTGCTTATGCGTGTCTCAACAAGCAAATTTTTTTTGCTTTTGTACATTGTTCAAATGACTTTGGAGTTCGTGTTTGTCTGATATGCTTGTTCTTATTAGTATGATTAAGATATACTGTCTTTTGGTTTATTGTTGTTCCATTTTGTTAATTCCATTACCATACTGCTGCTGCTGCTGCTGCTGATAATAGTTAACATGTTAAATTGTACATATTTTGTATGAGGTGTCTTCCGCTTGTGTTTGTCAGTAGTCAGCACTGATGTACTTGTTTAAGATGATTACACATGAAATAGTTAGAGAAGCAGAGATTATTGTCTGTAAGGACATGAGAACTAGTTTATTAAATAAGCTCTGGTCCTTTGACATTGCTTTAGCTAATCTTTCATCAACTTGTGCATCTCTCTGTTCAACTGCTTTCCATTTTTGCTGCATAGGTTATATGTGTTTTGGGTGTGAAATTAATGCATGCTGTGAATATTAAACCTTAGTTGTATGTTAGAATACAAGTGTTTTGTATTCAATCTTTGGCAATCTTTGGCAAGAACTTGCATGATTTTATAATTTCATGTCATGTTCATCTCTTATAACATATATATCGTTCCTGTTTTTATCAACTCTTTTATGAATTTCAGTTTTCTTTTGGGCTGATACCGAATGTGAGAGCTAAAGGTAAGGCTTCAACAAAGGTCGCTGACATTCTAAATAACTTGCAAGCCGAAGAGCCAGTTAACACAGCTGATGTAATGTTGGAATATGTCTGCCCTGTCCTTTGTTATTTTGGCCTTTTTGGATGCATCATTGTTAATAGTAATTTATGTTTCTTGGTGTTTCAGATGGGGGTTCCTGAGATAAATACACTCATTTTGCTAGATCGAGAGGTAATGCTTTCTTTATCTTTTGATTTGGCTATTGTATTTAGTGACCATCTGAGAAGACCTAATATTTGTGCCCTACGCTGTTGTCATTGAAATAGGTCATCTTTATTTTCTTTGTGATGGTTGTACTGGCAAGTAGTAGATCTAGCATATAGTCTTAGGTCGTGTTTACTTGAAGCATAAGACCTGGGCATAGACTAGGAATAGGTTATGCCTGGTCAAAACTCTCTTATGCCATTGGGCATGGGCTATTTCATGTCGGGATTTTCATATCCATATCTCCCTTTTAGATTGTACCTTCGAAATTAATTTTATATACTCTACTATAATATGCAAATATCATAATACAGCATTGTACTATAATATAAAATATCACTATAATATATTTTATTTATATTATGTTTATTAAGTTTTTTTTCATTATAGTCTTGTTATTGCATTAAAATATTAACATTAATGATATAAATAGGCCATGACACTGTTATTCTAATATATGATATATGATATTATAATGTTATTCTTTATCATTGATTTTATATTTAGAACATTAATATTATCATATAAAATATACTGTGATACAAGGGTAGTTTTCTCATTTCAGAAATATTTGACAATTTATTTCAATTTTCAGCTTACTCCAAAAATTGACAACCAAACAAAATCTGGCATAAACACCTGGTGTAGCTATGCCTTATTCCCATTTTTTTTATGCTTATACCAAACACTACCTTTAGGTTTTCTCAAATAGATAGAGAATAGTTGATTTTTGCAAAATGTGAATCATAATTTGGAGCCAATTGGATGTAGTTTGTTGGTTGCTGTTATGTTGCAAAAAATCAGGCTACTCTTTTAGCTTCATTGTGGAAAGACTGAGAATGGAGGCTCTCATGTTTCTCCAGATAGATGATGCACCAGTCAACTGCTTTCAATGCAATGAGGCTTCATGGATTGAGAATATACTTTAAATAAAAAGTAACAAGCGCATTTTGACATTGTTCCTAGTAGGTGGAGAGGCAAGAAAAATGTCTTTCGGTTTATGATATGGTTCGTGGGCAGTGTAGGTTAATTTAGAGCTTCAAGGTATAAGAATCATCTTAAACAGAAGCAAAGATCCTTCTGTGAGTAGTAAGTAGGCTGAGAGTCATTCATGGAGGGGCAGTGGTATAAAACTAGATTCAAGAGAAGGTGGTTTTACCACTTTATTCAGTTAACAGGTCTAGCTCAACTCGTTAAGCATATAGGGCCTTGTCCCACATGACTCGGCAACTCTATCTACTGCACAAAGTATTGGTTCACTGTCACAAGTGCTGTGTGAAGTCTCATCATTGGTGCATGATCTGATTGTATATTGGCACTTATAAACAACGTAATGAGTGATATTTGTTGGGCTGAGAGCACCTTCTCAAGTAAAGGCTTCTTCTCAAGTAAAGGCTTCCACAGCTGGTTAACCAAAATGAGGATCCCAAATTGCATGCGCAATAGGTCTTACATGTATAGGTTGAAGTTCCTGTATCTTGCAATTCTGATTGTTGATGTCAATGGAATGCATTCCTTTTTTGTTTTTCTTTGGATTAGTTAATCTATCTTGAAAGGTAAAAAGGTGCAGAGGAAACCTGTTTTATTTTCTTTGAAATTAGTGCCCTCTACCTTCTCATGTAGAAAAAGAACAGATAAATTGATCATTACGAGAAGGTTCATAAAGTTCTTCTGTAGGAGTTAAACTTCCAATATTTGTTGAATGCCTTGTGGAATGATTCTTTCCTCACTTGTTTGGTTGGTAAAATAGTTCCGAGAGAGATTTGTTTGTTAATAATATAAAAGATATCGGTTTGCTAATAGCCTCAGTTATCTTATTTTATGAGTCAGTATTTAAATTGCTCTTTCTGTGTATATCGCTCTTTATCTTTTAAGTAATGATAAAGGTAGAGGTAGACCTAAACTAATATGGACAGAAATAATTAAGAGAGATAAATATTTGTAATTTGGTGCGACTTAGTCCTAAATAGAGCAGAGTGAATGAAGCAAATTCATGTAGCCGATCCCAATGTAGTTGGGAAAAGGTTTAGATGAGGTGAGTTGAGTTGAGCGGTATATATCGCTCTTTCTGTATATATCGCCTTTAACCAAAGTTGCATGGATCTGCCTGCTTTGGGCAACTAGTTTTTGAGCCACTGTATATTTATCTCTTCTTGTCAAGCTTTATGGTCTGTGTTTATTTCTTATATTCTTGGCTCTAAGCATGCTTTACCTTGGCACTATATTTTACATTATAATTTGTTTTATTTTTTTATTTTTGCAATTGTATTTTTCTAGCCTGATGCTCTGTACTTTTCTTGCCAACAGCTAGGTTGCTGTCATTGTGTATTATTTTTGTGTATATTAACCAAATTCTTTTTGTGGTTTTATATTCTTAACTGACCCTTCTTACAGATCAATGTATTCTCCTTTGAAGAGATTCTGCATGCTTTTGTGTTACAAACATATATTTCTTATCGTCATGCATTTTTAAGTGATAAAGATTTCTAAAATCCCTTTTTGCAGGAGATATGACTCATACATGTCTGATGCAGGTGGATATGGTGACTCCAATGTGCTTTCAGCTAACTTATGAAGGACTACTAGATGAGGTTAGCTTTGGCTAAAACTCTGCTACACATGTGACTAATTTTTCTGCAAGTATATCTGCAAGTGTTCTCTCGCGATAGATATCCAGATACACACATTTATAATGGCAACATGTTTCTGCCTAATTTAAATGGGTTATATGGTGGACAGTGGAATAAGGTTAAATAAGAAAAACCAAGCAATTCAAGAGGCACATGTGCATAATATTCATCACAGTAAGTATTAGCTAAGAAATTTAAATTGAAGATTGAACTCTATTATCTTCAGTCAAATCTTTACATCCTTTTTATATTTAAGAAATTTCAAACAAAATAGTTTATAATCTTAATCTGTAAAACTATCCTGAGCATTGCTGGACCTCATACCCATTTTAACCTATTTAAACAACGTATTCTATTTTTGGAAACCTTAATATCATTTAAACATGGTGTTGTTAAGCAAAAAAGAAATCTTCAACAATTTATAATCTGATGAATGATGGATATGCGTTAGTTTTGCCTAAATTTTCTTAAATCACCTTTGTTGTTGTTGTTGTTGTTGTTTTTGTTGTTCATTACTGTTATTGTTTTGGTGTTTCTTTTTTCCCCCTAGAAGTAGCCTATGTTGTTCTGTGCTTGGTACCTTGTAGCTCAGCTTGACTCGACCTCAAGCTTGAGCTTGAAAACCCCTTTGCCATAAACAATCAAGCCCAAACTGCCCAAGCTCTGTGCACCTCACTTGTCTCCTAAAAAGAGGTCTTTCTAAGGGCTCTTGTAAGGAGAAATCGGTGCCTAAATTGACTTTTCTGGGGATCAAAACAAAAAGAAACATAAAAATCAGAATATATGCTCAATGTAAAATATAATAGAATCAAGAAGACTGATATGGGAAAACTTGGGGTTCAAGAAGGTGAAAATTGTCATCATTGAGATAACTTCTTTCCTTGACCATTAAAGGTCTGCTAATGGCTTCATGGGATGGACCCTTTTCTGATTTAGCCACATTAGATTCCCAGGAAACGAACATATTTTTTGCTCAGTGGGATTGGTTTTCTTTAAACGCCTCTCTTTTATTCTATTACCCTTATCCATTTGTGATGACATGGGATTTGCAAAATTGTTAGATTACTTCAGCTCCAAACTTGCAGGGCATAGACATCACGGGTTAACTAAATTATCATCATAAAAGCCATATTAATATTCAATTATTCCTTTATCATCACGAAAGCAAAGATCTCTTTGATAACATAACTATAGTAACTTATTATTTACATAGTGAGAAATTTAGTAATTATGTTTCATTATTTTTTGATTTGAGATAAATATTTAGAAGTATCAAATGGATGAAAGGCTGTCTCTTTGGCTTCAGTGTTTTTGTGTTGATATATGAAGCACTAATACTATTGATAATTAATTGTTGCTAAGTAATTGAATCCGAATATTATGTTACGGCCTTGGCTATGCGGCGCGTGATGAGGTTGCGCGCAGGCCGAGCCCTGCACACGAGCAGTGTCCTGTTTGCAAGGCTGCTCGTTTTTGCAGAACCCCCGGGGAGGCACTGTGCAGGATGCTGCGCAAGCATGGTGAGAGGGGCTGCACATGGGCAGTGTCCTGTCTGCAAGGCTGCTTATTTCTGCAGAACCCTCGGGGTGGCACAGTGCATGATGCTGCGCAAGTATGGTGAGAGGAGGCCTTGGCCGCTCATAGCGTGGCTGGAGCACGCAATGGCCGGGCCACTCACGGGATGGTGCGCTGCCATTAGTCACGCGGATAGGCCTTGGGCACGATGCCCAGGCCCTTGGATGTGCGTGGGCGCGTGTGCGAGCCGGCGCTGGGCGTCGGGCATGCACGGTCGGTCGCTGTGCGGGCGCTAGGCGCGCGCGTGCCAGCGGCGGGCGCTGGGCGCGCGCTGCCCTGCGCGAGCGCATGCGAGCGTGCGCGTGCGTCGGGCGGGCGCCGAGCACGCGCACGGTCTGGTGCTGGGCGCGCGCTGCCTTGCGGGTGCGCGGCGCGACGGTTGCATCGGTTTGGCCGTTGGTGCGCGACCGTTGGTCGTTGCGGCGCGTGACGTGGTCGGTTGGCCGGCAGGCTGGTCCGTGCCATCTTGGCACGTGACCCGACTATTGGCCGGGCCAACCTTATCCGCTGGGCGCGTGCACGCGGGATGGACGCGGTGCTAGCGGGTAGGATCACGCGGAGGATCCCGAGATTTGCGGGCAGTTGGTCGCGCCAAGCTGGCTGGATATTTCGGAGTGGATAGAGCTAGATCTTGCGGAGGCTGGGCCGGAGATTTCGGAGGGATTTGGCCGAGATTCCTGGGCGGTTGAGCGGATCGTGCGGACGCGCTGGCAGACGCGTCCGCGACATAGTGCCCCCCGGCCGTGCGGGCGGCACGGTCAGGCGCGCGCAGCGGGCGAGTGCGGGCGCGTGCGGGCGCGGGCGCACAGGGCCGAGCGCGTGCCTGGGTGACTAGGCGGATGGTTCGGCGGGCCATTGGCAGGCAGTTGCGGCAGATTCGGCAGAGGACACATCCGATATTTTTGGATTTGTTGAGATAGCCTTTGGATAAGGCTTATCCATTGGATAAGGCCTATCCAAAGGGATGAGGCGGTGGCTAAGGCGGTTGGACGGGCCTATATAAGGCTGGGCGGACCCTTGGCCTTGGCATTCGATCAGATCCGAGCAGATCAGACTTCCATCATCCGAGAGGAGTTCGGGTGTGCCACCAATCTACCAGAGAAGGTCGAGTGAGGTTGGCGAGCGGCTGGATCAGCGGAGATCGCAGCAGCACAAGTCTAAGTCAGGCGGACTTAGGCGAGCACGAGACGCGGCCGACACGCACAGGCGGTGCGCGGGTGCGGGGCATCCACAGGTTAGTTTTCGTTGAGTGAGGTTGGGGTGGGCACTTTGAGAGATCTTTGTTAGGGACAGAGAGGAATGTCTTTGTAGCCTCCGGGCAACCTCATTATTTTTCAAGTTACTTAGTGGAGAGTTCTTGGTTGGGAAGGCTGTGCTTCCCGTACATCTTGGTGTTTGAGTGGGACTTTGTTCTTCGGGGATTTTTATTCATTGTTCTAGGGTAAGGCTGGTTAGGGGAAGGGTTTCTCTAACGCCATCACTGGTAGACGCAAGGACCTAGTAGCCATAGGAAGCGCTTGCGCGTGCCGATTGAAAGCCCGGTGACGAGGTATCAGAGCCCGGTTGAAGACAAGTTCCAAGCAGATGGCGAGAGCGGTAGGAGACCGCATGAGCCGTTTGGAGGGTATTGTGGGAGATCCAGGAGAGGGATCGACCATGAATCTGGTAGCTGTGTGCGCGGAGTTGAGCATGCAGTTGGCTGAGTTGTGGACTTCACATAACCAGTTGATGGAGGCGCACGAGGGGTTGCTTCGCGACCTCGAGCATCGAAGCATGCAACAACAGTAATCAGATTTGGCCATGGAGGAGCGATTGGAGCTTCGGATCCATGCTTTGGAGCAGGAGGTGATCCGTCTGAGGCAGGAGGCGCGGAGTCCAGTCCACATGGCGGGCGCTCCGGCAAAGGAATCGAAGGTCAGGGAGCCAAAGGCCTTCGGTGGAGTCAGGAGCGCAACGAAAGTGGAGAACTTCATATGGGATATGGAGGCTTACTTTCGTGCGGCGAAGATCCCAGCACCCGATCAGGTGGATCGGGCCTCGACTTAATTGGAGGGGAACACCAAGCTCTGGTGGAGGACCAGGACGGCCGAGGATGACCGTGCAGGGCGTCCCAGGATCGAGACTTGGGATATCTTCAAGAGGGAACTGAAGGCTCAGTTCCAGCCGAGCAACGCAGGGTGGCTTGCTCGAGAGAACCTGAGGAAGCTGCGGCAGACAGGGAGCATCCGGGAGTATGTGGCACAATTCAGCAATCTACTTTTGGAGGTGTCCAACATGTTTGAGGAAGATAAGTTATTTAACTTCCTCACTGGTCTATAGGGGTGGGCGCAGGCCGAGCTTCGCAGGAGGGAGGTGAGGGATATTCCCTTAGCCTTCGTAGCAGCAGAGGCGCTGGTGGACTTTCGCAGCGCTACTATTTCGGGCAGCGGTGGCTAGGGCAAGCGCAAGAGTGCGTCACCACCGCGTGGTCGAAAAGGCAAGAAGGAAAGTGTTCCACCACGTGTAGCAGCAAAACCAAAGGGACAAGCGACTTTCGCTGGATGCTTCATATGCGGAGGGCCACATCTAGCATGGGAGTGTCCACGGAAGGTGGCGGTAGCGGCCGCCACTACCCAGACAGACGGGGCGTCCGAGAGTTCGGAAGAGGAGCCAGTAGCGAGGTTGGCCCCGCTACAGTCCATCAACACTTTGGCCGCGAGAGACCAACGCTAAGGTTTGATGTACGTGAGGGCTCGGGTCAACGGAGGACAATGCGGGCCTTGGTTGATTCCGGCGCGACACAATTTCGTGAGCCAAGGAGCGGCGCACAGATTGGGGCTTGGAGCGCTATCCATGCCTTGTAGGATGAAGCCTGTCAACTCCGAGGAAATGAAGTCTTTGGGCCAGACGGAGGCTACATTGGAGGTGGGCTCATGGACTGGGCGCTGCAGCATGACGGTCTTGCCGATGACGACTACGACCTGATACTCGGGATGGACTTCTTCATCAAGAGCAAGGCCGTGGTCATGCCTCATCGGAGGGGCATCTTGATCCGGAGAGGTAGGCGTCCTTACTTCGTTCCAGTGGAGGGATGGCGTAGGACCGTTGTGAAGGGTGGGGGCAAGAAACCGTCCCACCACCAGACTTGAGGTTGTGCGACAATCTTATGCCTAGGCATCGCGTGGGAGAGCCTAGGCATGAAGGCCTGCGGCAGGAGGCGGTAGGCGGGATGGCTCGGCGAGTGGGCTGTCCAATCGAGGAGGCATCAGGGGGTGCGCGTGGCAGGTGGCCGCATTGGGACTTGGGAGGCTTTGGCTAGGAGGGCCAAGGCATGCGACGATGAGGTGCGTCAGGAGGATACTTTGCGCAACGGCATGGTGGTGACGAGGGCGTCGATATTTCAGCGAGGGGAGGATTGTTACGGCCTTGGCTATGCGGCGCGTGGTGAGGTTGCGCGCAGGCCGAGCCCTGCACACGAGCAGTGTCCTGTCTGCAAGGCTGCTCGTTTCTGCAGAACCCCGGAGAGGCACTGTGCAGGATGCTGCGCAAGTATGGCGAGAGGGGCTGCACATGGGCAGTGTCCTATCTGCAAGGCTGCTCATTTTTGCAGAACCCTCGGGGTGGCACAGTGCAGGATGCTGCGCAAGTATGGTGAGAGGAGGCCTTGGCCGCTCGGAGCGTGGCTGGAGCACGCAATGGCCGGGCCACTCACGGGATGGTGCGCTGCCATTAGTCATGCGGATAGGCCTTGGGTACGATGCCCAGGCCCTTGGATGCGCCCGGGCGCGTGCGTGAGGCGGCGCTGGGCGCCGGCGTGCACGGTCGCGCGCTGCGCGGGCACTGGGCGCGTGCTGCCCTGGGCGGGCAGGGCGCGCGCGTGCCAGCGGCAGGTGCTAGGCGCGCGCTGCCCTGCGCGGGCGCACGCGAGCGTGTGCGTGTCGGCGCTGGGTGCCGAGCACGCGCACGGTCTGGTGCGCAGGCGCGCGCTGCCTTGCGGGGGCGCGGCGCGACGGTTGCATCGGTTTGGCCGTTGGTGCGCGACCATTGGCCGTTGCGGCGCGTGACGTGGTCGGTTGGCCGGCAGGCTGGTCCGTGCCATCCTGGCACGTGACCCGACCGTTGGCCGGGCCAACCTTATCCGCTGGGCGCGTGCATGCGGGATGGACGCCGTACCAGCGGGTAGGATCACGTGGAGGATCCCGAGATTTGCGGGCAGTTGGTCGCGCCAAGCTTGCCGGATATTTCGGAGTGGATAGAGCTAGATCTTGCAGAGGCTGGGCCGGAGATTTCGGAGGGATTTGGCAGAGATTCCCGGAAGGTTGAGCGGATCGCGCGGATGCGCTTGTAGACGCGTCCGCGACACAGTGCCGCGGGGCAGTGCGGGTGGCACGCCCGGGCGAGGGCAGCGGTCGTGCGGGCGCGCGCGCACAGGGCCTGGCGCGCGCCTGGGCGACTGGGCGGATGGTTCGGCGGGCTGTTGGCAGGCAGTTGCGGCAGATTCGACAGAGGACACATCCGGTATTTTTGGATTTGTTGAGATAACCTTTGGATAAGGCTTATCCATTGGATAAGGCCTATCCAAAGGGATGAGGCGGTGGCTAAGGCGGTTGGGCGGGCCTATATAAGGTTGGGCGGACCCTTGGCCTTGGCATTTGATTAGATTCGAGCAGATCAGACTTCCATCATCCGAGAGGAGTTCGGGTGTGCCACCAAACCATCAGAGAAGGTCGAGTGAGGTTGGCGAGCGGCTGGATCAGCGGATCGCAGCGGCGCAGGTCTAAGTCAGGCGGACTTAGGCGAGCACGAGACGTGGCCGACACATACAGGCGGTGCGCGGGTGCGGGGCATCCACGGGTCAGTTTTCGTTGAGTGAGGTTGGGGCGGGCACTTTGAGAGATCTTTGTTAGGGACAGAGAGGAGTGTCTTTGTAGCCTCCGGGCAACCTCATTATTTTCAAGTTACTTAGTGGAGAGTTCTTGGTTGGGAAGGCTGTACTTCCCGTACATCTTGGTGTTTGGGTGGGACTTTGTTCTTTGGGGATTTTTATTCATTGTTCTGGGGTAAGGCTGGTTAGGGGAAGGGTTTCTCTAACGCCATCACCGGTAGACGCAAGGACCTAGTGGCCATAGGGAGCGCTTGCGCGTGCCGATTGAAAGCCCGGTGACAATTATATATATTCCCTTATTTTCTTATCGTTCCATTAGGTGATGTCAATGGTGTTAATATTTACAGAGAAGCTATGGGTGGTTTATCATAATAGAAGATCATCATCTTTCAATGCCAAACATATCAAACATTATGACTTGAATAAATTTTAAATGCATGTCATTGAGTAGTTGCATTCCATTTTAGTTCTTTGGTTTATACTTTGTGCTTATTTGAGTAATGTATGCCCATGTGAAACCTTCTCCCTCTTTGTTTGGACTCTAGACTCTTCCTATGTCTAGGAGAAATTTGGAAGTCAACCTTCTTCCTTCTTTGTCTAGACTCCTCCCAAGTCTAATAGAACCTTAGAAGGTTCTTAGCTGCATGAGCTTAAATTGCTTGAGCAAGAATGCTGGTTCCGCTACTTTTCAAATGCTTGAGGTTGCACTATGAAGAGCTCATATTGTCTAAAATTTTAGTGACCTGAATTTGGAGATCTGCTCATAGAATGTTTGTTTACGAGTTGGTAGTTAAATGCTCTAGAGCTACTAGTAAACTATTCTTTGATCTGCGAACATGGAATCTGATAAATAAGATAGGTCTTGTTGGTGGGCAAGAATTGGGGAGAACTATTTTTCATTTGTAACATGATAATCTTTCTTGGATTACCATATAGATCAATGTGGAATTTATTTTTTAATTTTTAGGAACCACTTTATCTATCATCTATGAATATTTTTAATTGATTTTAAGCATAGGGAAAGTGGTGATGCAAGTTAATTTATATAAGAAGCCAGCCTACATTTCGTTGGTCTTTTATCTTAGGTCCTTTCTAATTGATAATAATGTATATAATGGATCTGACTTGAATGTGTCTACATATTTTCTGAACCCAGAACCTAACCAAAAAGAGCCAGGAATAATTGGATGCCATCTAGTTGGTATTAATGTTGATTTTATTAAAATGTACTTGTGTATATTGTATCACTCTGGTGACATGTGTTGATAATGCTGTGATCGGTCAGTACTGATTAATAGTTATTTCTGCATGCACCAACATGTGTGGTTGTGGATTTTGATGTTGAGAACGTGACATTGTTATTACACTTACCATATATGATGGGTTTCACAGTTACACCGTATCACAAACTTTGATTGTTTGTCATGTATGACTTTGATTGTTTGTCATGTATGATTTTTGTTTTAATGTATCTCAAATGACTAGCATTGCCTTTAGCATGATTTTTCATTTTGTCATTGTCATGTAACCGGTAGATGGTTAAAGGCTCGGTAACATACTCTTCTGCCCTATGTATTGACTGGGATTGACTTTGCCTTCACTGTCATTTTGGAAACATCAAGATTTAATAATTCCATAACACTTTCTTTCACAATATCTGTAACATAATCACTCCTTTTAATGTTCCATGAAATTTCCAGAGTTTGTGCTTTTAGTTGAATAGCCTTTACTTTATGCAAGCCTTCTCTGATAATTCTGATACAGATTTTGCAAGTCACAAATGGATCTGTGGAGATTGATCCCACTATTATGGGTGGCCAACAAGAGGGAAAAAAGATCAAGGTTCCTTTAAATTCAAGGTACTTTGGTATTTTATTTGTTTTTGATTTGGTATATTTCCTTGTAGGGATGGCCTTACATCTTCTTCAATTATGGAAATGGAGTCATGCACAGACACACACTAGTATCCTATTCTGATTTCTTTGATTTTACTTTTGCCATTTATAAGTGTTTGTGCACAAGAAGTTGTGAAACGAAATACATTTCTGCTGTTGCCTGTTGTTTTGCTCTAACAATGGTTTCTATTTGTCGAGGAGCACATTTGTTATGGGCTTCCAATGGAGATGGCCTGTCATTTACAGCATGATTATCATGACTCGATTTCTCTGAGTATTCTCCACTGGAGTCCAGCAAGTGTGATGCATGTGCGTTTGTTGCATATGGGGGGTTGTGATTTCCCAATAAAAGGACCATGAAAAATATATTTTAAAAATAGTATATACATCTATGAAAATGTTCTGGACCTATAAGAATTCTAATTGAAAAAAGGAAGGTTGCAAAATTTAAATCTTGATAGATAATTTGATGAAATAATACACTGTGTGCACTTAGAAAGAAACTAGATGTGGGGGAAAACTAAAACAGAAGGGATATATCTTATTATATTTTCCCCAAGCTGTGGGGTTGGGCTGCATGGGAAAGAGCAGACCATTTTATTACTTTTTTTTTTCTTTTAAGTTGTTGGTCATGTGGCTTCAGGCTCTGAGGCTGGTCTTAGAGCCTTTCCCATTATTTATTAGAAGTGGATGGTCAGTCTAAGGGGCTCTGACCTTGGCGGAAATGCAGACTGAGAGGAACTAGCGTTTTAGCCATTGGGCACATGTGATTGATATAGGAGGGAGAACATTTAATGGATGATCATAATAAGTTCACTCTCTTGATTAATTTTACATCCTCTTATATGATTAGGAACAATTAAGAATGTTGTACTGTCTACCATCGTGGCAGTTTGTTGTGTGATTTGGAAATATGTTTTGACACTTGTCATCATGATTGTAATTGTTTTATTTAAAAAAGTAACTATTATTTGCAATGATCCATAAGAGAGCTGAAATGTCAGATATATATTTCATTTATTCAAGCCTTTTATTTTTGCTGTGCAACGTGCTTCTTCTGTTTCAGTGATAAGTTGTACAGGGAGATTCGGGATCTCAACTTTGAAGTTGTTGTTCAGGTTGAATAAATTTCTTCAGTCTGGTTTTTTAGGCTATCTATCTCATTCTAGATAATTTACCTTATACCAGTCAGTTTTGTGATTCGCATTTCTCTATATATACATATATAGAGAAGTCATTTTGTATATATATTCATATATACAACATACATTCATACATTTCATTTCCAATTCTGAAGCCATTTTGTATTTATAACTGCAGGTTCTGCGGCAAAAGGCAACTTCAATGCAACAAGACTATGCAGAAGTGAAATCTACTGTAAGAGTTACCTTATATCATCCTGCACTTGTAAAATTGTACTGAAATTCGAAAAATTTTGTAGAAATTTATATTTTTTCACTTTTAATGATAAGTATTCCTTCATGTTTATTATTAAACTTATTGATTATGATTTGAAGAGATAAGTTGGATCCTCATGTCCCATTAGATGATCAGTGCCTTGAATGATGCCTTGTAGAATTCTGAGCTAATTAGCTTTCTAACACTCTTGAAACCATAAAGAAGTTTGATGGCAGGGATTTAAAATATGTGTCAGTTTTGGTTTATTATTCATTATTTTCAGATTGAGGTCCTGTCTCTCCTACATCTTTGATAATTTGAATTGATTATCATAATTGCAAAGTACTCTGATTTTTGAAATTTGCTGAAATTTATTCCTTGATATCATCACATGTTAGTGATCACGCTCCCTTGTAGATTTTCTGGTAAATTTTAGTGAATTATTTTTGCTATTTCTAGATGTTGAGGGGATAAAATTACCAAGAGTGTATTGTGGCTTTAACAAAAAAGAGCAAGAAAAGGACCTCTGTACCTTTAACAAGAGTGAGGGCAGAGAAAACCCAAAATGAATAGGACAAGGAAAGAGCCTAAACCAATGGAATAGAAAAGAAGGATTACACCAAGGATTTAAAATCAGGTCATGGATCCATGCTACAGCATGAAGATAGCATGACGTCAGCATTGGTTGGTTTGGAGTCAGTTCCTATGAGCAAAGGAAAAAAAAGTACTGAGTGGTACAGATTGGTATTGGATATGGGGCAGTACAGATTGGCTCAGGCTGGTGCATGTTGGTACAGGTTTGGTTTGCCTGTGGAATAATCCCATGGGCTACCATGTACCTGTCCATGGCTGGTAGGTATGTACTGAGTGCTAGGAGGCCAGTACAATTGGTGCCTTAATCCTTGGGCTAGACTATCCCCCAAGGAAATCAATTAGCAAACAAAAATGAGGACTTCTAGACCTATATGCGTGTGTAGGTCTTTTTCACCTGCATGTAGTGTAGATCCAACATGTCATATTCTTTAATTTATTATTTAAGTGGGAAAAGGCATCCAGCTGGTATGGGTTTCTCAAATCAGTTGGACTCTTCACTTATTTTATCAGAAACCTAAAACATCTGGTTATCATCCTCCTCATCTTCTGTCTCATTCCATTCCTACCTTCAACTCTGCCTGCACCTTCCATCTTTTGTCTTCATGTTTACATCTTCCTTGACCTCCACCTCCAATGCACCATTATAAACTTATAACAACCATGATTTTGGAGGTGTGCTAAGAATATGTTAAGCCCTACGGTTGTGGATGATGCTTCAGAGGTTCACCAAGCTAGCAAAGTTGAGGATGACGTCCATTGGAGGGCCACTGAGCTCATACTTATGCGAAGCCTTGGTTTAATGTTGTTCACTGAATATATGAGATAGTATAACTGATTGGAATAAGATGGTGTGGAGGTTTAGAATGAAGATCTAAGGAGTCTCTAGCAAAAGAAGGTAATTTGGTTGATATTGAAGGTGGTAAAAAAGGGAATTGAAGGTGGTAAAAAAAGGAGGTCAGACCTAAAGTTATATGATCCGAGATTGTGAGGAAGGATATGGAGAAACTTGGAATGACATAAGAGGTGGCTTTGAATGGGAATGAAAATGAGGATCTCTAAAACCAATCCTAAATAGGAGGTAAAAGGCAGGATGATTATGGTGATGGTATCGTTGGCTGGAGCGCCCATCTAACCAGAGCCATGCCCATCACCAAATTTATGGTTGTGGCCCATGGGGGTAGATCAAGGCAGACTCCATCTTTGAGGATAGGCAGCAATGAAGGGAAAGAGGAAGGGGGGAAGATGGTGAGAGTGAAGTGTATGGGGAATTGAAACAAAACAAAACAATTTAATTGGCTGGAGCCTATCCCACTGGCAAGGAAGTAGTTTATCTTTGATAGGCCCTTCAAAATGGTTTGTTCATAACTTACCCCCTTTGTTTTACGATTCCCATAACCGCTATATCAACTTATTTCAACCATTATGTCCATTTATCCCTGCATACGGATGGTCCAGGTTGCATGTGATGGGGATGTTAAGCTTAATATACATTGTTGACCCATGTCCTATCGGCTTAAGCTTTTGTGGACAATGAGTCAGTGAACAACCATAAGCAATATTTTATTTTGACCTCAAAATGACTGTAGAATATTACAACAATTGCACTTGTTGATCTAATGTCTATCATAAAGTTTTCACTATAAAATTTTATGCCTTTTACAAACATATTATTCAAGGGGTTAGTCTTCTATGTGGTGTATTCTTCTATGTGAAATTAGATGCCTTCTATGTATTCTTCTGACTTGCCAATGATTGTTTTTTTTTTTTCTTTTGGGTCACAACATAGACACTTCATTTGAAGTAACTACTCAAAAATGGGTATAATTTCAAAAGCTTTTCTTTGCTTTTGGTGCATAAACCACTAGCCTTCCCTATCCTTTTTGTCTTGTCTATAAGTCTTGAGTTGCAACTCCTGAAAGTTATAACAATATTTTCCCTTTTGTTATTTAAGTAGTTGTTAAATGGTATGGATTAAATGGTGCGCTATTTATTCACAGTCACAGTCTGTATCTGGGCTGAAGGATTTTGTTAAGAAGTTGAACTCTCTACCAGAAATAGCGGTAAGTTTATTATTATTATTTTTTAATTTCTAATTTAAGTTCTTGTATGGAACTAATAGCTGATGGTCACTTTAGAGGCATGTAAATCTTGCTCAACATTTGCAATCATTTACAAGTAAGCCCTCATTCCATGCCCGACTGGATATAGAGCAAACAATTTTGGAGCTGCAAAATTATGAAATGTAAGCTAATCTTTACTTCATATCTTTTCCAATGCTTTAGCTCTTTTTAAGGTTTAATTTCTTTAACTTGAACTTTGTTTTCTCCTCTATTTTGATATGCTAAGATCATGATTC
The DNA here is from genome assembly GCA_900491605.1 of Calamus simplicifolius. NCBI lineage: Eukaryota > Viridiplantae > Streptophyta > Magnoliopsida > Arecales > Arecaceae > Calamus > Calamus simplicifolius. The sequence goes on from UESW01004147.1 coordinate 31,419, forward strand.
ATGATACGGGTCCTCTCTGTACTATCTTATTTTTCATTTGAAATGCTTGATCCATGCTCATAACCATATTGGTTGTCGAAGTTAATTAAAAGAGTCAGTTATTTTTCTAATGAATTTTTATGGAATAATTTTTCTCGTTGGTTAGCTGATGTCACTAAATGAACAGATGTTTTGAGTACATTGAAGAGATGATCCACAAACAAGAGCCAATTATCAATATGTTACGCTTGCTGGTATTATTTTCCATTACTAATTCTGGGCTGCCAAAGAAAAACTTTGATTATTTGAGGTAAGATTCATTTGTTTGCTTATTAACTTCAATTTGAGGTAAGATTCATTTGTTTGCTTATTAACTTCATTTATTGTACCCTTTCAACCATTTTGATGGATGAAAAAGTGTTCATTTTTTCTTTGTTATTGGCCCTGAGTGCCAGCATTTGATAATTGCTGTGATTATATATCTCAAAACTTGTGGGTTTAGACTGGTTGGTCGTAGCATTCTGGTCAAGTGCAGCATTCCTTTGATGTCCCAGAATAATTTTAATTTTTTATGTCATTTATTGTTTTAGTTTCTTAAAGAAAACTTCTTGAAAGCCCTCAAAAGTATTTGGCCAGCTGAGTTATTTTTAAGCCATCTTCCTTTAACTAGTCTTGACTCCTGAATCTTGGTCCATTTTGCTAATGACAACAATGTGAATCTACTTAATGCACATCAATTTGGACAGTTTTTCTGTGAACATGTAGATACTACTGTTTGCAGCTTAATTATAAAAATCTGCGTATACAGTGTCATACGATTCCCTCATGTTAGTTGGAGTTGTGATGTTGTGGTGAAGTGTCTAAGTATCCAGAAGAGTCTGACATGTATGTCTCCTAAAATCAGACACAAAGGCATGTCTATATCTTTTTTTGTGTAAATATGTACTGGTATTATTTTTATATATTGAACAAGGAGCTAATCCTATGCTCCTTAAGTTAATGACCTTTGATAAAATGGTTGCAAATGGTAATGCAATACTTGATAACTTTCAAATCGGAAGCGCCAAAAATAGATAGGTTATGATTGTGGCATCATAATTTAATGATATGAAGTATCAGGTGTCACAAGTGTCCAATTGTGAGAGATGCAAAATTTCTTGTAATATTCCTAATATAGAAAGTCACCATTATTATTACTAGTCTCTCTTTCAAACTCTACACTATTATTTCTTGTACACCAGACCTTAGGTATTTGAGATCAGATCTCTCTTTGTCAAAACTAAAGCATCATCAAATCAACTTTTTTTCATATCATTTAGAACTATTACCATCCCACATAATCTAAGGTATACCTTAGCTCCTGGCCCTTTTTAGCTCCATTCATATTCCATTGCCCACTGATGTCTCATCAGGTTTGTCTGTGACTTGGAAAACAATCTACATAAGAAGTAAAAAAACAGTAACACGAATATGATTTTAGAATTGTTAAAAAGTACGGTCACCATTCCTAAGGATTGTCAGTAAAGATGAGGCATTGTTAGTGGGGAAAGCAGTAGCATTGATCATGAAGATGCATTATTATGACAAGTTTTTGTCCGAAGAACAGGAATTGCAAAAATAATTAAACCATGTATTTGACAAATAGTGAATATTGTTAAACAAATAGTCAAGTGATGGGAGAATGATTCACAAATTTGTAGTCAAAATTGTTAGATTTATGTCATAGTCTCTCTGTTGGATGTGCTGTTTCAGAATGCTGTATGATGTGATGAGTACAATCTTGGTAGAATAGGAACTCTAAATGATAGAAATATGTCCATTTTAGTCCGTGAATTGACTCTGAAGCCAATTCAACAATTCTAATATATCTTTTCTCCCTCTAGTTTAAGTAAAATGCCTGTGGGATGATTGCCTACCGATTGTGATGTACTGAAGTTTCCTCAATATAGCAACTATGCAGCATTTATAGCTAAAATTCTTACTGAATGATTGAGAACTTAATGTAAAAATTAAGAGTAAGCTCTAACTAGCCTAAAATAATTTGCCAGCTTCTCATAACTCCTAAGAATTACAAACCTACGTTCCTCAAAAATTATTTAGGTTTATGGTTTTTTTTTTTTTCCTTTTTAATGTATTCATTCTCATATTCTGTCATTGCAAAATTGTTATATTTTGTTATTTGTACAAATAGAATCTTCTTCTTTGCTTACTTTAGGAGGGAGATACTCCACAGCTATGGATTTGAGCACATGCCCACATTGTCTAATCTGGAAAAAGCTGGACTCTTTAAGAACAGGTAGGTATGATTTATTTAATAAGTAGAGAAATTTGCATAAGTTTCAAGGAGTCCATGTGACTTTAAATATTTTGCAACTCCTTATTATATATGTAAAATAATTTAGCTTGGTTTTATGTCAATTTCCTTTCCTCTCAATGTCAACTGAATCAATGTTGAACCTTGCTTGCAGGAAATGAAGAGCAACTGGCCTACCATCACAAGAGCTCTGCAACTTATAGTTGATGATACAGACACAGCCAAGTACATATATTTGTTTTTGTTTTTAATCTTTAGTTGTTACCATACATCAAGGTCTGCCATATTAATCCGTACTATACTGGTAGGGTATCGAGTTTCAATTGGGTATGAATTGAACTGATCCATGCCGAGTTGAACCATCCTATACTGCTCGGTATCGATCTGTATTGATATCAAGTGGTATTATGCTCAAGAGTGAGAAAAGAATGGGCATCCTGTCTCTATATGGGGCACATACTGTGCGATACTGATCCATACTATACCAAGTCGATAATGTATAGGTACGGGTCTCGGTATCTGTTTTGTGGACCTTCCTATACATCATTAGTCATGACTATGCCATGACAATGTCTGTTGTATTTTTTTTTTTGGGTTTAACCAAAACTTCTAGTTGTTTTCTTATTGTATTTAGTAATCTGTCTCAGTGATTTGCCTATTTCCTGATTATTCCCACCTTCAAAAGATGGAGATTAGAAAAGAATAGGTTTTAAAGGAGTATTGTTTGGTATCAGGCAGTACCCTTTGATACTGGCCTAGCTTAGGGCTGATCTTTCCCAATCTGCTCAATCCAACATGATCCAAGTGGTTCGGGCCTGGCTTGGGCATACACGAGGTTTTCCAGCTCCTACTGTACTAGCTCACAACCATGATGCTCAATTTTTGAATCCTTGGTGTAGTACTCATGCCCTTTTAAGGGGTGTTTTTGCTGTTTCATTAAGATCCATAATCCAACAATTTGAATACTTTTTATATTCTAGAACATTTTAAGTATTGAATTTTTTCCTTTATTGAAAATATCAATAGTTACATTCTAAATGTTTGAGCTGTTTTACTGTATTTCAGCCCTAATGATGTCTCGTACATCTTTTCTGGATATGCACCTCTTAGCATTCGACTTGTCCAACATGCGATTAGATCTGGATGGTAAGTTTTGTTTCCTATTATGTTGTTCAATTGATTAGTTCTTATAACAAGCATTGCTGCTCAAGATTTTTTCCATGTGTCTTGTTCTTTGATATCTCTTGCATGTAGTCCTACTCATATGATCACTTGTAACCAACAAATATCAGGCTTCACTTTCTTTTTGAGCAGAGAATTTGCACATAAAGTTTTGTGTTGTTAAATTGTTTCGTTGATAATGTCCATTTATATTTATTCATTGTACCGTTATTGCCATATTCTGTTATCCTAGATAAAGTGTTTAGATTAAAAATGAAAAGAGAATGAAGTAAAAGATGAAAAACTAGAATGGGTTGGACAGTCTGTACTGTTCGATGTATTCCTTCCCTGTACCCCCATTCCCTCCCACCCACATATGAACCCAACCCTAAGATAACATGAGCTTGGTAGATGACACTAAAAGCTTAATTCAATATTAGTTAGGAATGCATTGGCAAGTCCATAATTGGACAAATCATAGCAGCTCTACTATCTGATTAAATTGATTATACCTTCTGTTGGATATTAAACCGATTTTAACTAAACTATTAAGTACATGAATTAAGTCATAACTTAGTGGAGTGCTTCCAAATAGTGTCTCTAGTATTTCATGTATTATTTAATTCACATCTTGGATAATATAATGCATTTATGTTGACAGCATGCGAAAGTCAACACGGTCTGGTGCACCAACCTAAAGCATCTGTTTTATACCATATCAGTAAAGTACCAGTATGGTACCGAGGTATAGTTTAGAATGAACTGAACTGATTTGAATTGAGCGGAAGCACCCCATGTCATCCATTGTTGACCTGTATTGCTTGGTTTCATGCAGTATGGTTAAAAGTGAGAAAAAAGTATTAGCACAACGCAATATTTTGATATTGGGTGCGTATACTATATGATATTGATCATGTTCAAGGTTCACTATATTGAAAACTAATACTGTTTTGGTATCGAAATGTTATGGTTTGGTACAATGCATACCATACTGAACCGTAGGTATATTGGCCATCCTATACTGAACCAATTACGTATTGATTTGGTGAATCTAAAGGTTTCAACCTATAAACTGCCTCTATCAAATTGAACTAGGCGGTTCGACACGGTACAAGGTGGTTCGATATGGTGTAAGGTCGGTATGAGGCACTTCTGGGCTATTAGGGCATTTCAAGGTGGTACCGGTCCTGTATTATTTTAAAATTATGAACCGTGCCGGTTTTGCATTGGTATAGCTTAGTTTGCTCCATATCAAATGGTTCGGTATGGTTCGGCGTACCTTGATCATATTATATCGAACTGGTTATGTATCAGTATGGTTCTTGTAACCAATTTTGTGGACCTTAAGTTAATATATATCTATATAAATCTATGTAGCCTGTCGCTTTGTGTGTAAGCATGTAAAATCATGGAATGAAAAAATACTAGCATATTTTTATATCCTCTCCTCCTCTTTACTCATATGATCTTAAAAGAGCCCATTTTGCTTCAGCTACCTCTAACATGATGGTGTTACTCTATTAGAGCTAACAAAGTGGTATTAGAGGCCTAGAGATATTGTAACATAGGCAACCAAAGGCGGTTCTTTGAGAGCAAAGAGGCTCCAAGTGTAAGAATTGTGGCAAAAGGGACAGGACGGTTGGGATGCCCTTATCCTATTGGGACTCAACTTTGATCTCACATGAAGGGTAAATGTTTGAAAACATGTAAGATCCTATATCATATGTTGGAGTAGACAGTTTCAATAATGGTGTAGTTTGGGTCATTGTGGAAGCCTTCATTGGTTGAGGGGAGCATGCACAATCACAATTGAAGATGAATTACAAGCAACGGTTTGCGTTCACAAGGAGGAAGAATAAGTGTGGTCTACTGAAGGTGTTATGAAAGAAAGTGATATTACTATCCAAGCAACATAGGAACTTTCACTAGCCCTTTCTATTGTGATTAGAAAGCAGCAAATTTCCAAACCCATCCATGTTGATATTCAAGAAGCCACAATAATGCTTGGATAGAAGAAAGTTTGGCTTGAAGGGAGAGAGGAGGGGGAGGAGGTTGAATGTTTGGAGATTAAATCAAATTCAATGAATGTATTAGGTATATGAGTTATTAAAATTAGTGGTGTTCTCAAATAGCATATCTTAGTGTTCATGTGTTTACTCAATGTCTTTTGAGAATCACAATGCATTTATACATGGGGTATTTGAAGAGTCAATATGCATTCATATTAATCATTTTGTAAGTGGGTAAGAAATCATGATATGAGAAAATTTTAATGGGTTGTTCTTCTATCCTCTCCTATTCTTTACCTTTTATATCTTAATAGAGTATATTGGAGTTTACTTTGTTTCCACAGCCTGCAACACTGTGATATCCAAATTAACAATTGCAACAAGCACCGTAGACCTAGGACATAAAAATCATGGGTGCTTATCCTTGAACAAGTTGCACTTTGTTGATGGTTTACTGTTACTTTAGGATTATCTAGCTCTTAATTGCAAATGTATGACTTTGAAGAGAAAGATCAGCATACCTTCAAATTGCTGATATACATATATGACGTCATATGTATTAGTTTACAATATTAGTTCATGAGTTACAAACACAACATTAGGTTCAAATAAGAGAAAATCCAGCCGAAGTTGTGTGAGGGTGGGATTGGAACCCAGGTCACTGCTATTAACACTGAGTGACTTTACCAACTGATTCAGTTGGTCTCCTTATTAATTGGTAGAAGTATCTGATACATCATTTGATGTTATAATGTGGTCAGTGGTATGGGTGGATTGAGTTGGATTGAGTTTTGCATGATATATTCACAACTGAAAGCTTGAATCTGAAAGTTTTTGTTGAGACTCCTCCTCGATGGATGCCTACTTATAGTAATTAGGTAGAGTTTGCTAGTCTTTATGTTATGTACCATAAAACCTAAGTGAATCTTATCCATTTTCTACAAGTTACATGCGTAGAACACTTGACCTTTTTATAAACATTAACCTGCTCATTCAATTCATACATTTCACAAGACAATATCACAATTTGATTTAACCCTGCTCTGATAGAAACATAGTTTCACACTTTGTTTTAAAGGACTAGAGGCAATTTGAACTTAATTCATAATCCTGTTGTAAAGATCACACGCACAAATCATTATAATGAAAGTCACCTTTCATTTCCGTCCAAGTCTAAAACATCACAAGGTTATAATTGTACACATACATAGCTATCTCAAACACTACCCTTAACATACAAACCATGCAATATAGTCCAATTACACCAAAAGACTTCTCCAAATGCTAGCAACCCATAATAAAACAATGATACCAAAGGCAATCTGCTAAGATACTGGATGCTCAATGCTCAACCTTTTAGCCTGCCAACTAGCTATCACTGATCTGAAATACAAAAATTTCAACGATAAAGGGACAAAACCTAAGTCCCAGTGACTGGATAACCATCTAACATGAGAAACTGAGAGTCACATCATAAAACTGATAAGCATACTGATACACATATTGTACTAAAAATCGATACACAACTGTACTATACTGAATAGCTAATACAACGCGGCATAGATAGATAAAAGAAAAACCTTTTTATATAGTATAAGAAAACTCATAAGTTAGCTTATGCTTTCAATAATAAAAACTCAGATAAAAACTCTGTATCAACCATCTTTCCACTGGAAGATACAAACTCAATATAAAACACATGCTTTTTCGTCCCTCACCAGGAGATACTTTTCTTTTGTCCAGCTTATCTTTTTCTTTTCCCCCATTGGGGTATGCTTTGCCCATAGGCCTTTTGAATATAATGCAACATTTTTTTCAAAATCTCATGATGCTGGGCTATTTGTGCTACCACTGAGGATTGTCCTCACAGTCGCCCTCCTGCAGGTGTATTCTCAGTGGGTGAGTGAACTAAACACCGAGGATCCCTGCACCACATGGCACCCCTCACATGTACGATTCACCTCAGGTGTATGTAACAAACCATTTTTTTTTCCTGAAAGTGTAGGAGTCCTTGATGGCCCCCACACGTCACTATGTATAAGAGAGAAAGGTTCGATTGGTTGATATAGATGAGAATGATAGGTAGAACGATGTAGTTTAGCCAAGGCGCATATTTCACACTGAAATAATGAAGGATTTTTATTTCTGAACAAACTTGGAAACAATCGTTTTAAATATAAAAAGTTTGGATATCCTAATCTGTAATGCTATAATAAAATCTCTTGATCAATTATTCTCATCCTATAGTCCAGCTGCAAGGAAATAAAGGCCTCCATATTTCCTAGCATTGCCAATCGTCTTTCCTGATACTATTTTCTAAAATTCACAGGATAATGAATAAAAATTAGCTTGACATTCTTGATCATTGGTTAATTTACTTATGGACAATAGATTACAAGACAATTTAGGGACATGAAGAACATTATGGAGAGTTAAGAAGGGTGAAATTTTTATTGAACCAACTCCTGCTATTGCCGAAAATGACCCATTGACAATTCTGATTTTTTTATTTCCTGCACATTGACTATAGGATGAGAATAATTGAGAATAACTTGTCATGTGATCAGTTGCATTGGAATCAATAATCCAGATGTTTTGAGAATCTGTTTTGACACTAGAAAAGGCAATATTCAAAGGACTACCTTGGTGGGCTAAAGAACTGGAAGGATTTATTAAGAATTGTGAAGATTTTAAAAGTTTGTATAGGTGCTCCAATTGATCTTTCATGAAGGGAGATGCTCATGAGTTGACAGCTTACTCCTTTGAATTGTCGGTTGTGATTTGGAAAGCACGCCCTTTTGGTTTCTTCTTTCAATTTGCTGTTTTTTATGTAATTTTCAGTACGTCTCTCTTGTATACTACGGTTTTTTACAGTGGTCACACCATGGTTTTTCTCACCTTTCTCTCCCTTTCAATTCTCTGTGTTGCCAAGCCAGAATTTTCAGGTTTAGTGTTTGCAGCAGATGTCGAGTCTCTTGACATAATGTTTTTCCTTCTTCTTGTCTCACTTCAGAGAAGACCTTGCGGATCGATGGTAGAAGCTTGCGATCAAGAATCCTTCCTTTTACTTCATCAAGAGTTTGATTAACACCAGCCAGAAACATATATGCACAATCATTCCCTTCGCGTTTAGAGTATCTTGCTTTATTAGCGTTTTTCCAAACATCATTATAACATTGATTAAATTCTTGCCACAAAGTTACCATTTCATTGTAGTAAACAGTAACCTCGCGATCTCCCTGTTTGGATTGCCAAAGCTTGTTTTTTAATTCAAAAATCTGGTTTGAATTTTTCAGATCTGAACAAGTTTCCCGAACCGCATTCTAAATGTCCTTTGCGGATGATAAAAACATATTTAGTTTGGCGATGACTGTCTCCATTGAGTTAAGAAGCCAAGCCATAACCAGGAAATTTTCAGATTGCCATACTCGGAACATCGGATCATTTTCGCTCGGTCTTTTTGCTTTACCAGTCAGATAACCCAATTTTCCTTTGCCATTTACAGCAAGTTTGGCAGATTGAGACCATTTCAAATAACATTTAATTTGTGAACGGTTATTTGTAAGGAGGAATTAGCCGCAACCTTATCAATACTGCTTGTTGCCATTGTCGTTGGCATGGAGGAGATGCCAGAGGTGACTTCGGAAAAGGTCTTTTGCTGTGAAGGAGTGAACGTCATCTTTCAGAAATCAGGAAAATAGATTTTCTGGAGAGAGCCAAACTAGAACCATGGCTCTGATACAATGAAAGATTTTTGGAAGAAGGTTGAAATTTATTTATTCGGTTCTATCTCACAAACGTTTAGCATACAGGATTAAATAGAACTAGGGCAGCAACAAACCTTAACTGACTCCCTAATTTTCAGCAAAAGAATCCAGACCCTATTGATCCGGATTTTATTCAATCCCTAATTTTCAGCTAAAGAACCCAGATCTTATTGACCCGGATTTTATTGAGAAAAAAAGGAAAAAAAATAGATTTCACTATAAAAGGAAACTAGAAATCAGAAAAATAAAAAATAAATAAGGAAACAAATCTTCTAACTTTCTGACATTATCAATTTTAAGCTAGGGAGACTTGACCCGCAGCTACTAGATTTTGAGTTTTAATTGGCTAAAGGTCTGATCCAAGTTCATCTACTAATATAAAAATAAATAAAAACAGGAAGCTTACAGTTACATGTTTTTAGTCCTATTTCTGAATTCAAAGGTAAGAACATTTAAATATTTGCTTCATAGTTTTGTGTGATTATTCTTTCTTGAGAGAAAAGGAAACTCTAGAATGAGTATTAGTATCATCTAATCTTTTTGGCCATGCATCCTTGATGATGACAAGTTGGTATCTGCCTTTCCATTGCCTGTATATGTTGTTAAAAAAAAAAAAAAAATCAATGATGATACAAAATATATTAGTGAACCTATATTTGTTTTCTTTTTGCATAACTTTCCACAACTTTCAACAGCGAAAAAATGCCTCCTCCCTAAATTTCATACTTTCACTTGGCAAAGTTACCAGCACTACTGTTGCTGCAGCTATCACCATTATTACTAACATCATTGGCACTGTTACTTTTATTGCTGCTGCTACCACCACCATTTTTACCACCACCAACATGGCTAGGCAACCACTGTGCCAGCATGAACGCTTCTAGCAAAACCAGCACCACCAGCACTACCACCAGATTGTTAAATCTGTTTTTTGTTTCTGAACATAAGAAACAGCAGCAACCAGAAAACATGTTCCCTGACTTTCAATAGGAGAGCATCCTTGTTGTGGAACAAAAAATTTTCTGCTGTTATTTTATAGGTCATTTAGGATCAATCCAATATCCAAAAAATTGTGCAGTTTCATGTAACATTCCTGTGTTTTCAGTGCTGATCGCTTTCATATTTTTATGAAATCTTTTTGTGTCATATTATCTAATTTGTTGGATTGATAGTCAATAGCTAGTTGTTATGCATATTATGAGCAAAGAGACAAAAAAGCTTATCCTTATTTTTAGTCAGAATAGGCAGCTCCAAAAAGAACATTTGCCATTTTGTAGCAGAAACATCTATCTCTCTCTCTCTCTCTCTCTCTCTCTACCTATCTGCGATTGCCATGTAATGCAGTACTCTTGTTTGTCAAATACAGGAGCTTGTATATTTGTAAGAGTTGAAAACATCCAGTAAAAATATACATATAAATGGAATGCATTTCATACTCACTATTTATATGCTCTAAATGGAGACTGTTTTCTTTTCTATATTATAAAAATGTACAAAGACTATTTCTAGTGCATGCAAGTAGACAATTAAACAGTGTTCCAGCAAGCCTCTAGCGATCCTTATCCCAAATCTAATCAAATTGGAGCTGTAAAAGGTAGTTACAAGTGAACTTGGGCTTAAAGATTGTAGCGTGAAATCATAATTCTCATGGGCCTTGCAATGGAAAGAAATCCCTAATCCTAATAACTTCTGAGGATTTACTTCTTGTCTTCCCTCTTTTTGAGAAGAGGATTCAAAGTGATAACTTGATTTTACTTAAATATTAAAAATGGTTGATTTTTAACTTAACTATCTCTTGTTAACTTGCAGGCGCTCAATTGAAGAAATAATGAAGCTATTGCCTGGACCTCATTTGGATTTAAAGAGAGTGCGTTCCATATTTCATATCAACGTTCATTTTTCTAGAAACCAGATGGAGTTTGTGTATTACTATCATATACTAACCCCTTTTTTGTATCATTGTTAATAGGGTGCTTCAATTAGCAATTCTTCATTTGACACAGTCCTAGGCACGCAATCTAACCATGACAGGTGCTCATAGGTTCCTCTCATGCCTTGTATAATAATTCTTGCCCATTTAATTGTTTAGTAATAAGATTTGAAAGCTTATATGGTTTTACACACACATTTAGATTCAGTTAGGTCATGATTGGACAATGGGGGTTTAACATTGATGATCTGAGATATTTGATGGGACTTGCCACCTCTAAATTGCTCACACATTAAAAATCATGTGACTTAGAGCCTTCCACACTTGTTTTTGCACCAACTTGATACTTGGGTTAGAGACCACCAAAATACATAAATTTGGTTTCTAAACATCTTGTGTATTGTGGATCATCTTTAATAGTTTGGTTTTCATTTTGCTTTGTCTATGTATATTGACTTATTAAATATTTTTTTCAAAGATTTAATATAAAGTGTGCAGTGCAACTATTAAGTACATTGATATGTGGAAAACTTTGAAAATGATGGAATATATGGGGCATAAAATTAAAGAAGTATGTCTTCAGATGTTAAATCTTGATGATTGATACCGATATCAGTGGTTGACTGACATGGTTCATTGTATTGAACCATACCACCTTGCATTGTGCAAATTGTATTGTATCAATAGCTAGCCAATGCTTGGTTCATGGAGCATATAGTGTCAGCACCACAAACCGGCCTATATTGGCATTTTACTAGCATGATACTAAAACAGGTACAAGCATGGTATGAGTACAGGTGCCAAGATGAGTAATGTAACCATACTAGCTAGTACAATATGATCCTCAATGAAAGGGCAATATGTCTCAACATGGCTAAATAACAAATGAGGCAAAAATATAGAAAAAAAGAACCAAGTGGTATGATATCAATACACCTCGACATGGGGCAACATGGTTTCAATTTGCCTAGCATAGGTGCCTATTGGGCCTAGTCATACTGGCTCATGATTGTTACAATGTGTGTCGGCTATAACAGGCTGAAGCATAAGGGATTTCAACCACTGACAAATTTTGATTCTGCTTTATGTGTCAGAAGTTTTATTGTTGAAATTTAAGAGAATTAGTAATGAAACAATTTTGCTATTTGTTTCTCAAAAAAAGTTGGCATTTTTAACACCAAAAGGTTCAAAATATACATTTCATATTATTAAAGATGACTGCACACCCACAAACAATGACAAGTCGTCATAAATCTCAATGTCATCTCTTTAGGTTTTGTTCACATCCATAGATCATAGTTTGTAAAAATAGGTCAAAGTCACAAATTCCAGTTATGCATCATGTTCATCACAAAATGGTCACACATTCATCAACGAAAACCATCCTGCTCCTATCATATCAGTTTAATGATTCATTTTTTGTCAAGAGGATATATCGTCGCTGGAGGAATTCATCAAAATTTGTCTTGGGGCATGACAATGAAAGCACGTTATTGGATGTGTTATAACTAACTATGGAATTGTCTTGTGACTGCTGGATTCATGTATTGTTACGCCATATTTTCAAAGGTGGAGCTTAGAGGAATATGGGAGGGATCGCTCTTTATGTGAATTTGCTTGAATACCAACTGCATGTATGGTGAAGTTGTGTGTTCTAGTTTACATGTGCGTTTTTTCACTCTCTTAATCAGCCTTCTACCCCCAATAACTAACATCAAACCCCCTTCCCCCAACACAAGACAAGAGATGTGTATGGGAGAGAGAGAGAGAGAGAGAGAGAGAGAGAGAGAGAGAGATGTGTGCATCTGGTGCAAACAAGATGCAGAGCTACAGTTAGACTGGAGCCAAAAACAACAACGTAACATGGCTCTCGATAGCTTCATAGGTCATGCCCTAATGTAGGCTATTGAATCAAACTCTAAATCATACATGACTATTTTCAAGGTCAATTTGTCCTTCATGGTTTGCAACTCATGCAGTATGAATATTTTCCAAGTTCATATCTTAAGACACAGATAACATAATAACATAATTATATTTGTCAACAGATTATTAAACTCCCTATCATCAATAAAGTCCATTAAAGTATTACAGATTAGTGATTTTGTTGTCCTACTTTTCGCATATCTTTTCACACTGGTCATATCTACCTTCATGCAAGTACAAGGTATTCTTTACTGTTCTAGTACAAGTAGTTGCTAAAGAATCATATCATTTCTTGCAATATTGCTTTGAACAATAGCACATCTTGGCACAAAAGAATATGAAGTTCTGTTAGTAGACATTCCAATGATGCATAAAGGCATAATTTCATGTCCCAGTGGGTTGTCCCATGGGACACTGGGATGGATTGCTGTCTTGAGTATCAGGGTGGGACAATCTCGCCATTGTCGTAGTGTCTCAATAGGTACATTTTGGGACAACTCCTGTCCCACGTATCAGGATGGGGCACAATGGTGACGTGTCCTGTTTTAGGGGAAAACCGAGACAGCTCTGTCCTGCGGGAGTTAAAACCTTGCATCTAGAACCTCTTCCCCCATTAATCTGGACTCCGGATTGCTTGATAAAGGAAGTGTCATGACTTGTGGTACCATTCTATTCTTGTCTCGCTTGCATTCTTAAATAGAACACATATCGCAATGAACTCACTGAATACCCCACAATAAGAATAAGCAGTACCACTGAGGATAACTGATGTAACAAAACAATGTTTTAATAATGCTATGAATTAAATGTACTATGCTTTTATGCCTGATTCTGGAAGGCCATGGCCTGTCGCTAGCTTGGGCTGCAAAGAATTTATAAATCTATTTTATAAACGATCTTTTTGGGAGCAATTTTCAGGGTTGCGGATGGACGCCGTTCCCTAGCATTGGTGGTCTCATTGGAGGGGTAACTTTTGCAGAATTGCTGCTCTTCGTTTTCTTAGTTCACAGGTATATAATATTTTACCCTGGGCACATTCTTTTCTGTCTCTCTTTGAATCTTGAGTAACCCTGAGCGGCAAAGCGGACTCTTCACTGTGGCTGATAATGTGAAACTGCACAATTTCCTTTAGCGAAGAAAGCAAAATAATCCTGGATAAGATACATGAGGTTCAAGTAATTAAAACCGCTAAAAGAGAAATTTTCATAAATTTTGTTCGGTTTATCAAATACTTGCTGATTGGTATGACTGTAGAAATCATTTAGCTATTCTACAAGGGCCGCATCCTTAATTCTTAGGTTCTTATTCATCAATCACCTATATTTAGATGGTTAGAATTCCAGCCTAAGAATATTAATTCTTTGAGATGCTTATCAAATTACACTAAAGGCTAACTGGTAGACCTTTTTGATGCTGTTCATCTGACTGAAGGAGGTTCTGGTTATGGCACATCAAATAGTAGCCCACTAATTCAATGGGGAACCTCATTTTAGATGAATTTTTCGGTTATTTTTTCTCAAATCACGTGAATTTGTTCAATGCAATATCAGTTGTGCTCCATTTCTATTTCAACCCTGTGAAGCATATTGGTGCATACATAGGCATATATTTGAAAATTTTGTTTTACTGCTAACAATTTAAAAATATTGTGTTCTATTGTTAAAGGAGAAACAGGACACTAAAAAAAAAGGTTTGAAATCTTTTATTTTCTTCAAATTTAGGAAACTGAAATTCGCTGTTTGGTCATTAATTTCTCACTTTGGTGCATTGTTCCTTTTTGAAAATGTAATTTTCTTTTACTTTCACATGTTTCTTGCATTTTCCTGCAAGATTCACAAATAGCTACTTTATCATGATGCCTATTTGTTCAATAAAGTGCCATGTACCGTGCATCATAACTTAGTGCTCATCATTGGTGACTCGAAGCGGGTAGCCATACACGTATGGGGAAATGGAGTCTCTTAGAAAACTAAAATAAGAGAACATAATAACGAAGTGCGGGGATGAGTTTCAGAAGAGAACCACTGGAAGCGGAAGATTTTTGCTGCTAAGGTTCTCAACACAAATAAAATAACTTTTCTTCAGTCTAGCTGTTAAAGAACTATTTATAAGCAGTTAAAGCATCAACGGTTAGAACCATTGGTAACTTTACATGCTTAATTGCAGCCCATGGTGATTATTAGCAATTTAATCTGTTCAATCATATAGCAATTGAATGACTGATTGAACATCTTTCAGTTCCTGAACACAGGAGTTGCTTTCTTTATTTTTCATGTATGTGTTTTGTGTGTGTGTGTGTGTGAGAGAGAGAGAGAGAGAGAGAGAGAGACTCATTGCTGCCCTTCTACTTGTGTTGCAGGAAGGAATGGGCTATGACTTTATTGTTGGGACTACAAAGATGGTGAATGGTAACACAATTCTTGAAACACTCGTGCACATCACTTAAGAACTCGAAAACAATGGAAAGAAAGTTGCAATCAAACCAGCTTTGGCTCTTGTGAAGTCTGTTCTGCATATCTTCATTGCTGTGTTAAGTGCTGATAGGAATTCACTACAGGAAAGTCTGTTCTACATATGTAAGAGCTTAGAACAGAACCAAGCCCTGAATTGACTGCTTGGAACTTTTTGCCATATCTTTTTTTGTTTGATCCAGTCTCCTCCAATTTGGCTTTGTAAGGCATTTGACATAGGAATAACAACACTTTGTTGTCTTCCGCAGTTGTTATAAATGTATATTTATTTGAGATGACCAAATTACCGCATTTAATAGCTAATTTGTCATTTTCTTCATAATGAAAGAGCTTTCATCGGTATTATTTCTTTGTGCTTTGGGTATAGTTTCATAATAACTCGCTCATTATAAATGGGTCATCATCATTAGTGGGCTTTGGGCACAATTTCGAAATGAGGATTCCCCCTTTTCATTGTGTGGACTTTGTTGAGTACTTGCTGGAGATGAAAGACTCCGCATCGTTGTTGGACTCGTGTCCTTGGCCGACTTGATTGAGCCAATTTAAAACTCTAATTAGAATAAGTTAACTTACATCTTCAGATAAAATTGCTAACACGTACATACACTTGTTTAATCTTTAAATTTTGATTTGATGGTTAAGTGCTCCATCAACTTTCATCTTTCAACTTTTGGATTATTAATTTGGTATCCAAAAATCTCAATTAGTCCATGATTATAGAAATGTATTTTATAAAGTCAAATAATTTTCCTACTTTGTATAAGATACTAATTTAGATAATAATTTTCTAAAGTTTATGGTTTTCCTACTTCCATGTGAACATCAATTTTCTAAAGATAACAAAACTAATTAATATTAAATGTTTGCATAAAAAATAAATTCCAACTAAACTTCTGAGTAATCTAATATATTTTTTTAATAAGAAAGAGTTATATAAATTTAAATAAAAACATCAAAAAATTATTCTTAAATTATGTGCCCTGAAATAGTATTTATAATTTTTTAAAAATTTATTAATTAGTGAATATTCATTTAATTGCCTATCACTTTATAATAATTTTTATTTTAAGTGATTTTAATATATTAAAAAATTAATATCGGATATTATTACGATGGACTTGCTTATAATTTTGCATCAACCTTTAAGGATCTTGGATGTATGGGTGGGCTTAATTAAAGGAGCCCAAGGGCTTCCCCTTCCCAGGCCCTCAAGTGCTTGTCCAAGTTGACTCAGTTGAGCCGTCTTGGTGAGTTCAACACCGAGTCAACTTGGCTGAATTAGTTTTATTTTTTTTTAAAAAAAATTATGGGCAAAAAGATGAACCATGCTTTGTTTTGTTAGATAGGCTTCATAAGTTAAGCCTTTCGGCTATTGGATAAGCTAATGACTAATTGTTTTAGAAAGAATCACTCCTTACGTAACTAATTAGGAATAGAGTATCGTTTCCGTTACTTGGAAATGAATGGCTATTGACTGAGAATGGACCATGATTTACTTGGGAATGGACAGCTCGAATCAACCTCATTTATTTGGGAACTGACAGCTATTGACTTGGAACATCGACTACCATTAACTTGGGAATGGACAACCATTGATTGACTTGAGAATCTACCACCATTTACTTGGGAATGGACAACCAGTGAATGGACTAGCGTTTACTTGACTGGCGAATAGACAACCATGGACTTTGCTTGAGAATGGGCCTTCATTTACATGACTTTGCTTGAGAATAAACTATCATTCACTTAAAAATTAGCTGGGTTCGTTGTGTTGTAAGGTTGTGTGCTGGTGAGCCTTGAAAACCAGCTGGGTTCGTTGTGCACCTGGAAAACAACAAGTTTGAGTTGTGAGCTTGTAAAACAACTCTGCTGTAATCAAATTGATTATAGTGTGGACCCAAGAGGTACTTGAGAGTTGATGTAGGCGTAAGTACACCGAACCACTATAAAACTTCTTATTTTTTTACCGTGATTATTTCCTTGTCTCTTACTCTATATTCTTGCTTACTCTGTTTTAATTTGTATACATCTAAGTTTTCACTTCTGCTGGGAGATTATTTTTAAAAGGAGTTTAATTTTTGAAAAACCCAATTCACCCTCCCTCTTGGTTGCTATCTGGACCAACAGATCGGCTTCATAAATCAAGCCTCCCAACTATCGTAGAAAAGCTAATGACTAATTGCTTAAAATGGATCACTGCTTACGTGATTTGAGAATATAGTATTGTTTACGTTAATGGGAATGGATGGCTACTGACTCAAGAATCAACCATCATTTACTTAGGAATGGACAGCTAGTGACTTGAGAACTGACCCCCCTTTACTTGGGAATGGATACCTATAGACTTGAGAATCGACTTCCTAGCTATCGCATAAAAGCTAATGACTAATTTTGCTTTAGAAAGGATCATTGCTTACCTGACTTGAGATTAGAGTATTGTTTACGTTACTGAAAATGGATGGCTATTGACTCGAGAATTAATCACCGTTAATTTGGGAATGGATGGCTAGTGACTTGAGAACCAATCCCTGTTTACTCGGGAATGGACATCTATGGACTTGAGAATCGACCTTCCAACCATCGCAAAAAAGCTAATGACTAATTGCTTTAAAAAGGATCACTGCTTACGTGACTTGAGAATAGAGTATTGTTTATGTTACTGGGAATGGACGACTATTAACTCAAGAATCAGCCATCATTTACTTGAGAATGGATAGCTAGTGACTTGAGAATCGATCCTCATTTACTTGGAAATGGACATTTATAGACTTGAGAATCGATCTTTCAGTTTCGTAGAAAAGCTAATTACTAATTGCTTAGAAAAGATCTGTGACTTAAGAATAGAGTATTGTTTATGTTATTGGGAATGGACAGCTATTGACTCGAGAATCAACCATGTTAAATTGGAAATGAATAGCCAATGACTTGAGAACCAACCTCCGTTTACTTGGGAATGGACAGCTAAACTTCAGAATCGTTTACTTGGAAATGGATAACTAGTCAATCAACCCCCGTTTAATTACTTGGGAATGACAGCCATTGAATGGGCTACTGTTTATTTGACAAGTGAATAGACAACCATGAACTTTGCTTGAGAATGGGCCATCCTTTACCTGACTACTTACTCATTGCGTGACTTGAGAATAGACTATCATTTACTCTGACCCAAGAGTACAATGTATCTTAATTACCACAAAGGGTTTGGATCTGTTGGTAGCGAATGTCAAATTTCCACCGTAGATCTGATTGCAATACAACAGACTTTGTGATTCTTCTTCTGTCAATTTGTGTCCTCCGATGCACTAGAACATGACTCTGAGTTCCGCATGAATCTCATAGTTTACAGTGTTAACACACTTGGAATGCATTGCAAACAAAAAAAAATCGGGGATAAGTTTCATGAGGTTCAAGTGATTAACATGGCTATAGCCTTTGCTTCAATTTGATTACCAATGAGCTAATTCTTGAAGATGCTTATCAAATTGAAGCAAAGGTTCATTGGTAGCATGTTTTGACGTAGCTCATCTAACCGAAAGGGATTATGGTTATTATGGCTCATCGAATAGCAACCCCTAATTGCTGGTGAACCTCATTTTAAATGAGCTTTTCCGTTATTTGCCATCAAACCACTTGTATTTGTTCCATTCAACATCAGTTGTGCTACATATCTATGCAATCCTATGAAGTATATTGGTGCATATGTTGACATATATTTGAAGTTTTTGTATTATAAGTTAAAAAACTGTTGTATTCCATTGTTAAAAGTGAAGCACAACACTTAAACAAAGATTTAAGATCATTTTTTATTCAATATTTTTATTCAAATTTAAAATCATTCATTTAAAAACCAGTTCATTGGTTAGGGTGGGCATGATATGAATCCTTTTATAAAGATTGATCCATGCATTTGAAAGATGTTGTGGAACCGTCAAACATGAAATCATGTAAACAAAGGCTGCTTGGTTCCATCCGAATAGTTGTTGTCGTTTCTCTGGATAAAATTCAACTAAATTTTTGAAAACGTAAATGGATTCCTTCTAGGTTACGTTAAGCTATAAAAACATACGGAGGATAAGAGCCTTCTATAGCAGCCCACCATGAAGATCATTGCTATATATTCACTTTCACATAAAGATCATAACAACTCACGCAACGAAGTCTTCCAAAGATAACAGCTTGTTACTACCACAAAAGCCTAATGATAGATTACACGAGAACAGGCCATCATTTAATTTACTCAAGTTTATTCATGGTTTATGTGGCTTGAAAAGGTCACCACCGTATCCGCCTCGCACACCAGCCCAAAAGTAGGGTACGGTTCTGGGA
Organism: Calamus simplicifolius; assembly: GCA_900491605.1. Classification (NCBI taxonomy): domain Eukaryota; kingdom Viridiplantae; phylum Streptophyta; class Magnoliopsida; order Arecales; family Arecaceae; genus Calamus; species Calamus simplicifolius. The sequence goes on from UESW01004147.1 coordinate 51,302, forward strand.
AGATTTAGCGATAGGATTTTTAATTCCTTAAATTGACTCGGCTATGGATTGCTTCAACTTAACCTCCATTACCAACCCTAGGTAGTGTTTGATAGAAAAAATATATCCATGGATAAGTGTACGGGATAGAGTTTGTCCCCTAGCTATCCCTAGAGATATCCTTTGGCTATCCCATTGATCATATCAAATGCAAAAAGGTAAATCCATAGGATAACTTTTTTTTACTCTTATTTGGAGGGATAACCAGCTATTCCTGCATTTTCTAGGAAATAAATTGAGGGGATATCCCATGGTTAACCATGGTTAACCATGGATTATCCCTTTGGTTAACTTTATTCCCAGCTATCCCTTATAGTTATGGCTTTTGGGAATAAGAGGAGATATTCAGGGGATATCCCCTCTTATCTCCTATTTCAAACACTACCTAATTGTTGGGTCTTTTGGAACATTTTAGGTGGCGCACAAAAGCTGGTATACTCAGACGACTCTTTTAACATTTTAAAGCTCTAACAATGATAGACTTATATTATATTCTAATTCTCTAATAAATTACCCCGAGATTTCACTGTAGACATCATTTAGCTATTCTACAAGGGCCACATCCTTAATTCTTAAGTTCTTATTCATCAATCACTTATATTTAGATGGTTAGAATTTCGGCCTAAGAATATTAATTCTTTGAGATGCTTATCAAATTACACTAAAGGCTAACTGGTAGAACTGTTTGATGCTGTTCATCTGACTGAAGGAGGTTCTGGTTATGGAACATCAAATAGTAGCCCACTAATTCAACAGGGAACCTCATTTTAGATGAACTTGTCGGTTATTTTCTATCAAATCACATGAATTTGTTCATTGCATTATCAGTTGTGCTGCATTTCTATTTCAACCCTGTGAAACATATTGGTGCATGCATAGGCATATATTTAAAAAATTTATTTTACTGTTAACAATTTAAAAATATCGTATTTTAATTGTTAAAGGAGAAACAGGACACTAAAAAAAAAAGTTTGAAATCATTATTTCATTTATTTTCTTCAAATTTAGAAAACTGAAATTCGTTGTTTTGTCATTAATTTCTCACTTTGATGCATTGTTCCTTTTTGAAAATGTAATTTTCTTTTAATACATCATGTTTCCTTGCAAGATTCACAAATAGCTACTTATCATGATGCCTATTTGTTCAAAAAAGTGCCTTGTACCGTGCATCTCATAATTTAGTGCTCATCATTAGTGACTCGAAGCGGGTAGCCATACACGTTGTCCAAGTCTTCTGCAGTTGTTATAAATGTATATTTGCCTGTACGTTATTAGAGATTACCAAATTACCACATTTAATAGCTAATTTATCATTTTCTTCAAAATGAAAGAGCTTTCATCAGTATTATTTCTTTGCACTTTCGGTATAGTTTCATAATAACTAGCTCATTATAAATAGGTCATCATCATTAGTGGGCTTTGGGCATAATTTCAAAATGAGGATTCACCTTTTTCATTGTGTGGACTTTGTTGAGTACTTGCCGGTGACGAAAGACTCCGCGTAGTTGTTGGACTCCTGTCCTTGGCCTGACTTGATTGAGCGAATCTAAAAATACTCTAATTAGAGTAAGATAACTTACGTCTTCATATAAAATTGCTAGCACGTACATACACTTGTTTAATCTTTAAATTTTGACGGTTAATTAAGTGCTCCATCAACTTTCATCTTTCAACTTTTGGATTATTAATTTCGTATCCAAAAATCTCAGTTAGTCCATGATTATAGAAATGTATTTTATAAAGTCAAATAGTTTTCCTACTTTACATAAGATGCTAATTTAGATACTAATTTTCTAAAGTTTATGGTTTTCCAACTTCCATTTGAACATCAATTTTCAAAAGAGAATAAACTAATTAATATTAAATGTTTGCATAAAAAATAAATTCCAACTAAACTTCTGAGTAATCTAATATAATATTTTTAATTAGAAGAATTATATAAATTCAAGTAAAACATCAAAAAATTATTCTTAAATTATGTGCCATGAAATAGTATTTTATAATTTTTAAAAAATTATTAGTGAATATTTATTAATTGCCTATCACTTTGTAATAAAATTTTTATTTTAAGTTATTTAAAATATATTAAAAAAATTAATATAGGATATTAATACGTTGGACTTGCTTATAATTTTGCATCAACCGTTAAGGATCTTGGATGTATGGGTGGGCTTAATTAAAGGAGCCCAAGGGCTTCCCCTTCCCAGGGCCTCAAGTGCTTGCTGAAGTTGAAGGAATCCAAGTTGACTCAGTTGAGCCGTCTTGATGAGTTCAACACTAACTCAACTTGGGCTGAATTAGTTTTATTTTTTAAAAAAAATATGGGCAAAAAAGATGAACCATGCTTTGTTTTGTTAGATCGGCTTCATAAGTCAAGCCTTTAAAATAACACAGAAAACTAATGACTAATTGCTTTAGAAAGGATCACTTCTTACGTAACTTGGAAATAGAGTATCATTTACGTTACTGTGAATGAACGGCCATTGACTCGAGAATGGACAACTGTTTATTTGGGAATGGACAGCTCGTAACTTGAGACCAACCCTCATTTATTTGGGAACGGACAGCTATTGACTTGAACATCGACTACCATTAACTTGAGAACGGACAGCCGTTCATTGACTTAAGAATCTACCACAGTTTACTTGGGAATGGACAACCAGTGAATGGACTAGCGTTTACTTGACTAGCAAATAGACAACCATGTACTTTGCTTGAGAATGGGCCTTCATTTACCTGACTACTTACCAATTGCTTGACTTGAGAATAGACTATCATTCACTTTGAATCATCTAGCTATTCTTACTCATCAATCACCTATGTTTGGATGGTCATAATGCAGGCCTAGGAATATTAATTCTTAAAGATGCTTATTAAATTGAACCAAAGGTTCATTGGTAGCATTTTTTTTTGACGTAGTTCATTTAACGGAAAGGGATTATAGTTATTACGGCTCATCGAATCGCAGCCCACTAATTACCGTTGAACCACATTTTAAATGAGATTTTCTATTATTTGGCATCAAACCACTTGAATTTGTTCCATGCAACATCAGTTGTGCTGCATTTTATTGCAGCCCCGTGAAGTATATTGGTGCATATTTAGACATATATTTTAAAGTTTTCGTATTATTGCTAACGAGTTAAAAACTGTAATATTCTATTGTTAAAAGTGAAAGCACAACACTTTAAAAAAGATTTAAAATTATTGTTTTAATTCAAGATTTTTATTCAAATTTAAGATCATTCGTTTAAAAACCAGTTAATGGTTAGGGTGGGCATGATATGATTCCTATTATAAAGATTGTGGAACCGTCAAACATGAAACGTGTAAATAAAGGCTGCTTGGTTCCATCGGAATAGTTGTTGTCATTAAAATTCAAGTCTCACAATGTAACGTATCTAAGAAAATTTTTGAGAACAGAAATGGATTAATCTTCAAGGTTACGTTAAGCTATAAAAACATGAAATCATCGCTATATATTCACTTTCACGCAACGATCATGACAACTCACGCAACGAAGTCCACCAATGACTTCCAAAGATTTAGCAATAGGATTTTTTAATTCCTTAAATTAACTCAGCTATGGATTGCTTCAAATCAACCTCAAATTCGTCTTCGGAAGGTAGAACCCAATTTCGACCCCAAGCCCAGCACGGCCCATTAGGAACCCTAATTGTTGGGTCTTTTGGAACATTTTAGGTGGCGCACAAAAGCTGATCTACTCAGACGACTCTTTTAAACTTTCTAAGCTCTAACAATGATAGACTTATATATATTCTAATTCTCTAATAAATTACCCAGAGATTTCAGTACTGCTAAGCAATGTGGCCCCTTCATACTTATTTAAAGTTGAAGAATAAATTGAAGTAACAAATACTCGTATTATAACGAGTGATGCTGGAATTTAAATGGCATACAAAACTGCCCAATATATATGCTAGCGTCCAGAGATGTTTGCTTGACAAATACTACTCAACTCTATGAGGAAAAAGTTCACTTCCCGTAATTTACCATGTCGATGGTCATCCAGATAACGTGATACATGGTGCATGACTAGTCACCCGAGATGCGTCCCATGCGTGGTTTTCTTGACTTGCAGTGACATCAGCTACTATTAATTACTATCGTAGAAAATTAAGATAACGGCAAAAATTGCTTGACTTGAGAATGGACAACCGTTTACTTGACTCGAGGATGGACCATTTATTTCTGCATAGGATGCAGCTTGGATCGATCCGCTATGCAGCCAAAGTCGAGCTTCTACAGCGGATCTGGCTGCAACACGATAGATTTTGTGATTCCTGTTTTGCAGTGTTTTGAACATCGAATAGAGCTGATGATCGATTGAATCGATCGGTTCAATTTTATTATTAATATTATTTTTATATAATTTGTTAAAAATCAAAAAAATTATTGAACCGATCTAATTTCGAACTGATACAATTTAATTTTTAATTTTTAATTTAAATTATATTTATATTTTATTATTTTATATTATTAAATTAATAATTAATTATAATATTATTCGATTATCAAATCGATCCATTCAATCGAATTAATTAACACCCAAATGTTAAACAGATTCATCATTCCGGTTTTTGAAACATTGCTGTTTTGTTAATCCGTCTCCTTCAATGCAATAAAAAGTGATTGCAAATTTTAGCATGAAGTATCTCATGGATTACAGTGTAACACCCGGGGAATGCGTAGCTGACAAAGTTCTCTCGTGCCGCAGATATTAACCGAACCATGCCTCCACCCATGATCTACTTCAAATTCCTTCAAAAAAAAAGTCCCACTCACGGTGACGGACGCTACAAGAAAAAATGGGACATTAATTAATTTACTCATTAGAACCCATAAAAAAGTTAATGGTTCCTCTTCTACTCAAGGACAAACCAACCTAGTGCTAAAAAAAACACTTAATTCTACAATAATATCGATAATAAATCTTATATTGTATCAATTAAAATAATAAATATTGGTTAGAAGAAACGATCAAAAAGGAAACAAAGATGTTCGTTAGTTTAAATAAACAATCAAGAAATCTTTTCAATAATCAAAGAAAGATGACTTAAAAAAATGTTATTCAACTCGAATAGTAGAAAAAAAGAATAATATATCCGATACTACTTGCCACGATACTCGCCAAGTTAAGTATGAGCTTAAAGTTATGGGCCCACAGCGCTACAAGATGGAATATACTTCGGAATCATTTAACTTATAAAAATAGAGCATGAACATGATGAGAAAAACACCACTCATAGTTTTTCCTCCTCTCCTTTTCTTTTCCCATTCTCTTTGAAGTGGCATCAAGTGCTTCTCTCATGGCTGTTCGTTGTAATTGGAGTGCAAATGGTTTCATGGTGATGTTGATCGGCTCGTCCTCTTGTCTTTCTGTCTTGGTGGTGGAGATAGTTCCATTGTGAATGGTAGCTGCATGGAGAGTGAAAGGAAAGCTTTGCTCGCCATCAAAGCCAACATCTACGATCCTGAACAGTGGCTCTCTTCTTGGAGGGGCCACGATTGCTGCCGATGGAGAGAGTGGGCTGCAACAATATCACCGGCCATGTGGTAAAGCTCAATTTGAGGTATCCATATGACTTGTATGCCCAATATGAAACTAAAAAATACCCAGGTCCAAGTAAGCTAAATTCTTCTTTGCTTGACTTGATGCATTTGAAGTACTTGGATTTGAGCATGAACATTTTTCTGGAGCTCCAATTCCTAAATTCATGGTTCTCTCGTGCATTGGAATATCTTAACCTCTCTCATGCCCGGTTCAGCGGATCCATCCCACCTGAGCTTGGAAACCTTTCAAGCTTGCACTTCCTTGATATTGGTAGGAAATATTATTATTATTATTATTATTATTATTATCGATTGTCCCTTCATGCTGACAGCCTTCTTTGGCTTTCCAACATCTCTTCTTTGCATCTGCTTGACTTGAGTGGTGCTAACCTTTCCAAGGCAACCAACTGGTTTCATGAAATTAACATGCTCCCTTCTCTGTCAGTCTTGCGTTTGTCTGCTACGGACCTACCTGTTGTGTTTCCTTTTATATCACATTTAAATCTCACATCTCTTACCATGCTTGATCTTTCTATGAATTACTATTAATACTTCCATATCCCATTGGTTGTTCAATATTAGTAGTCTTGCTCATCTCAACCTTGAAGAATGTTATTTAACTGATAGTTCGCTATCTGCCATAGGGAATCTGCATAACTTGTATCTCTTAGATTTGTCTTACAATGAAATTACTGAAGATATTTTCCAAAGCTTGGGAAACCTTTTTCGCTTACAGGTGTTAGATTTATCATATAATATGTTGAGTGGAAAGATACCAGAAATCATTAGGAATCTCGTCCATCTACAAATGCTTCGATGTTTGAGGTTATGGGCAAATGGCTTAACTGGGAAGATACCAAAAATCATGGGGAACTTCATCCATCTACAGGAGCTAGATTTATCATATAACAACATCAGCGGAGAGATACCGGATCTTTTCGATAAACTTCACAGCTTACGATATTTGTTCTTAGATGGGAATCATATAACTGGGAAGATACCGAGATCCATATGGAACTTGAACAACTTAGAGGAGCTAAGTTTATCAAGAAACAAGATCAGTGGAGATATAACTGAAGCCCACTTTGCTAATTTTACAAAATTAGAATACTTGGATCTATCTTACAATCATATGAAGTGGTTCTAAATCAAGATTGGATTCCTCCTTTAATGCCCAACAAATTGTGATGAGTTCTTGTCATTTGGGACCAAAATTTCCAGCATGGCTTCGAAAGCAGACAAATTTGTTATATTATCTCTCTCTGAAAACAACATTTCTGATGGCATTCCCACTTGGTTTTCGGATTTAAAGTACATTTATTATTTGAATGTGTCCCACAATGGTATAACAGGGCGATTACCAACTTCTTTGGGAGGCCAACAATATAGTTACTTTGATGTGAGTTCCAACAATATTCATGGTCCAGTGCCTGAGTTGGATGCTTCTTTCCTATACAGCTTGAATCTAAATAACAACTCATTTTCTGGCCCTATTCCCTTGAACCTTGCCAAAGCTACAGAACTCCAATTCCTTTTGTTGTCCCATAACAATATTAATGGTAGCATCCCCTTGTCCCTTTATAATCTATCTTCATTGGAAGTTTTAGATCTCTCCAATAATAACCTCTCTGGTGACATCCACTTGTTCTTTAGTAATCTGACTTGGTTGGAAGTTCTAGATCTATCTAGCAACAACTTGTCTGAAGGACTGGATTGCTACCGGAATGAATCACGACTGGGAGAAGTACATTCTCAAGAGGACAATAAGTTAGAGCATTCTTCATATTCAATGGTGTGTCCAATTAACCTCCGTCATTGCACCTGAGAAATAACAGGCTCTCTGGAAAACTTCATTGTTGAAACATTGTAGACAATTGGTTGTTCTTGATCTTAGTGAAAACATGTTCTCTGGCAACCTAGCAGCATGGATTGGGAAAAGTCTCAAATCATTGAGATTTTTTTCTTTGAGGTCAAATTTCTTCGAAGGCAACATTCCAGCACAACTATCTCATCTTGCCTCTCTTCAAGTTTTGGACCTAGCTTGCAACAATTTCTCTGGTATTTTGCCTCCATCTTTTGGAAATTTCAAAAGAATGATGGTGATTGATAATGGGAGCGAATCCTTTCTTAAATATTTAAATGCACATTATATCGAGAGCTTACAAATATGCTCAAAAGGAAAAGAAACTATTTACACCAGTGTGCTCTCATTTGTTAGAGGCATAGACCTCTCACATAACAATCTTTCTGGAGTGATTCCTGAAAAACTTATAAATCTTCAAGGATTGAATTTCTTGAACCTCTCTAATAATCACTTCATAGGATTGATCCCAAAAAATATTGGTGCATTGGGGCAATTGGAATCACTTGATTTATCAGTGAATAATCTGTCAGGCATGATTCCACCATCTATTTTCTTTCTATATTCTTTAAGTCACTTGAATATGTCTAATAACAACTTATCAGGAAGTATTCCATGGGGAAATCAAATACAAACATTCTGTGATCCCTCCATATATAGTGGTAATTCTGATCTTCATGGATGGCCGTTACCATGGTGCTCAAATGATGCCCCTTCAAAAAGTCCTTTTCGAATAAGAGCTCAAGAAGAGGAACCTAGAAAAAGAGATGTGTTTGAAATTATATGGCTGTATGTTGGCTTTGCAATGGGATTTGCTATGGGGTTTTGGGGGTTATTCTATGCCATCATGACCAATCAGACTAGGATGATTGCTTATTTCCAATTGATCGACAAGACATCTTATTGTATCTATCTATGTGCAATCAACATATAGATTTGCTAAATTGAAGGCCATCTTGATAAGCAACAACCAAGGTTGAGGTAAACATGAAGATTGTATGGTGACTTATGTATCTAGGTACTAGTTGTTATTTGAATCTGTTCCTTTTTGTGTGAATAGTAGATGGATGCCGTTGTCCTAAACCTTGTAGTGAGAAATACCCATGGTATAAATAATTCATATGTACTCAAGTGTATTACAGTTATAAATAACCCAAAATGCTTTTTTGGTTGCTTTAATACTCTTCTTGTTATTGGCCTTAAGTGAAAACAAAGATATTTTTATCCTTTTTGTTTGATATTCCTTTAACTTGCAGTATCAACATATTAAGTATTCCAAACCTCCATATCAACAAAATATGACTTTTCATCGAAAAAAGTTGCACACATATAGCCTACACAAAGGAGCTGTTTAGCTTGGTGAACATGGGTTGAATGAAAGCCCCTTTAGCAATGTGGCTTTCTCTTTCTCTTAGTTGAAATTGGGCCATTTCTTCCTAAAGGTCCATCATGAAGACTAGATTAATTTTTGGTTAGAAAAAAAGGAAAACCCTAACTCTATAACTCAACTTTTTTGAATGGGTTCATATTGGTTTCACAAGTTGGGTCAAGTTTATGTCGCTTCTAATTGTGCAGTCTATCTTTAACTACAAAAGATATGAGCAACTTAGTCTAGAAGGCGACATAAAACCTTAGGACTAATGAGTAATTAATGGTCAAGGTCCCTTAGGATCAAGGTTGTAGAGTATTTAGAAATAATAGATCATATCCAACAATACCTCTAATTGTGCAACCTATTTTTCAATCTCTTCATGCCTAAGTTATGAATATCTAAATTAAATAATTTCTGATATATAAATATTTATAGATAATAGATATCTAATAACTTAGATCATCTATGTAAAAGCTTCATCATCAAAATTTAAACTTGACTGAATCTATATAGAGAACATCTCAAGTGTATATATCTGTATGAATGTATATATATATATATATATATATATATATATATATATATATATGCATATGCGTCTTTGTGTGTGAATGTATATATGAGTGATAACTCTATATGTATGCGCATTTATGTACATATATATATATATATATATGTGTGTGTGTGTGTGTGCGCGCGCGCGCGCGCGCGTGCGCTTGTCTATATGTGCCTGTATCTATCTATATATCCACATGTATGTATTATGTATATATATAAATGAATGTATGTACATCAATATATGCATGTATTTTTGTATATCTACACAAATGCATGCGCACATATGTGTATATTTGTGTATGCATTATATTCATTTGGATGTTTGTGTGTGTTTTGTATGAGGGTGTGTCACTCAAAGATTGAAGAAAAATAGAAAAGAAGAGAAAAAACAATAACAACAATTCTTTTTCTTCTTCAGCAGAACTTTACTAGACAAGAATTTAACATTTCATTCCTTAAGTCACTAAGATCAAGGATAATTCCCAAAGTAGAAATGGCCGATGGATACATGAATGACATTGATGATCAGAGAACAATGAGAAAGAAACCATAAATTATCAGCAGAGCCAAATTGAGTTTAGTGCAGCTCCAATTACACTGATGGTTTAGTGAAAAAGAAATCATGATTTATGATGGACAGCTAAAGTAGAGTAAAATAAAAATCTATGCTGATATATCATACCTAAGTCACATCAAACAGTTCATAGATGGCTAAAGAGGCCTATGAATCCACAACCAACCGACCTTCACGTTTGTAACCCCACCAGCGAGTGATCCTTCATTACAGAGAGGCCAACATAATAAATAGGCTCGAGCAAATAAAGAACAAAAAATAAAATGGAACTACTTGTCTAAATAAATTAATTACAAAAAAAAGTTGAGAACCTAAGTATATGCAGATGCAAGGAGCCTATTTGTTATGGTACTTGCCATCTAATAAATTGAAAGGCTTTTATTCGATATTAAAACTAAAATCAGAATCAAAATTATAAACTATTGAAGTTGAAATCAAAATTAATAATTCTCTGTTTGATTAGAATCGAAATTAGAATTGGCTTAATTCTTATTATTTCCAATACCGTTGTGATCATTTGTCTAAATTTCGAATTAAATCGATCTAGATTTTTAATTTTATTCCTTAAAATTCAAATCCATTGTTTTATTGAATAAAATAATTGTTGATTATAGTTGTTTACATAAGATAAAAGATATTTTGTTTAGTTAATATAGAAGACAAGCGCAACGCCTTCATCTTCTTTTTTCTTCTTAAAAACAAAAAAATAGACCATTATTAGAATTTATATCATAGGGTTTCACTATGATTCTATTTATTTATTTCTAATGTATAACAATAAGTTGTGATAAGATGTGATAAGAGGGCTTATGAATAGCACTGAAATGGAAACATGAGGTATCCCGAGCCTTAATCAAAATATGATTTCATTTCAGATGAAATTAAAAATAGATTCTAATTCCACTGAAACAAACAGATAGAATTGGAATCAAAATCAATGATTTATGTTTTCACACTTGAGTCCCATTTTCATGAATCAAATGAACCATTATTATTTAGGAGAAAACAAAATTATGAACTGCTTAACAGTTAAGGCAAAAATATTACTTTTAACGCATGCGACATAGGACCAACCAGCAACCTTATTCAGCACTCTCAAACACAGAATTGTTAGCACACTGCAGATCTCCATTGCTAATTCTGATGGCAATTAATGATATCCATGCTAGGTTTAATTTGCATATCAGCATTCAGCTTAACAATTGTACATAAAGCATATAAACATGATTGCAAAGTGCTGCATTTCGTTCATAATAGCCTGTGCGCAAAAGTTCAGGAGCTTCCACAATAGAAGCTGGAAAAGAACAGTTGCTGCTTTAATGAACTAAATATACACTCGTCAATAAAATTATTCTTCAGCATACCATAATGGCCTGGAACAAGTAGCTCAAGGAATCAAATTTAAAAATCTTAGGAACTATGGCTTGACTCTTCCAAAGGGATATATATAACTAAGCACTAAACTTCAGCCGATAAGATAAGGTGCAATAATAAGACAACGAATTTTCCCATATGCAACCGTGTTTCACATCAAAATTGATCAGGTGCCATTGACAAAGAAAAGGACAACACCTGCAAATAAATAAATACATAAATAAATTAACAGTTTGTAGCAATTTTTGACAAGATAAATATTAAACAATTAAGTCGATCATTTTGCCACCACTTCGTTCATGAATATATCAAGATTAGTACAGAAAAGCACTAAGTTTGCTAACCTGGATGCCTTCCTGTATATGCTTAACAATTAGATATATGGCATTATTAATCATTCATTTAAGGTTAAAAAAAGAAGAAGAAGATCTGGCCTCATCCCTGGCGTTTGACCATCCTAAGAAATTGGATCACAAACTTTTGTGCTACATGCAAAAGAAATCTAGCACCATGCTTTGCAACCATTGCAATTTTCATTAAAATTATGGGGAACTTCATCCATCTACAGGAGCTAGATTTATCATATAACAACATCAGTGGAGAGATACCGGATCTTTTCGATAAACTTCACAGCTTACGATATTTGTTCTTAGATGGGAATCATATAACTGGGAAGATACCGAGATCCATATGGAACTTGAACAACTTAGAGGAGCTAAGTTTATCAAGAAACAAGATCAGTGGAGATATAACTGAAGCCCACTTTGCTAATTTTACAAAATTAGAATACTTGGATCTATCTTACAATGCGTATGAAGTGGTTCTAAATCAAGATTGGATTCCTCCCTTTAATGCCCAACAAATTGTGATGAGTTCTTGTCATTTGGGACCAAAATTTCCAGCATGGCTTCGAACGCAGACAAATTTGTTATATTATCTCTCTCTGAAAACAACATTTCTGATGGCATTCCCACTTGGTTTTCGGATTTAAAGTACATTTATTATTTGAATGTGTCCCACAATGGTATAACAGGGCGATTACCAACTTCTTTGGGAGGCCAACAATACAGTTACTTTGATGTGAGTTCCAACAATATTCATGGCCCAGTGCCTGAGTTGGATGCTTCTTTCCTATACAGCTTGAATCTAAATAACAACTCATTTTCTGGCCCTATTCCCTTGAACCTTGCCAAAGCTACAGAACTCCGATTCCTTTTGTTGTCCCATAACAATATTAATGGTAGCATCCCCTTGTTCCTTTATAATCTATCTTCATTGGAAGTTTTAGATATCTCCAATAATAACCTCTATGGTGACATCCACTTGTTCTTTAGTAATCTGACTTGGTTGGAAGTTCTAGATCTATCTAGCAACAACTTGTCTGAAGGACTGGATCGCTACCGGAATGAATCACGACTGGGAGAAGTACATTCTCAAGAGGATAATAAGTTAGAGCATTCTTCATATTCAATGGTGTGTCCAATTAACCTCCAGTCATTGCACCTAAGAAATAACAGGCTCTCTGGAAAACTTCCTTCATTGTTGAAACATTGTAGATAATTGGTTGTTCTTAATCTTAGTGAAAACATGTTCTCTGGCAACCTAGCAGCATGGATTGGGAAAAGTCTCAAATCATTGAGATTTTTTTCTTTGAGGTCAAATTTCTTCGAAGGCAACATTCCAGCACAACTATCTCATCTTGCTTCTCTTCAAGTTTTGGACCTAGCTTGCAACAATTTCTTTGGTATTTTGCTTCCATCTTTTGGAAATTTCAAAAGAATGATGGTGATTGATAATGGGAACCAATCCTTTCTTAAATATTTAAATGCATATTATACCGAGAGCTTACAAATATGCTCAAAAGGAAAAGAAATTGTTTACACCAGTGTGCTCTCATTTGTTAGAGGCATAGACCTCTCACATAACAATCTTTCTGGAGTGATTCCTGAAAAACTTATAAATCTTCAAGGATTGAATTTCTTGAACCTCTCTAATAATCACTTCATAGGATTGATCTCAAAAAATATTGGTGCATTGAGGCAATTGGAATCACTTGATTTATCAGTGAACAATCTGTCAGGCATGATTCCACCATCTATTTTCTTTCTATATTCTTTAAGTCACTTGAATCTGTCTAATAACAACTTATCAGGAAGTATTCCATGGGGAAATCAAATACAGACATTCTGTGATCCCTCCATCTATAGTGGTAATTCTGATCTTCATGGATGGCCGTTACCATGGTGCTCAAATGATGCCCCTTCAAAAAGTCCTTTTCGAACAAGAGCTCAAGAAGAGGAACCCAGAAAAAGAGATGAGTTTGAAATTATATGGCAGTATGTTGGCTTTGCAATGGGATTTGCTGTGGGGTTTTGGGGGTTATTCTATTCCATTATGACCAATCAAACTAGGATGATTGCTTATTTCCAATTGATCGACAAGACATCTTATTGTATCTATGTGCAATCAACATATAGATTTGCTAAATTGAAGGCCATCTTGATGAGCAACAACCAAGGTTGAGGTAAACATGAAGATTGTATGGTGACTGATGTATCTGGGTACTAGTTGTTATTTGAATATGTTCCTTTTTGTGTGAATAGTAGATGGATGTCATTGTACTAAACCTTGTAGTGAGAAATACTCATGGTATGATAAATAATTCATATGTACTCAAGTGTATTACAGTTATAAATAACCCAAAATGCTTTTTCGGTTGCTTTAACACTCTTCTTGTTATTGGCCTTAAGGGATAACAAAGATATTTTTATCCTTTTTTGTTTGATATTCCTTTAACTTGCAGTATCAACATATCCGAACCTCCATATCAACAAAATATGATTTCTCATCGAAAAAAGTTGCACACATATAGCCTACACAAAGGAGCTGTTTAGCTTGGTGAACATGGGTTGAATGAAAGCCCCTTTAGCAATGTTGCTTTCTCTTTCTCTTAGTTGAAATTGGGCCATTTCTTCTTAAATATCATGAAGACTAGATTAATTTTTGGTTAGAAAAAAAGGAAAACCCTAACTCTATAACTTAACTTTTTTGAATGGGTTCAGATTGGTTTCACAAGTTGGGTCAAGTTTATGTCGCTTCTAATTGTGCAATCTATCTTTAACTACAAACGATATGAGCAACTTAGTCTAGAAGGCTACATAAAACCTTAGGACCAATGAGTAATTAATGGTCAAGGTCCCTTAGGATCAAGGTTGTAGAGTATTTAGAAATAATAGATCATATCCAACAATACCTCTAATTGTGCAATCTATTTTTCAATCTCTTCATGCCTAAGTTATGAATATCTAAATTAAATAATTTCTGATATATAAGTATTTATAGATAATAGATATCTAATAAATTAGATCATCTATGTAAAAGCTTCATCATCAAAATTTAAACTTGACTGGATCTATATAGAGAACATCTCAAGTGTATATATATCTGTATGAATGTGTGTGTGTGTGTATATATATATATATATATATATATATGTATGTATGTATATATGTATGTATGTATGTGCTTGTCTATATGTGCATGTATCTATCTATATATCCACATGTATGCATTATGTATATATAAATGAATGTATGTACATCAATATATATGCATGTATTTTGTATATCTACACAAATGCATGCACACATATGTGTATATTTGTGTATGCATTATATTTTCATTTGTATGTTTGTGTGTTTTTGTATGCGGGTGTGTCACTCGAAGATCGAAGAAAACATAAAAGAAGGGAGAAAACAATAACAACAATTCTTTTTCTTCTTCGGCAGAACTTTACTAGACAAGAATTTTAACATTTCATCCCTTAAGTCACTAAGATCAAGGATAATTCCCAAAGTAGAAATGGCCGATGGATACATGAATGACATTGATGATCAGAGAACAAATGAGAAAGAAACCATAAATTATCAGCAGAGCCAAATTGAGTTTAGTGCAGCTCCAATTACACTGATGGTTTAGTGAAAAAGAAATCAGATTTATGATGGACAGCTAAAGTAGAGTAAAATAAAAAATCTATGCTATATCATACCTAAGTCACATCAAACAGTTCATAGATGGCTAATGGCCCCCATGTGGTAGGCTACATTAATAAAGCTGCTTAAGAGGCCTATGAATCCACAACCAGCCAACCTTCACGTTTGTAACCCCACCAGCGAGTGATCCTTCATTACAGAGAGGCCAACATAATAAATAGGCTCGAGCAAATAAAGAACAAAAAATAAAATGGAACTACTTGTCTAAATAAATTAATTACAAAAAAAAGTTGAGAACCTAAGTATATGCAGATGCAAGGAGCCTATTTATTCTGGTACTTGCCATCTAATAAATTGAAAGGCTTTTATTCGATATTAAAACTAAAATCAGAATCAAAATTATAAACTATTGAAGTTGAAATCAAAATTAATAATTCTCTGTTTGATTAGAATCAAAATTAGAATTGGCTTAATTCTTATTATTTCCAATACCGTTGTTCATTTGTCTAAAATTTCGAATTAAAATCGATCTAGATTTTTAATTTTATTCCATAAAATTCAAATCCATTGTTTTATTGAATAAAATAATTGTTGATTATAGTTGTTTACATAAGATAAAAGATATTTTGTTTAGTTAATATATAGAAGACAAGCGCAACGCCTTCATCTTCTTTTTTCTTTTTAAAAACAAAAAAGAGACCATTATTAGAATTTATATCATAGGGTTTTCACTATGATTCTATTTATTTATTTCTAATGTATAACAATAATGTTGTGATAAGATGTGATAAGAGGGCTTATGAATAGCACTGAAATGGAAACATGAGGTATCCCGAGCCTTAATCAAAATATGATTTCATTTCAGATGAAATTAAAAATAGATTCTAATTCCACTGAAACAAACAGATAGAATTGGAATCAAATCAATGATTTATGTTTTCACACTTGAGTCCCATTTTCATGAATCAAATGAACCAATTATTATTTAGGAGAAAAACAAAATTATGAACTGCTTAACAGTTAAGGCAACAATATTACTTTTAACGCATGCGACATAGGACCAACCAGCAACCTTATTCAGCACTCTCAAACACAGAATTGTTAGCACACTGCAGATCTCCATTGCTAATTCTGATGGCAATTAATGATATCCATGCTAGGTTTAATTTGCATATCAGCATTCAGCTTAACAATTGTACATAAAGCATATAAACATGATTGCAAAGTGCTGCATTTCGTTCATATAGCCTGTGCGCAAAAGTTCAGGAGCTTCCACAATAGAAGCTGGAAAAGAACAGTTGCTGCTTTAATGAACTAAATATACACTCGTCAATAAAATTATTCTTCAGCATACCATAATGGCCTGGAACAAGTAGCTCAAGGAATCAAATTTAAAAATCTTAGGAACTATGGCTTGACTCTTCCAAAGGGATATATATAACTAAGCACTAAACTTCAGCCGATAAGATAAGGTGCAATAATAAGACAACGAATTTTCCCATATGCAACCGTGTTTCACATCAAAATTGATCAGGTGCCATTGACAAAGAAAAGGACAACACCTGCAAATAAATAAATACATAAATAAATTAACAGTTTGTAGCAATTTTTGACAAGATAATATTAAACAATTAAGTCGATCATTTTGCCACCACTTCGTTCATGAATATATCAAGATTAGTACAGAAAAGCACTAAGTTTGCTAACCTGGATGCCTTCCTGTATATTGCTTAACAATTAGATATATGGCATTATTAATCATTCATTTAAGGTTAAAAAAGAAGAAGAAGATCTGGCCTCATCCCTGGCATTTGACCATCCTAAGAAATTGGATCACAAACTTCTGTGCTACATGCAAAAGAAATCTAGCACTATGCTTTGCAACCATTGCAATTTTCAAAAAAGAAAAGAACATATGCAACTCTGACATATTAGGTCAGTTTCCAGGCATGATAAACTAACAGAGGGTGAAATTCATCCTTTTTCTATTGATTCTAATCATCAAGGGCTTAAGTGGCAGTCCATAAAACATTATGGCATATAATAAATACATATTGCGCCACTAGGTTATTGACAGAATACATAGGAGGAATGGTCTACACCCTTCCACATGTCCTGTAGCATAATGCATTGGCTTGTATCATATGTTTGCACATCACAATGACATTCTAATGAATGGGCCAAAAATCATTGACACGGGTCTGAGACTGTATACAGGTAGCCAAAAGCTAACCCACCCTCATGTATTTGGGCAGGAAGGTTCATGCCCTATTCTCTGTTCCTATACTTTGCAAGTGCATTACAGCCTATTCAGAATTTAGATCTACCAATGGGCAAAAAGGTCAACTCAATAAAGGATTGATCCATAGTTCATACAGGAGAAATTGGGTTGTCTATTTTGATCAACTTGAACATCTTGAAGTATATCCTATTTTGCATGAAATTGCTGAGTTGTCTCAAACGAAGATAAATGCACAAACACATGATCTTATGATCGAACAATGCAAGGGTACTTTTGGGAAAGATTGACAATCCCCCATGTCGTCTCAAAATTCTACAATATTGACAACAAGGACAACTCCATCTATTTAAATTAGTTCTTTTGATACTTCATCATTCTGGGATGATGTACATTCCCTACAAGAAGATGGTTTTGAATTTATAAACAATATCTACATGCAACTTTAATAGGAGGTTAGCATCAACAAGCAGCACTATTTATAAAAAATTATTTCAACTAAGTAGCTATTAATTTCACAGTCCTTGCCATACTTTGAACTAACCCATTTAGGGACTGCTTTTACACAGGCAGATAGCTTTCCCTTATTTTTTTTTTTATAGCATTTCTAGATTTTGTTCATGCAATTGATCTTGTTGAATGGGCTCTAAACTCCCGGGAGTATCGATTGCTCTTCTTGGCTAGTTGAATCCTCATCTGTAGTAGCATGGACAAAGATTGAACCATGCTTGCTCGATGAATGACTACAAAATGCACTTCACAAGTGATGATAATAAGCATAATGGATCTTTTTTCCTAGCAAGTGCAACAGCATTCCGGTAAAATATTGGAATGAGTTTTTATGCCACACACAACACCACCAAGGAAACAATTTATGCATTGATCCACAGATAAAAGTACCAGCTTAAACAAGACTGCATAGTTCTAACTTAAATGGAGGGAATGGTTAGCAACTGGGATATCAGTTTCGCTACCTGAACTTTAAAAAATAAAATCTGCAGGATCAAGCACGAATGTGGTAATATTGAGGTGGTTTTGTCTCAAAGGCCTTTTCGGCTGCTTAAAGCTCTTGCAACCTTCTCTCATCTTCAAAAAACTCCTAACTTTAAAGGAAATAAAAAATTCAAATTCCATTTAAAGAAGAAAATGCGATGCATAATTTTTTCTAGGTTCACTTTGATGAACCGAAATGTACCAAAATTTCTCCTTTTAAAAGGGAAGCATGATCCAATTTCAGGATTTTCTGTCCCTTCTTTGCAAGTAATCCGGTGAAGAAAGATGGCACCGGGTGAAAACCAAGTGATCCACTTATCCAAAATAGTGAATTGGACTTGCAAGAAATGGACCAAAGTTTGCTTCAGCAATGAAATATAATATTCATTAATATTTCTATTAACTTGGTGTTCTTTGGAAGAAAGCATAGAAAAAAAGCCACGAGAAAGTCAAAATGCTTGCTGTTATATGAGCGAGAATGCTTCTAGAATGGACTTTGATGCAATTTTCTTGGGCGTGGAAGGGACTAAAATGTGATTTTATTTCTTTTGAGGGTGTTAGGAGGCTGGGAAACAGGAAGAGAGGAGAAATCGGAGCTCTGAGAGGGTGACCGCCCGCTGGCTACGGAGTGCGCTGGGCGAGGAAGGGGAAGGTGGGAGAAACGAGCAAACGGAACAAAAGTGGAAGAAAAAAGGCATGAGAGAGAGAGAGAGAGAGAGAGAGAGAGAGAGAGAGAGAGATGAGGATAATATTAATATATTATAATATCAAACCAAAGCTGGGGTATAATTATAAAAAGGCGGCGACCAATGGCTCCACGAGAGAAACGACAAACACCTTAATTGAGCCATTTTTTTTTAATTAAGCGTAAAAGTTCAGATCCCGTTACCGCCACCTTCCCTTCATCTAGGGCTAGCCCTCGACCTCGTCCATCTAACGGCTGGCCGAAAAGCAGACGACTTCTTCCGGTGGCTCGTCAGGTGGTGAGCGAACCGGAAGTGGCGGTAACTCATTTGAGGGTGGGAACGGCCAACTTGCCACGTGGCGAAAAAGGGTTGGGCAGCAGCGTTCGTTCGGCGCCTCGTAACGGCGCCGTTAAGAGGAGTTGCGTTCGCATCTTTAACCGGCGTTCGGTGACGGAGCGCGCGCCGGAGGTGGCACGTGACCGTTATGTGTATTATACTTTGATTAATTAAGTCACGATAATTAATTAGTTAGAGACAAGGTTAAGAATGGGATGGTGTGAGGGGCGTGACCTTGGTGGGAATTAATTAAGAATACTAAATTAATTTGCTTGATAAAACCGCGAGATCTTGATCAGATGGCGGTAATAACGGGACCGTACGCCAGGGCGAACTTCGTCGGCTAGTATTTATGGGAACAGGGCTATTGGCGCTTCGAATCTCTATCGTGGCCGTCCAATCACGATCCAATGGTATATATTTTTTTACAAGCAGGAGATCATACCACTCTAGGATGAGTTAAACCCGAAGTATCAGAGTATATAATTTGCTCCAAAATAATCGAGCAGGGGTCACCAAGATGCCATTCCCACTATTCAGAATAGCGAATTACAGCCGAGGCAACCCAATCCGCTGCAGCATTGGCTTCCCTATAGACATGACGGATCAAAGGAGCAGAGGTAGACTGGAGAAAAGCCCATATATCAGTAATTAGGGAGTTATGGGAGGGGCAGAGATCAGCATCCCGTCTGATCCAGTGAATGACCGTAAGGGAATCTCCCTCAATAACTACCCGCTGAGAGCGCAAAATACGAACAGCGTAGGTGATGCCGGTCCAAGCAGCCTGCAACTCTGCCATAGAAACAGAAATGTCGAGAGAGCCATGACCACCAGCCGCAAGCAGCTCCCCCTCAGGCCCCCTAATAATAAATTCAGATCCAGCAATATGGCCCGACACAGAGCCATCGAAGTTCACTTTGACATAACCCGGGGGTGGGGGCTCCCAAGCGATAAAGACCGTAGAACGGTGCGCTGCCGAAACAGCAGGGGAATCCCAGAAGCCCGGTCTGTCAGAGTGACTACCCAAACCAGAACGAAGATACTCCATAGCAAGAAAGTCAGCCATGCGGATAATGGTCTGAGACGAGGTCATAGCATCATCAAAGACACTCTGGTTACGAGTTAGCCAATGTGATAAGCCAAATAAGCTGAAAAAACCCCCTGGAAGCGACTGCCACTCTGAACTGCTATACGAATGGCGCACAATAAAGACTGCCGGGTGGGTCCCTCGTCCTGCATCCATGGCCTGTATCGAAGCTGCTGCCAAATCTGAGAGGCACGAGAGCATGTAAAAATGGCATGCTCAACCGTCTCCTCCTGAAACCCACATATCGGATAGTACGGACTGACAGAGAGACCACGACCAGCCAGAAGAGAACATGTAGGGAGGCGGTCCCACATCAGCTTCCACAAGAAAAGCTGAATCCTTGGATGGATGGGAAAATGCCAGATCCAAGCCACATCATCCAAGCCCACAGTCCTAGGGCAGATACAATCAATCAGATCTCTAATATAGGCACGAGGGAGGCAGGATCGCCGCCACAGTCTGATATCAGCAGCAGCAGAGGAGGCAAGAGGGATGGCAAGGATCCTGTGCGCAAGCTCGCTCCAAAGAACCGGGACAACGTGGGGATGTGCCAGGCTGGAGAGTCCTGACAGATCAAAGCAGAAACAGGCAGAGAAGATCCAACATCAGAGCTAAGAAAAGTCAGCCACCGAGCTAGAGAAAGATCTGCTATCCATGTATCGTGAATAACATTAATAGAACTCCCATCCCCAATCATGCAGTGATTATCAGTTATAACAGTGGGGGCAAACTGGCAAATCGCTCTCCAAATGAAGGAACAACCACGTGGAATACGGAAGTCCGAATTAGGAGTCCAGCCACCGTATCTGCCACGCATAACAGAGCTCCAAAAACAATGAGGTTCCAAAAGGAATCTGGAGGCGTGCCTAGCAAGGAGAGCATCTCTGCGGACCACTAAAGACTGTATCCCTAGACCACCCTCGCATATAGGCAAACAAACCATATCCTAGGACAAAAGATGAAGACCATGACCTCCCTGCATCGACGCCCATAGAAAGTCGCGGAAACGTCGCTCAATCCGTCGAAGGCAGGTGACCGGAATCAATGCATTAGACAAAGTATAAAGGGGGAGAGATGTGAGGATAGATCGAAGCAGAGTAACACGCCCCATCATGGAAAGGCCAGAAACCTGCCAACAATCCAATCTATCAGTAATCCGTCGCTCAAGATTTTGAAAATCCTGCTGACGGGGACTCCGCCTAGTTATAGGGATCCCAAGGTAGGTCATATGGTCAGAGCTCGTCAAAATCCCAAAAGACTGGGAGATGGCAGCACGACAACGAAGAGAGGTTGATGGGCTAAAACACAAAACAGATTTCTGCAAGTTAATCAGCTGGCCAGAAGCCTGACAATAAGACTGCAGAATAGCAGAGCAGACAGTCGCATTCTGAATAGTAGCAGGGCTAAGCAAAATACAATCATCAGCAAAAAGGAGGTGTGAAAGAGGGGGACCAGAGGGCCCCGGCATGTAGGGCTGCAGCTGAGATACCCCGACTGCTTGAGTAAGGGCACGAGATAGTGTTGGGAATTGTATCCTAAAGCCAATCATTTGATGATTGTGCTAATGTAAATTATATATAAATTGATATATTAATAAAAGTTATTTGGCAGTTTATTCATTACAAGAACATCTTCTTAATACTCCTGAAAGTAATGAAGCCCTTAGGATCTTTCCTCACGATAAAGGAGGATTTATCTTAGAAGGTCCTTAAAAGAGTTCACGACCAAATGATATACTATGACAGGGCCATAGTACTATCAATTATAGGACGTTGTATATCATATTTGTTGGTTATCCTCTTAACCAAGGAGTGTAGAGACACTGGTATGACATACAGGTGAAAGTGTAGGAGTACATTTCACCGAACGTGACTCATTTCCGGATACTCTGCTGTCAAGAGTTAATCCGAGAAGATATAGGTATAAGTATCCTTCAGACCTGAAGATCACAACCAGTGGCTTACAAGCAACTCATTGTACTTAGGTTCCGGACCACCTGGATTTATAATCTAGCTACGAAAGGTTACTGGGTGCAGTCAAGTACTTGTGGTAGTCAGTTGTGGATCAAGATGGAATTTGACCTATTCCATTAAAAAGAAAAATGCTTGTGTTTCAATTTAGCAAGACCTTGGCCAAGGCACTTCATGTGAAAGTCACATGATCACTAAAGTTGAAATCACTTTATGGATTTGCTATTTAGAGTTGACAGGCTCTTAAGCCATCCTTAGCATTTGTGGTCAAGAGGATGAATAATATGGTAACTGTTTCTTAGGGTTCTTGGAGTTTGCTCGGCAACTCTTCGACCTATCCGGACGTCGAGTTCCATTGCTAGATGGGCATATCGATTAGTATAGAAAGTTGTTTCTATGCTACCGGCTTAGGTTCGAACCTAGAGAGTCACACGCATAGAAGTTTCCTAGGATGATCTATTTGCTGATCAACGATTGAGAATCGTATATGATTTAATTAATCAATTTAATTAATCAACAATTGAATAAGATTCAATTTGGTTTAAGTCTATTAGAAAGACAAGTCAATTTCAAATATTGATTTGAAATTAGACTTGATTTGAATTTAAATAGATTCAGGACTAGCCAAATTTGATTTGGGCTTGGACCATGATCTATGTGGGTTAAGTCAAATAAATTCAGATCAGAACCCAAACCTCTCGAATATGGATCTCATATGATGAGATGGCTAAAATCTCATCTCATGAGATATAATTTAATGCATGACATTTATTTACCGAACGTCGGATTTATCCCTCGTCTCTTTGGTTTTCTCCGAACGACGGAACTAAACCAAACGCCGCAACTCCTTGGTTTTCTCCGAACGTCGGAATTAAACCAAGCGCCGCGCCTTCCGCGTCTCTTCGCTTTTGCCAAACGACGGATTCTTAAATGTCAGAATTAAATGTCAAGGCTAAATCTAGACTATAAATAGAGGGCATTCCTCACTAGATAATACAGAACAAAAATAGAACAACAATACACGATTTGTCGTGGATTGTAATTCTAAATTATCGTGGATTGTAATTCTAAATGTTAGAATAGAAAATCCTGGTGATTCTGGTGTTAGCGAAAGCCTGATGGATCTTGGAGGAAGATTCAAGTGAGAGGATTCAAGATCAGCAAAGCTATTTTTTCGCGAGCTAGCACTCCCGAAAATCTAATCATTCGGGGCTTCGCATGGACGATACTAGAGGCCGGACGATTGAACGGCTGCAGAGCAATAAGATTTACCTACTATTCTTAAGGTAAGTGATTTGATCCCTAGATCTTAAGGCAGGCTTCAAGATAATAGTGTGACTAGTCATCTTGAAGATCAAGATATGATCTTGATGTTTTTATATGCATATTTTAGATCAAACGACCCTGAATATATAGGCAAAGATATGATCTTGATGTATATTAGATAGATTAATATGTAATCTTTAATTTCCGCAATGATAATAGTTATCAATTTTTAAAATATGCATGCCTTGGAGACAATTTCTCCCTAGAAATGGTATCAGAGCCATGGTTTCATTAATAATCTAATTTATTGTATGTAAATTAATAATCTCATTAATTGTGTAATTATGGCTAAAACTTATCACAAGGCCATATGGTCACAAGTGGATTGAAAATCCAAATTACCCATTCAATAAGGTATTCTATGACATATTGCCGTGCGATTGTTTTATCGTTGATGCTTGGTTTAAAGAAAATTTAAATTGTGCTTTGGCATCAAAATACACACTCTCAAAAGATATTTTGATATTTGATACATATTGATGTTATATAAAACCATAATATTTGCATGTTTAGTATAAAAACATAGATATGATGGCATGATGTCTATATTATAAATATACAAATATTTATGAGAGTTTTATTTGAATGTCAAATATTAGTTCATAATTTTTTTTAGATATGATCTAAATATAGGAATTATGAGTAGTAACATTATGCTTGATTGAAATATATGACATGTTAACATGAAATATATTAAATCATTTGGGTTAGCTAAATCGGGTCCATAAAGGGTTAGACTCTAAGGTTTAAATCAACTGGACTAAAAGAGTATTTGTTCAAATCTAATTAGATTAGGTTAAGAATGCTCTAAATCAAACAATAGTTGTAGTTGATCAAGTCCTTCTCTTTGATTAAACCAAATGGAAGTAGATTAGGCTCCGTGGTTGAGCATAAATCTATTAGATGGTCAAATCAGAATTGGTTAACCATATGATGTCAAGGTGGGATGGCAAGTTGCTCTAGGATCAACGATCGAATGGTTTTTAATTGGGAGCTACTCGTATGATGCGTCTTTAACGAGTTAATGGCATATCCCTCCCATCGATCTCTCTCACCTGGTCATTGTGGTGAACCATTTATGATTCAGATCATTTACCTGATTCGGGTTGACCCATGCCTGTAAGGATATCAGTATGACTGATTTAGGTGCCACTTAACCTGACTTAATCTTGTTTATTCTATCGATTTTATAGATTCAGTGGGAGAACTTGATTAGTCAATTTATCTTCATATTATTAAAATCCTCTAAAATTATTAAGTCCTTAAAATGAAATAGTTATATGATAACTAGATCATAGCCTCCCATTAAGGTGGGTGATAATGAGTCCGATGTCTTGATAATCATTGGAGGCACTCCATGCCTGGTGCTTGTCAACCATCGGAATTATCATTCATTATATGATAAGTCAGTGTAACTATTAAATAAACAGTCAGGTGAGCCGAGCTTCATTTGGGCTTGGTTGTCTATTGATAGGTTACACTGATTATATCATTTAATGGTTGGACCTAACCAGAACTTTCAGTGGAGGCACTTCATGCCTGCTGAAGAGGTACATGGGGCAAAACTGAACACTAAGAATTGTTTGGGGAAACAATTGGTTTTGAACCTACTCTTAGATGCATATGGGTTAGCCAAGCTTCACTTGGGAATGTATGTAGTTTATGTAGATCTTAGTGCCACTAAAGAATTAAGAATATTCTTCGAATTGGGGTGTAGAGGCTGCCAATTTGAACAAAATAGTAGGAGAATCTTTAGACTAAAGTCCAAGTCTTTAGACTGAATCAATTTATATACTAATAAACTTTAGTTTTTCCTTATGCAGAACATGGCCACTAATTTATCATTAAGGTCCCTATTGGATAGTGACAAATTGAATGGTTCCAATTTCAATAGCTGGTTCAGAAAACTTAAGATCGTCCTTGAGCATGAGAGGATTCTATATATTCTGAATAATCCTGCACCAAAGATATCTGACGCAAACACCCAAAGTTCTGAGAGAGACACCTATCAGAAGTGGCCCAATGATAGAACTAGCGTGCGTTGTATCATGTTAGCAGCAATGAACGATGAATTCGGTCGCCGGTTCGAGAATGCTCAGCCAGAAGAAATCATTCAAGCGTTGAATGAATCTTTCGGCACACCCGACGATGTTGAAAGGCACAAGTGTTGGCCCAGATGGCAACCCAAGAGGGGGGGGGTGAATTGGGTTCTTAAAAATTTAAGACTTTTTAACTTTAATTGATTAGTTAGCAAGATGTGCAAGTGAGAGGCTAACTAAAAGCAATAACAAGCAAATAAAGAGAGATAGAGATAGAGAAAATTAGGCACGGCAAACACAAGGCAATTTTATAGTGGTTCGGCGCAACCAGCACCTACGTCCACTCCCAAGATTCACTTGGGTCCACACTATAATCTCTCTAGATTACAGCCGAGTTGTTTTCCAAGCTCACAACTCAAACTTGTTGTTTTACCGGGTGCACAACGAACCCAGCTGGTTTTAACTCGGGCTTACCAGCACAAAACCCTACACGTTGTTTTTCTAGGGCTCACAACTAACCCAACACAAGCACTCCGGCTTGTAACGAGGTATACCAACCTCCACTAATTCAATCCACTGATTGAATCAGCAAACAAATAATAAAGATAGTGTTTGAACAATAAGTGCTCCCCTTGAGCAATATACAAATGAAGTACAAAATATTAAAGGTTAGAAAAGCCTGATAATTTGCAGATGGTAGATGCTTGGGCTTTCTCCCTTCTTCTCTTCAACTCCTCTAGAAGTGTTGAATCACGCCTCAGCTAGATTCTTGACCGTTGAAGACTTTGGAGTTGAGATGAAGCTTTTTCCTCTTTTGAAAATCCGCGATTTGACCTTTGAAACGCACTTGGATTTTCTTCTGGCTTTGTGGAATGATGAGAAGGAGTAGACGAACTTTCACTTGGATTTCACTCCTTTTGAAACACTCTTCTTTGAGCTAAAGATTTTTCCAATATGCTCTGTTTTTCCCTCTTTTCAAATGATATTCTTTTCTCTCTTTTTGATTTTCTCTGTTTTGATTTGAAAAGAACTCCTCTATTTATAGAATCTGCAAAAATATATCCGTTAGAGACAAGGAAAAATAGCCGTTATTCAAAAATCTTACCGTTGGGGCTGATGTGTCATCGTTAAAAATCGCGCCCAGAATTCGCGGAGTCGACTCGAGCTCTGAGGGAGTCGGCTCGAGGTCGATTACCAAAAATAGAAACATTTTAACCATTGAGGGTCGACTCGCGAAAACATAAGTGTCGGCTCCTGAAAGTCGGGAGTCGACTCGAGGAAAATGGGGAGTCGACTCGAGAAGTGCTCAAAAAACATGGGTTCTGTTGTTTGAGCGGAGTCGGCTCGCACAGACAGGAGTCGGCTCGCAAGAATTCAGGGGTCGACTCTTGAAAACCAAGGGTCGACTCGAGAAACTCAGGCAATTGGGGAGTCGACTCGGAAACCCTTGAGTCGGCTCGGGACCGATACAAAAATCAGAAAAATGTTCTGATTGACTTTAAAACTTGTCCCAATTAAATAATTTAAAATATAATTTGACTTGAATACATTAAATATGACGTTTAATCATGGATTCAAGACATGTTTCAAGAATTCATCGATTGAAATATATTATGTAAAATTCCTTTTAATCATAGAACTTGAAACTTCTTTTTCTAATTGATTCAAAACTCATTTGAATTAACCATTGAAGTTCATTCCTTTCAATTTGAATAAGCTCAAGGTTTTTGATAAATAAACACATTGTTTTCTTTAAGATACTCATGGCTTTTGGAAATCATCAAAATCAATAAAGTTGGGGCAATTATGTTTCAATAATTTCTCAACAATCTCCCCCTTTTTGATGATGACAAAAACATTGAGTATATGCATTATAAATTGAAAATTTGTGATTCCAAAATCAACTTTTGTGTTCATGGAAAGGCTCCCCCTCAATGAGGTAGCTCCCCCTATGAACCTTAATTAAAAAAATTTTTCAAAATCAAAAACTTAAGCCAAATAACCTTTTTCTTATTTAATTCTCTCCCCTTATTTAATTAGGGCAATTAAAAAGATGATGCAATATACGATTAATTCATATAAATCTCTCCCCCTTTTTTGTAATCAACAAAAAGGTTGAATGCATCAGAGCATCAATTGATTAATTCATTCGAATTCATTCAGCATTTAAGTTATCAATTGAGTATTGAGATATTCAAAATTATATCAATTAAACATAAGCATTCAAAGATATTCAAGGGTACTCAAATTGAAATGAACATAACTTCTCATTACAAAAGTACATCAAATTACATCAAAATGTAAAAAGATGGAAAAATTTAAAAACTTAGATTCATCAAAGATTCCAAAATTTCTTTCTCTATCAACTCTTCATTTCACCTTGAAGGCTTTTGAGTTTTTAAGTCTCAACAATTTGCAAGCTGATATTCTTCTTAACTGAGTTCACCATTGGATCCATCGCTATCCTTAAGTCTCCAAAGATATTCTTTAAATTTTCACTTAAGGAACCAGATGAGTGAGAATGAAAATAACAATCTTGAGAGATATGCTTCTTTTAATTCATATACTTTCATTAATTCCTTTCATCTTTTTTGATTATCAAACTCAGACAATAAAGATCGAAGTTGACTAACTGCTATCAGAAAAACTCAGAGAAGTGATGAAGACTGAGGTGGAGGAGAATAAGCATAGGTCCTGAGAGGAGAACAGAAGGTCTGACCTCAGCTCCTCTTCAACTCTGTCCTCTGCATCTAACTCATCTTCTTTTCTTCCCAACTTCCATTTTTCTTGAAGCCCATGCGATGAATGTAGCCAAAGTATAATAATCTGTATGTCTTAAATTCTTCTTGGCTCACTATCACTGAACACAATCCCTTGGCTTCTGAAATAATTTAGTCAAACCATGCCATAGGGTAAGGGATTTCCTCTTTTCCACAATCTGCAATATACCAAAAATCATCCTAGGTAAGTTGATTGGTTTCCCAGATACAACTGCATCCATGACAAAATATCTCTTCAGAACATAGTCAAACCGGCCTGTCTTGGGAAATAGAATCCTGCTGCAAATGTTGTGGAGAATCTTAATTCCAATGGCAGTTGACTAGCAAAGACTTCTTCAAATCCCTCAAAGTTTCGGTTCAATAATCGGTGAGAGCAGGAGACCTATCTTCAGGGGCAAATGTAGAGGTCCAGATAGGGTAACTTCAATAGTTAGAAAGAATGAGGATGTAAATTCAAACCAATGCCTCTAACCTTGCTACCAAGCCATCATCTCCTCTAGACAAATTTCTGTAAAATTCTTTGACCAAGCAGGGTAGGTGGACAGTCCAAAACAAATATTCTCAAACCCATCTCTCAACTGTGCCTACCAAAATCCCTCATTCTCAAACAAATCGAAATCAAACTTCCTTCCTGTGGTAAATCCTACTGGCAAGATCTACCTGGGAGTAGAGCTGGAGCAGGAGGATCACTAGCCGAAGGGAAGAGAGAAGAATCCGGACGGCTCGCGGACGGGTCGTCGGACGGTCCTTCTTCTCTTCAACCGGCACACTCGAGCTTGCTCCTCGGGTTTTGGGTGCCATTGATTCAAGGTGGAATGATTGTTGGTTTTTGGAAGATTTGGAAAGTTTGGAGGGTTTTGGAGGGTTTTGAGAAGGATTTGGAAGATTAGAATGAAATGGGTCGACTCGTGCCCTAAATAAATCGACTGGGACCACGTCGAGTCGACTCGCGCAAAGTGTGGAGTCGGCTCGCGAAGTCACAGAGCACGGACACGATCTCGAGTCGACTCGCTCAGAGGAGGGGTCGACTCCTGAGTTTCAGCAGAAACTCGAGTCGACTCCGAAACTCTCGAGTCGGCTCCCGGACAAATTCAGAGAAAAATTAGATTGAGATTCAGAGAATCCGAATTAAGTCCAAATTTGATCTTTGAGTATGATTAAAAATCATGGACTTTGAGAGATCAAATTGATATGAGTTCTAGATAAAATTTCCTTAAGATTTTGAGAATTTGAAAGAATTCTAGATATATTTCCTTAGAGGTTTCAAAATTTATTCAAAAGGATTACAAATTCCTAATTCTCCTCTAAGATAACAAAATCTTTCTTCATTTAAAGGTTTAGTGAATATGTCAGCTAATTGTTCTTCTGTGTTTACATAATCTAAACAAATTTCATCATTAGCTACATGTTCCCTTATAAAATGATATCTAATTTCTATGTGTTTTGTTCTTGAGTGTTGAATTGGATTTTTAGTTAAGTTGATTGCGCTAGTGTTATCACATCTTATGGGTGTTTTATCAAGTGTGATACCATAGTCTTCAAGTTGTCGCTTAATCCATAGGATTTGCGCACAGCAACTTCCAGCTGCTACATATTCAGCTTCAGTAGTTGATAATGCAACTGAATTTTGCTTTTTGCTAAACCATGTGATTAAGTTACTACCTAAGAATTGGCATGCACCACTTGTGCTCTTTCTATCTAATTTACATCCAGCATAATCAGAATCTGAATATGCAATTAGGTTTAATGTGGAATCTCTAGAATACCATAAACCTACATTTTTAGTTCCATTTAGATATCTTAAAATTCTTTTAACAGCTATTAAATGTGATTCTTTAGGTTCAGATTGAAATCTAGCACATAAACATACTGAAAACATGATATCTGGTCTACTTGCTGTTAAATAAAGAAGGGATCCGATTATACCTCGATAATACTTTTGGTCAACCTTTTTACCTTCTTCATCTTTGTCCAGCTTGCATGAAGGACTCATTGGAGTTCCGAGGGGTTTCATTGTTTCCATACCAAACTTTTTGAGTAGTTCTCTTGTGTATTTGGTTTGGTTGATAAAGATTCCCTCTTTGCTTTGTTTGATCTGGAGTCCAAGGAAGAAGTTGAGTTCTCCCATCATGCTCATCTCGAATTCTCCCTGCATCAACTTTGCAAATTCTTGACAAAGAGAATCGTTAGTAGCACCAAAAATAATGTCATCTACGTATATTTGTACTACAAGTAAATCTTTACCTTTTCTTTTCAAAAACAAAGTTTTATCAACATTTCCTCTTGTAAAATCATTTTCTATTAAGAATTTACTTAACCTATCATACCAAGCTCTAGGTGCTTGTTTCAAACCATATAAAGCTTTGTGCAATTTAAAAACGTGATTTGAAAA
>UESW01004147.1:83759-276628 GCA_900491605.1 Calamus simplicifolius
GATGATGATGATGAAGACACAGCTCTTCTAGCAAGAAAGTTTAAGAAATTTATGAGGAGAAAGAAACCCTTCTACAAAAAGAAATTTGGAAATAAGATGGAAGGAGAAAAAGAAAAAGATAGGGACAAGGACAAAGAGAAAGGCCCCTTGATTTGTTATGAATGTAAGAAACCGGGGCATTATAGATATGACTGTCCGCAATTAAAAAGACTTTCAAGAAAAAGAAGAAAGCGTATGTTGCAACTT
Organism: Calamus simplicifolius; assembly: GCA_900491605.1. Lineage (NCBI taxonomy): Eukaryota > Viridiplantae > Streptophyta > Magnoliopsida > Arecales > Arecaceae > Calamus > Calamus simplicifolius. The sequence continues at coordinate 84,006 of UESW01004147.1, forward strand.
GGAGCGACAGTGATGAATCTTCTTCCGAAGAAGATGAACAAAAAGAGGTTGCCAACATTTGTTTTATGGCGAATGACGACGACAAGGTAAGTACTGAAAACCCCTGTGATGATTTTGCTTTCGATGAATTATTTGAAGCCTTCAATGAACTTGTAGATGATTTTAAGATTTGAAAAGAAATATAAATCTCTGAAAACTGAAAACATAAACTTAATTAAAGAGAAAAATGAAGTGATGCTTGCAATTAAAAATTCAAAAGATAAAAAGGAAATATTTCTTAAAGAAAAGAATGATTTTACTCATGAAATTAATATATTAAAATCTGAAAACAAAAATTTGACAAAAGATTTGAAAAAGCAAATGCAAACTCTATCTTTGGAAAATTAACAGCACATTGTAGAAAATGAATCTCTAAAGAAAGAAGTTAAAAAATATAAAGATATTGTTGATAAATTCACCTTAAGTTCTACTAAACTAAACATGATTTTAGATAGTCAAAAAGCAGTTTTTGATAAGGCTAGATTAGGATATAATACATTTAGAAAACAAAAATCTTTGAAAAATATTTTGTACGCGATAGTCATAGTAACATCAGTTGTTTTAAATGCAATTTAAAAGGGTATAAATCATTTGAATGTAATTTACAAAAACCAGATAAATATTTAAATTTTAAAGGGAAGAAAATATGGGTTCCGAAAGGAACAATATTTGTTGCTACTAACCATGAAGGACCCAAGAAAGCTTGGGTACCTAAACATAAAGTTTAATTTCATTGCAGGAATGTCTTGTGGCCAAGAGATCAAAGAGAAAGTGATATCTTGATAGTGGCTGCTCAAGACATATGACTGGTGACAAAGAAGAATTCATCACCCTTGAAGAAAAGAAAGGAGGAGTTGTTACGTTCGGTGATAATGGTAAAGGTCAGATTATGGGCCTTGGTAAAATCCGTATAACTCCATCTACTTTCATAGATAATGTACTTTATGTTCATGGTTTGAAGCATAACTTAATTAGTATAAGCCAATTGTGCAATAAAGATTTTAAAGTATCATTTGAAACCTCTCTCTGCACAGTATCTAATTCCATTGATAATAGCATTGTATTTACTGGTTATAGACATGACAATGTTTACTTGGTTGATCTAGATAAATTATCTATGAGTGATCATTGCTTAATTGCTGATAATGCTAATATGAATGAAATTGGATGGTTATGGCATCGTAGATTAGGTCATGCAAGCACACACCTAATTTCAAAACTAATTAAATGGACTTAGTTAAAGGGCTACCTAAAATAGATTTTGAAAACAACAAAATATGTGATGCATGTCAATTTGGAAAACAAACAAGAAGTTCTTTCAAATCTAAAAATGTTGTTTCAACTTCTAAGCCATTAGAGCTACTTCACATGGACCTTTTTGGACCAACTAGAACCACAAGTCTAGGAGGAAAGAAATATGGTCTTGTGATCGTAGATGATTACTCTAGATACACTTGGGTATTGTTTTTAACTCATAAAGATGAGACTTTCTTGATATTCCTGAAATTCTTTAAGAAAGTCACAAATGAGAAAAACACTACCATAGTGTCTCTAAGAAGTGTTCATGGAACTGAATTTGAAAATCTCCTATTTGAAAATTTTTGTGCTGAAAATGGTATTAATCATAATTTTTCTGCACCTAGGACCCCACAACAAAATGGTGTTGTAGAAAGGAAAAATAGGACTTTAGAAGACATGGCCCGTACCATGATATGTGAAAGCAACCTACCAAAGTATTTTTGGGCGGAAGCTATAAACATGGCATGTTACATTTTAAATAGAGCCCTAGTAAGACCAATACTTAAGAAAACACCTTATGAACTATGGCAAAACAGAAAACCTAATATTAGATATTTTCATGCATTTGGTTGTAAATGTTTTGTTCACAATAATGGTAAAAATAATTTAGGTAAATTTGATGCTAAATCTGATGAAGGAATATTCTTAGGATATTCAACAACTAGTAAAGCATATAGAGTATTTAACAAGAAAACTTTAGTTGTTGAAGAATCCATTCATGTAGTTTTTGATGAATCTTTAGCAACTCGTTCTGAAAAGTTTGATGATGAGGAAGATACAAACATAATTAAGAAAGATCTTGAAAAATTAAATATTGATGTATCTTTAGATCATGAGCAAGAAGCTAAAGATAATGATTCACCTAAGGATGATGATACTAACACTAATCATAATGATATGGATCTTCCTAGAGATTGGAGATACGCTTATAGTCACCCTAAGAAATTGATTATAGGTGATTCATCTCAAAGAATAAGAACTAGATCATCAAAAATCTTATGCGTGTCGTAGCGCAACGATTTAAATACCTTAATTTCACTATTAGAATAACGAGAGTAAGGGATCGATTCCACAGGGACTTTAGCGATTATCTTGAAATAAACTTATAAATTTAATTAATTAAATAATTAGTAGTGCAAATAATCAAGATTGTCTATCTTATAAGAGTACGGTCCGTACCTATAGATCACGGTCCGTCCCTTTAAAGAATAGATCAATCTAAAATTATTTCCACTTAAATATAATTTAATAATAATTAATCATGAATAAAAATTTTATTTCATAAAAAGTAAATAGTTATGACATTAAGAAAGCAATAGATTATAATAAATTTCTAAATCAAACCAGGCCCTCTTCTGCATACGCCTCGAAGCAGAGCATCCAAGAACTCCACACCTGCTGATGAATAGATGAACGGGGCCTCCCACGGAACGGCTGGAACAGCTCTTCAACGGTGGCTGGAACAGAGCTTCAAACGGAGCTTCAAACGGCTGGAACAGAGCACCTAGGACTCCAATCCACGGATGAACACTGCCCCAAAACTCTCCCGGATGCAGCGCGCTGGATCGATGCTTCCTTGGACTCCCTTTGCGCTATTTGTAGAGGCCCGGACGCGGCCTTGACGCGGCGAGGAGTCTGTTTCAAAACAGAGACAACGCAATGGAAGCAAGGAAAATAACAAGATAAATCTAGATAAATAATCAATAAAATTTAAATTTCTTCTAGAGGATTTTAATTCACTCAATTTGATAACTTACAATCTAATCTATTCTTTAATTGGTGGAGGAAACGGTTAGAAATTGATTTGGAGAAGAATCGTTTAAGAAAACAGAGCCGTGCGGAAGCGATGAAATCAAGTGAGAAAATCGTAAGAAATCTTCAATAAAATTCAAATTCATTCAAAAAGAATTTAATTCGTCTAATTTTATAACTTCTAATCTAATCTATTCCTTAATTAATGGAGGAAACGATTAGATTGGATTTAGAGAAGAATCGGCGGAAACAGAGGAACTAGCTGAGATAACGATGAAGTCTGCAACGTATTTGCCGTTTTTGCTTTGAAATCCGTGCTAAATCCTTATAAAATCAATTCCGAGCTCATCTTAAATCCGATTTGGGTGCCGTTTGCATCATTAAATCCCTAAAATCGAGATCTTTAAACTGATAAGGTTTTATCAAAAATATTATATAAAATATTAAAATATTAAATAAAATAGGTACGTTAAATTATTAATTAATAGGTTTAATGATAATTATTTATGCGTTTATCACTCCCCCCAACTTGAATCTTACTCGTCCTCGAGAAAATAAAAAAATTTAGAAACATATACCAAGCTAGTCCAAAAATTGATAGTTATCTTATAGTTTTTTTAAAAAAAAATTTTATTATTATTATTTTTTAAATCATAAGGAAGGTACTTCATTGGATTTTCATTTTTTTTTTTTTAGTGATAAAGTGTAGTCCATAAGAATTTATAGAAGTCTTCCTTACCAACTTTCCACTTCTCTGATTAAGCCTTCTAACTTAATTTGGGTTGGGTGTAATGTCTTTTGTCCTTTGGATTATTTATTTATTTATTTATATGTAAAGTCAGTGCAATGTCCTAACCCCTTGCTTTCTAATTAACCTTTGTAGCGAGCTTTAGGCCAATGGCTCCCAAACCAGTTGGTTTTAGGGCATTAGGTGTAAAACACCCCTCAGACTTACTTACTCAAGTTAAAAAGGCTTTAGGTAGGACTGACTCTATTTAGGTTCTTTTACATTCCCACCTTTTTACGCGAACAACATCACTTTCTTAGGTGACGGGGCCCGGTTACTCAGTGAAAAATGCTAAGAACCTAATCTATTAACTTTAAGAGAGATTTTTTTTTCTTTCTTTCTCTCTCTTTTTTTTTTTTAATAACATTTTCACCCATACCCTTATTAAGTAGATTGTACTATTAAGATCAATGGTCAGGAGGGTCTGAAATTATTCTAAAAATTATTTTGGGCTAAACCCTACCTTTTATTAGGTTTACTTTATTCTTCAATATCTCAAAAATAATCTAACCATTAATTCATTAGTAGACTGCTTGATTAACTTCAAATTGAGACAGAATTTGGTACACATCTGATTATAGTTTTACTCGAAGATTTATTTATTAATTCTTTTTCCTCCCCCCCAACTTAATTTCCATTGTCCCTAATGGAAGAAAAATAATAATAATAATAATAATTTCAAGGAAAGATACTACCTGGTAGAGTATTTGAAGGTTGGAAGTTTCATTGTTGCCATCTTCTTTCAATCTACTTCTGTTGCTTTTCTCTGGTCATACTAAAAGAACACACTAAAAGAATAGAAAGTTAAAAATAACTAATAAGTTGGGTTGCCTCCCAAGAGCGCTAAGTTTAAAGTCTTCAGCCAGACTGTGCTACTTATTATGATAATATTGGGTTCACAAGATCAATTGATTCAACAACTTCTCCATCATTAATTTCTTCTAGATATGGTTTCAAACGTTGGCCATTTACTTTGAATATATTTCCTTGCTTAGGGTCTTTAAGCTCTACAGCTCCATAGGGTAATACTTGAGTTACTATAAAAGGTCCATTCCATCGTGAACGAAGTTTTTCAGGGAAAAGGTGTAATCTTGAATTGTAAAGCCATACTTTTTGATTTGGTTCAAAAAATTTTCTACTAATAAATTTGTCATTATATGCTTTGGTTCGTTCTTTATAAATTTTTGAGCTCTCATATGCCTCATTTCGTAGTTCTTCTAACTCATTCAATTGAAGTTTTCTATTGACACCTGCATTCTTCATATCATAATTAAATTGCTTGATAGCCCAAAATGCACAGTGTTCTAATTCTACAGGTAAATGACAGGCTTTTCCAAATACGAGCCTATAAGGAGACATTCCTATGGCAGTTTTAAATGCAGTACGATAAGCCCATAATGCATCATCCAAACGTTCTGACCAATCTTTCCTATCAGGTCTCACTGTTTTCTCAAGGATATTTTTAATTTCTCTATTTGATATTTCAACTTGGCCACTAGTTTGGGGATGATAAGGTGTAGCTACCTTATGAGTAATTCCATATTTGCTCATTAATCCTTCAAAGTGTCTATTCGTGAAATGTGTAAGACATGTTTGTAAAGGATCCGAATCAATCAAACTTTGGAATTTCTTATCTACTACTTCCTCTATCATGTTTACTTCATTTAAATCATACACAGGTGGTCCTTGGGAAGCATTAAAAATATTTAATCTCATCTTCTTGTTTCCAAAAGATACATCCATCACACCTGTTCTACAATTTATACATGCATTAGCAGTAGCTAGAAAAGGTCTTCCAAGGATGATGGGAATTTGGTTAGGATTACCACTAGATTCCATATCTAACACAAGGAAGTCGACAGGAAAAAAATTCATCCACCTTTACTAACACATCTTCCAATATTCCACGAGGTTCTTTGACTGATCTATCTGCCAATTGTAGTGTTACTGTCGTGGGTTTCAACTCTCCAAATCCAAATAATTCATATACTGAACTTGGGAGAAGGTTTACACTCGCACCCAAATCTAATAATGCTTTCTTGATTATGAAGTTTCCTATGACACACGATATAATCGGGGTACTAGGATCTTTTAATTTGGGTGGGGTTATTTGCTGAACAACTGAGCTGACTTGCTCAGTCAAATGGATCTTTTTTGGTATTTGTGTCTTGGCTTTCCGTTTTTGTGTGCATAGATCCTTCAAAAATTTGGCATAAGCTGGAACTTGCTTGATAGCATCAAGAAGAGGTAAGTTTATTTGCACTTGCTTAAATAACTCAAGCATCTCATTCATCTTTATATTCTTCTTATCTGAAGGCAAAGGAGATTCTAAAGCACTAGGGAATGGGGCTTTAGGTATGATTGCTTGATCATTGAATTCTTTTCTTTTTCATTTCTTCTCTCTTCTGGTTTAGCCACTTCTAATTTCTGGGTTGGTTCAGGTGGGTTCAATGTTTTTCCACTTCTGAGAGTCATGACTGATTTAGCATGTTCTGGGAATTTGTCAGGACTATTGGAACTCTCAGCCATGAATTGTCCTTTTGGGTTATCGATAGGCTGACTAGGTAACTTACCCTCCTCCCTTCTACTGAATGCTGTGGCCAATTGACCTATCTGAGTTTCTAGTTTTGCAATAGATTGTGTGTGGGAGTGAAGGATTTGGGTATTCATTTCTAGCCCTTTCAATGCTTGTAACACTTTGTCTTCAAAAGTAGGCTGATTATTCGGTGGAGGTTGTGGGATGTTTGGATATTGTGAATATGGCATGCTTCTAAAATTAATTTCTTGGTAATTAGGTCTGATCGATGAATTGGTTACAGGTTGAGGTTTCCAAGAAAAATTTGGGTGATTTCGCCAACCAGGATTGTAAGTATTTGAAAATGGATCATTTCCTGTTCTAGGAGCTAATCGGGTTTGGGCTTGGTGGGCTTGCTCTTGAACAAGGTCAGGAAATTGGTATGCAGCTGACATTCACCTACAGAATGGGTTGGACTCGAACAAATTATGCAGACCTCATGTAATTGAGTAGATGGGGAAGAGATGTTCCCAACTTGTAGAATCCGGTCAAGTTTATGGGATAATTCATCTACCTTAGTATAGATATCTGTAGAGTGACCCATTTCATATATTCCACCTCTTTTAGGTTCTACGGGAGGGTCTCGACGAGCAACTGACATGTGGTGTAATGAATTCTCACTCAATGTCTCAAAGAGTTGCCAAGCTTCATGTTCATTTTTTAACATAAATGTCCCACCACATGAAGCATCAACCATTTGCCGGTGCTTTTCTGATAATCCATTATAAAAGCACTGAACCAGTTGCCATTTGGGTATAGCATGATGTGGACATTTTCTAATCAGTTCTTTGAATCTCTCCCATGTCTCATGGAACATTTCTCCATCTGTCTGGGAAAAACTTGTTATGGCTTTTCTAATTTGATTTGTTTTTCCTATAGGAAAATATTTCTTAAGAAATTCTCTCTGAAGATGATCCCAAGTTGAAATTATAACCGTGTCTAATGAATTTAACCAATACTTGGCTTTATCTTTTAGGGAAAAAGGGAATAACTTAAGCCTAAGTGCATCATCGGAGAAATTTTGAATCTTGACAGTTGAGCAAATTTCCAAGAATTCATCTAAGTGTTTGTAGGGATCCTCATTTGTAAGTCCATAGAAAGATGGTAACATTTGGATTACACTTGACTTAATTTCATATTGGGCAGCCTCTACTGGAGGCACTTGAATGCAGGGAGAGTAGGTATACCTTGAAGGAGTAAAATACTCTTTCAACTGTCTTGGTTGATTATTTTCGTTATTAGGATCCATAATTCTGAGTCTGTTTGCTCTAATAGTTCTTTCTATCTCAGGATCTAAGGGTATAAGGTTGGGTTGCAACGATCGGCGACCAAGCATACACCCTACCAATGACTCTAAAGCAAACAATTTTATTTATTTATTTATTTATTATAATAAAAGAAAAAGAAGGAGATTCAAAAAAAATATCCTAAAAGATTCCTAAAACTAAGAGCAATGAATAATTTAATTAGGGTTTAATAATTCTTAGCAATCAAGTTAGCAAAGATTAGACTCTCTATTCTAGGTTTACCCTAGATCTTAGACAGCTCCTAACTTCCAAGACCACCTTGGAGCCCTCCGAGTCAAAAATTAGCTGATCAACTAGCCAGTTGAGGATAAGGTTAGTGGGGTCCCCCCGTTGCCTACTAGGTAAGCGAACAGAACCAATTAAGTAACCACTTTCCTTTCCTTTTCTAGACACCAGTTAAGCAATCAATCTCGACCCGGTCCAACTCTTTTGGGTGCCTTGTCCTATTGAGCTCGAGTTTCTTAGGGGCTGATGTCTAATTAATTTTAGAGTTAAAGGTTTGGGTTAATGCAGAATGAAGGATGTGGTTTGTGGGCCAAGGAAGGGTGATGAAATCCCCACCTTATCTTGATTAGGGGTTTGTACCCTTAAATTTAATTATGATAATGCTATGCAACAAATAGATGTCAAACTCTTGAAATTATCAAACCAAAATTAATCTAATTACTTTTTTTTAAAAAAAAAGATTTTTGTGATTAGGTTTCTAATTTCCTAATAAATTATGAGATGTCAATGGAAGAATTTTGAGTTTTACAGAAAATAAATCCACCTAAGTCAATCTATAGCATAGAAAATAAAATAATTATTTTATTTTTATTTTTATTTTTATTTTTTTGTTTAATTTAATTTAAATTTTTTTTTTTCAAAATAACACACTTAACTCCCCGGCAACAGCGCCAAAAATCTTATGCGTGTCGTAGCGCAATGATTTAAACACCTTAATTTCACTATTAGAATAGCGAGAGTAAGGGATCGATTCCACAGGGACTTTAGCGATTATCTTAAAATAAACTTATAAATTTAATTAATTAAATAATTAGTAGTGCAAAATAATCAAGATATGGTCTATCTTATAAGAGTACGGTCCGTACCTGTAGATCACGGTCCGTCCCTTTAAAGAATAGATCAGTCTAAAATTATTTCCACTTAAATATAATTTAATAACAATTAATCATGAATAAAAATTTTATTTCATAAAAAGTAAATAGTTATGACATTAAGAAAGCAATAGATTATAATAAATTTTAAATCAAACCAGGCCCTCTTCTGCATACGCCTCGAAGCAGAGCATCCAAGAACTCCACACCTGCTGATGAATAGATGAACGGGGCCTCCCACGGAACGGCTGGAACAGCTCTTCAAACGGTGGCTGGAACAGAGCTTCAAACGAAGCTTCAAACGGCTGGAACAGAGCACCTAGGACTCCAATCCACGGATGAACACCGCCCCAAAACTCTTCCGGATGCAGCGCGCTAGATCGATGCTTCCTTGGACTCCCTTTGCGCTATTTGTAGAGGCCCCGGACGCGGCCTTGATGCGGCGAGGAGTCTGTTTCAAAACAGAGACAACGCAACGGAAGCAAGGAAAATAACAAGATAAATCTAGATAAATAATCAATAAAATTTAAATTTCTTCTAGAGGATTTTAATTCACTCAATTTGATAACTTACAATCTAATCTATTCTTTAATTGGTGGAGGAAACGGTTAGAAATTGGTTTGGAGAAGAATCGTTTAAGAAAACAGAGCCGTGCGGAAGCGATGAAATCAAGTGAGAAAATCGTAAGAAATCTTCAATAAAATTCAAATTCATTCAAAAGAATTTAATTCGTCTAATTTTATAACTTTAATCTAATCTATTCCTTAATTAATGGAGGAAACAATTAGATTGGATTTAGAGAAGAATCGGCGGAAACAGAGGAATTGGCTGAGATAACGATGAAGTCTGCAACGTATTTGCCGTTTTTGCTTTGAAATCCGTGCTAAATACTTATAAAATCAATTCCGAGCTCATCTTAAATCCGATTTGGGTGCCGTTTACGTCATTAAATCCCTAAAATCGAGCTCTTTAAACTGATAAGGTTTTATCAAAAATATTATATAAAATATTAAAATATTAAATAAAAATAGGTACGTTAAATTATTAATTAAAGGTTTAATGATAATTATTTATGCGTTTATCAATCATCTATGAGAAATATTAGTAATCATCTTGCATTTGTATCACAAATTGAACCTAAAACTATTGAAGAAGCTGAAAAAGATAATAATTGGATGTTAGCTATGCAAGAAGAATTAAATCAATTTACTAGAAATAATGTATGAACATTAGTAGAAAGACCTAAAGATCATTCTGTTATAGGATCAAATGGGTATTTAGAAATAAACTAGATGAAAATGGCATAGTAATTAGAAACAAAGCTAGATTAGTTGCAAAAGGATATAATCAAGAAGAAGGTATTGATTTTGATGAAACCTTTGCACCAGTAGCTAGATTAGAAGCCATTAGACTATTACTTGCATTTGCATGTCACATGAATTTCAACTTATTTCAAATGAATGTAAAAAGTGCTTTTCTAAATGATTTATAAATGAAGAAGTGTATGTAGAACAACCATCAGGTTTTGAAGATCATGAATTTTTAAATCACGTTTTTAAATTGCACAAAGCATTATATGGTTTGAAACAAGCACCTAGAGCATGGTATGATAGATTAAGTAAATTCTTAATTGAAAATAATTTTATAAGAGGAAATGTAGATAAAACATTATTTTTGAAAAGAAAAGTAAAGATTTATTAGTAGTTCAAAATATGTTGATGATATTATTTTTGGTGCTACTAACAATCTTCTATGCCAAGAATTTGCTAAGTTAATGCAGGGTGAGTTTGAAATGAGCATGATGGGAGAACTCAACTTCTTCCTTGGACTCTAAATCAAACAAGAAAAGGAAGGGATTTTCATCAACCAAACCAAGTACACAAAGGAACTACTCAAAAAGTTTGGTATGGATTCAATGAAACCCCTTGGAACTCCAATGAGTCCTTCATACAAATTAGACAAAGATGAGAAAGGTAAGAAAGTTGATCAGAAGTACTATCGAGGTATAATCGGATCTCTACTCTACTTAACTGCAAGTAGACCTGATATAATGTTCTCTGTTTGTCTATGTGCTAGATTTCAATCAGAACCTAAAGAATCTCACTTAATTGCTGTTAAAAGAATACTAAGATACTTAATTGGAACAAAAAATGTAGGCTCATGGTATTCTAGAGACTCAACATTGAACTTAATTGCATATTCTGATTCTGATTATGCTGGATGTAAGTTAGATAGGAAAAGCACAAGTGGTGCATGCCAATTCTTAGGAAGTAACTTAATCTCATGGTTTAGCAAAAAGCAAAATTCAGTTGCATTATCAACTACTGAAGCTGAATATGTTGCAGCTGGAAGTTGCTGTGCTCAAATCCTATGGATTAAGCGACAACTTGAAGACTATGGTATCATACTTGACAAAACACCTATAAAATGTGACAACACAAGTGCAATTAATCTAACAAAAAATCCAATTCAACATTCTAGAACAAAACACATAGAAATTAGATATCATTTTATTAGAGAACATGTAACGAATGGAGAAATATGTCTTGATTATGTTAATACTGAAGATCAATTAGCTAATATATTTACAAAACCCTTGAGTGAAGAAAGATTATGTTATCTTAGAGGAGAGTTAGGGATTTGTGATCCATTAGAATGATTTTGAAACCCCTAAGAAAAATTATCTAGAACTCTGTCTACTTTTTGATCTTTAAGGAAATCTTATCTAGAATTCATATCTAATTGATCTATTAAAATCCAATGATTTTCTTTTCAATTTTATGATCAATATCCGGACACATTTCAGAAACTCTGTGTTTTTGCTCTGAAATGGTCTCGGAGCCGACTCGGTCAGTATCAGAGTTGACTCCATGTTTCTGTTGAAACTCTGGAGCCAACCCCATCTCTGTGCGAGTCGACTCCACTTCGGGATAGATTTCTGTGACTATCCGGAGTCGACCCCACACCTTGCGGACCGACTCGAAGTGGTCCCAGGTCGATTTATCTAGGGCAGAGTCGACTCCTCGTTCACTTCTATCCTCTCAAATCCTTCAAATACTCTCTCCAAAATTTTTTCTAACCTACCAAATCCTTAGAAATCCTTGATTAACCTTTCCACTAAATCAAATGGCTCCTAAAACCCGTGGTTCTAGCCTTGGAGCGGCCGGGATGAAAAGGAAGAAGGCGGTGAAGAAGACTGTGAGGCGTCCCGCTCGCGAACCCTCTCCGAGCATGGATTCTACCTCATCCTCTTCAACTCCGAGTGCTTCTCCTACTACGGCCACATCTCAGGTAGACCGTCTAGCCGTTAGAGTGATTACAACCGGGAGAAAGGTTGATTTTGAACTATTTGAGGCAGAAGGTTTTCTTGTGGGGAGATAGTTAATTGAAATGGGATGGGAGAAAATATGTTCTTTAGATTGTCCAACCTACCCAGCCCTGGTTAAAGAATTTTATAAAAATCTGTCAAGAGGAGACAATGGATTGATCAGCATCATTAGAGGAAATAGAATAAATGTGACAGTGGATTTACTCTCAAGACTGTTGGAACTTCCAGTGTATGGTACTTCTACTTTTTCACCTGATGATAGGAACCCAGCTCTATCAAGATTGCTAAATAAAGAAATTGTTGATTTTAAAGAAGTCCATGCAAATCAACTATCCTTGGAATTAAGACTTCTCCATAACATTTGTAGTAGGATTCTATTCCCTAAGATTGGGAGATTTGATTATGTTTCTGAGAGAGATATCTTTGTTATGGATGCTATAGTGACTGGAAGACCTATCAATCTTCCGAACATAATAATTTGGTATATTGCTGACTGTGGGAGCAAGAGGAAATCTAGTCTACCCTATGGCATGATATTAACTAAGATCTTTCAAAGCCAAGGGATAATCATTTCAATAGTGAGCCAATGAGAAATTTGAGACACACTGATTACTATAGTTTGGCTACTATTCATAGAATGGGATTTGTGAAGAAGGATGGTAGATGGAAAAGGAAAAGTATGTTGGAAGATAGAGCCGCTGATGTTGAGGCACCTGGACCATCAGTTAGACATTCATCTCCTGTACCTCCTAGCTCTTCTGTTCCAGTTCCGGCCCCTTCTTCTGCTCCGATGATTGATCAGTCATCTTCTTCATCAGTCGGTTTTTCAGATCTTCAGTTAATGCAGCTCAAGAGGCTTCTTGATGATCAGGCGGATAAATTGAAGACTGAGTTTGACAATAAATTCATGAATCTTAAAGAAACTCTCTATTCATTAGATGATCGGATCACCAAGATTGAATCTACTCTTAGCTCCTACTGAGTCTTTAAGTGGTGATCTAAAGAATATTTTTGAAGAACTTAAAGACATTTGTGGAGATGGTGAGACTTATGCAAAGTGCAATGCCGAACTTCAAGACAAGATTTTAACTGCTTGCACTTTTGTGGATGAAAGACTGAAAGATTATGTTAAGCTTCAAACTGATGGAATGAAGAACATTATAGATCACTTAACAAGGATTGTAAGGACACATTTTTGATGTAATAAATGTTTAGTCTTTGCAATGTAATGAAGTTAATATTATGTTTTACATTTTGATACAATGATGTAATGAAAAGTCAGTTTTGAATGTTCAATGTAGTCTGAGTTTGAATGTACTTCTCCTATTTATCAATGAATCTCAGTTCTTGTTAAAACATATCTTAAATCATGAATGTGATTATGTTTAATGCTTCTCTACCTTTTGTTGATAACAAAAAAGGGGGAGAGTTTTATATACATAACTGTATATGCATGGGAGAAATTAAACGATTATGCATGGGAGAAATTAAATGAATGTTATTATATATGCATAATAAATAATTGAATGAGAGAAAAGGAAGTAATAATTAAACATTACACATACAGTGAATGAATGAAAAAGCAATTTAGATGAAAAGGCTGAATTTTGACATTAAATTATGTATAAGCTTAAATTGAATGAATGAAATATTTATTTGAGTTTCATAGGGGAGCTACCTCATTCAGGGGGAGCCTAACTATGAAAATAAAATAAATTCTTTAATTAATCATGAATATACTCAATGTTTTTGTCATCATCAAAAAGGGGGAGATTGTTGGGGAGATTGTTGAGAAATTGTTGCCCCAATCTTATTGATTTTGATGATTACCAAAAGCCATGAGTATATTAAAAATGCAATGAATTTATTTACATGAGCAATGAATTTATTTATAATAATCAATGAGTATGTTAAGTATGACTTTAATCAATTTGAAAGTAACTTCAAGCTCCATGTTTAAGCTTTCAAAAAGAAATTTTTATACTTCATATCTCAATCAATGAGTTTTTGGAACATTTCTTGAATTGATTCCTAATGATAATTTTATTATATTCAAGTCAAAAATTAATTTAAAATTAATCTAGAATGAATTTCAAAGTCAATCAGGAAATTCTCTGATTTTTGATACGTTCCGGAGCCGACTCTAGAGTTTCAAGTCGACTCCACTCAGTATACAGAGATGTCTGTTTGTCTCGAGTCGACCCCTGTGATTTCTCGAGTCGACCCCCGATTTTGTCGAGCCGACTCCATGACTGTGTGAGTCGACTCCGCTCAGACCAGAGAATTGTTTTTCTGAGCACTTCTCGAGTCGACCCCTTGCTTTTCATGAGTCGACCCCCGACTATCAGGAGTCGACATCTTATTTTGTTGAGTCGACCCCTTAACTTTCTGATTGTTTCTATTTTTGGCATCGCGTCTTCGAGCCGACTCGCCTAAAGCTGGAGCCGACTCCAACAAATCTGGGCATGATTTTTTTTGAATGCCAACTCAGCGTCAACGGTAAATTTTTCAATAACGGCTAGATTTCTTTGTGTCTAACGACTATATTTTCGCAGAGTCTATAAATAGAGAGGCCGTTTTCAAATTAAGTAAAAAATACAAATCAAGAGAGAAAAAGAAAAATCTTTCAAAAAAGAGGAAAAACAGAGCGTCATTTGAAAAATCCGAGATTCAAAATAGAGTGAAAGAAAAGGTGATAAATCAAAGGAGACTTCATCTGTGCTCAAGTTCATCAATCCAAGAAAAGTCTAGAAGAAAATCCAAGAGCCATTCAAGAGCAAATCAAGAGATTTTCAACTTTCAAAGAAAGAAAGAAAAAGCTCAAATCAACTCCAACATTCAATCCGTGAAGAATCTGAGCTGAGGCCCGATTCCACACTTCAAAGGAGTTGAGGAAAAGAAGAAAAGAAGAAAAGCCTGCACTCAAATCAAATCTAAACAGGCCCTTCTAAACCTTGCTTTTATTTTGAAATATCTGCTCTAAAGGAGCTGTTTTGTATTAAACTCATATTTTTATCTTGTGGTTTACTAATTCAATCAGAAGGTTGAATTAGTGGAGGTAGTGTACCTCTTCACAAGCTAAGGTTAGCTTGTGTGTTGGGTTTTGTGCTGGTGAGCCCATGTAAAATCGGTTGGGTTCGTTGTGATCCCAGGAAAACAACAAGTTTGGATTGTAAGCTTGTAAAATAACTCGACTGTAATCGAGGTGATTATAGTGTGGACCCAAGTGGAGCTTGGGAGTGGACGTAGGTGTTGGATACACCGAACCACTATAAAATCTCTGTGTTTGCCGTGCTTATTTATCTCTCTTCTCGCTATCGTGCTTTAACTTGAATTAATTGTTTACATCCTCTCATCAATAGTCAAAGTACTTTAAAATGCTTAATTTTTAAAGTACCCAATTCACCCCCCCCTCTTGGGTTGCCATCTGGGCCAACATCATTGATTGTCCATAATAATGTGCCGCGAAGTTTGAACATTCCATTTCCTTCAGAATCAAAAGTCATCATACCTTCGGCCCATAATTCATTCAACTCGTCAATTAAAGGCTGCATATACACGTCAATTTTATCCCCAGGGCCCCTTGGTCCGTCAATAAGAGTGGATAGGATCAGAAAAGGTTGCTTTATACATAACCAAGGAGGAAGATTGTACAGAACCAACACCACTGGCCATGTACTATGAGTTGCCCCGGTCATGGACCTGAAGGGGCTAAAACCATCTGCAGCCAACCCAAGCCGCACACTACGACTATCCAAGGCAAAGTGGGGTGTTTCTTGTCAAAATCCTTCCATGCCGGGGAGTCCACTGGGTGGGTTAACTTTTCATCCTCCCTACCATGCTCTGCATTCCATCGCATCAATTTAGAAATTTTAGATGACATAAAAAGCCTCTTTAGCCTTGGCTTGAGTGGAAAATATCGCACTTGCTTTACAGCGACAAGCTTCCCACGATTCGAAACACTTCGCGAATTACTCTGACGATTCTGACCAACCCCATCGTCCTTCCACCTTGAAGTTTTACACACAATACACGTATTGAGGTTGGCATTCTCATTTCTAAACAATATACAATTGTTTGGGCATGCATCGAAAGTCTCATATGTGAAGCCTAAGTTTTCAGTTAACTTGCGAGCATGGTAGTAGGACTCAACTAGCTTTGCACCGAATGGGAGCACTTTGTGCAATAGCTGGAGCAGCATGTCGAAGGACGTGTCCGTCCACTGATTCAAAGCCTTCAAGTGTAACAGCTCGACAATAAAAGATAATTTACTAAAATTCGTACATCCAGGATAAAATTCGGTCTGCGCATCATCCAGAATTTCAAAATACCTTAATGTTTCTTTATCTACACTCGAGCGAGGATTACTCCCACCCACCCTATCAGTCTCACAGCAACGGTCTTCGGGTGCTAACCCGCATGCAATATCATTTAGCATCACGATCATCGGATCAACTGTTGTAACATCGACCTCCATCTCAACTCTTTCCTCTCTGCAATAAGGAACATAATCTTCCCCATGTCTAATCCAATTCTTGTAATTCTTCAAAAACCCATTTAGAATCAAATGCTCTCGTACAATATCTCGTGTGTAGTAATAATGGTTCGCACATTTTCTATAGGGACAACTGATGTGCTCACTATCAAACCCTTTGGTGAAGGCAATGAACTGCTTAATCCCCTCTATATATTCCCTAACATCCTATTTGGCAAATCAATCCAACTCTTATCCATGTCGCTAAGTATTTCTGTGAAAGTATGAATAAGCAAATATAATTAGCCTAAGAGATGGGGCAAACGTAACAATTTACCTAGCCGTCAACTTGCTAGGCAATGCACGGACAAATAAATTAAAAAAAATGAAGATTACTTTAAAAGAAAAAAGAGTAAAAACTTTCACCGGTTAGAGTTTGCCTCACTAGCTTCACTTGACCTCCTGTGTTTGAAAAAAGAGGGATTAAATTCAATTTACAACCAAAAGTATCTAACCTGAAAAGCTAGTTCAAAGTTTAACCCCGTCAGGAGGCTTTTGAATCTTTCACCTGACACAAGGACAAAACAAATAAATAAGTAAAAACTATAGATTGTAGAAATAACAAAAAAATAAGGATTTTTTTCTTATATATATAATATAAGTAATTGTATTTATTACTTAGATTGTGGATAAATCGCCCTGGCCTAGAAGTATGGGTTGGGGGAACGTTTGACGAAGGGATCGAGGGAGGAGAGCGGAAAAGAACTGCGAAGTTTATCTAAAATGAAATATCAACTTTGTCAAGGTCTTAACTGTAATTATAACTTTTGTTAAATTTGAACTAATCTCGGCAGGAGGAGTAAGTTGGAAAGACCATGCGAAAGAGGATGTTGTAAGAAAGGGGACTGGTGGTTGGAAAAAGGTTGTGGCAACATTTGGGGATGATATTTTACTTGAAAATTGAAGAAATTGATAGAGCACGCCTGGGTCCGTCAAATTGTTTTTTCTGACTCAACAAAATGTCAACTTCCCAACTTTATCTCAGTGATATTGTGTATATAAATCCTGCTAGAGTATCTTACCTAAATCTGGTTCTAGCCTTCAACAAAATGAATGAGAAGAAAAATTCTTAATGCAGATATCAAATATCTGAGAATAAGCTGTTGGAATCCTTGTTTCTCAGTTGTTTTAACATTTGCTAGATACGGACTTCGTCACTATCAATATAGCCTCCACATTCACTCCCAAAAATACTGAAGAACAACTTAACAGAAGTGCAGTTTCAAGAGGTCATGAACTTTCAGCCTCTTTTTCGTAGGGTTCTTTCACCTTTAAAGTAGCAGATAAGAGTGCCAAGAAAAAAAAGAAAAAAGAAAGATACTTTGCCCGTTGCATCACTTTCTTTGCAGCTGGGTCAACAGAGAAGCTAAACTAGTTGAGCATCAAAAGTTTGGTACTTCCTGAACTCAATTTTTGTAAATCATCTATTAATCAAGCTCATAATTATCCAATTTCGCCCCAACTATTTGGTAAACCCTTTTTTTTATGACTGCAACTATTTGATAAATACTGATTCTATGGAAGGCCACATGTAAAGTACCTAATGCAACAAATTAACATCATAGTCTGTTGCACCTTGAACAAGACTAAGCATCACCAAAGGACTAGTATCACATATTAACCCAGTTTGTTGCATGTAAATAGAGTATTTTTAGATGTCTATTACTGGTTGCAGTGAAAGAAGAAGAAAATTAAAGGAGGAAAAAAAGTAAAAATAACATATGACCTAATACTCTGACACTAAAGATGTCCCAATCAGCAAAAAAATGGAGTGCTCTTTGATTTATTGCAGCTAGGGTAGAGAAACGTCCAACAATATCATTCCCTGGTATTCCTAATATCTCTAACAGTAACATTATTACATCTTTAAGCTGCCTAATAAAACAAGAAGAAAGAATTCTAGGACGAGTGCTGTATCGAAGCTAATCAACTCTTGCATCAAGAAGAAAGAAATACTCGATGAAAACAAAGAAAAAACACACAGCACGTGACATCAAGAAACCAATCAGTCGATCAATGTAGGGCACTTCGATTTCACACCAACAACAAGAGCCGGGAGAGAGAATTTTATCATCAATGGATGAGGGGTGGGATCATCGGAAGTACCCGGTACCGCTGCCAGTGACGATGGCGGGTGGAGAAGCAGCGTCCATTCGAGAAGAAGAGAGGGTGGATCCACTGCCAAGATCCGAGAGGGGCTCGATCGGGGCTTCCGCTCATGTAATCGGGAGCGGCCTCGAGAGAGACCGCGGGACTACCGCCGACGATGCCTCGACGTCGGATAGCAGCGACGGAAGGATGGGCGGCGGAATAGCAGCGGCGGGAGGATGGGGGGTTTAGGGTTTCGGAAGGGGATAACCAGCGAAATAGGGAAAAGGGGAAAGCGGCCTGATTTATAATAGGCATTTGCGACCGCCACGGCGACCGCCTGAAGCGATCGCTAAAGGTGGCTTCCGCGACCACCCTCCAGCAGTCGCACGATTTCTTCTGCGCCAATGGTTCAGCCTATAGTAGTGGCGACCGCCTTCCGCGACGCCCTTAAGCGGTCGCTAAAGGTGCCTTCCGCGATCGCTGTCAAGCGGTCGCCCAATTTCTTTTGCGCCAAAACTCCAGCCTCTAGTAGTGAATGCTTATTCATTCAAAATTGTTCCTTAATTTTCAAGATCGATGATTGGATTTTTATCATTATATCCAATCAAATCTTCAGATTTTAATTATTATATCACAATCTAATCTTAGTTAACATGGCAACATGAATTCAGTTCCCTTTTTACATGCATCAAATCTTAAATATATTACAAATGATCTATGCCAATATAGATCCTTGTACACACTGGGCACACATGCTAACGTGACAGTCTGCCATCATCAATAATTTTCAAATTGTAATAAACACCTTTAATCAAAATGTCAAAATAAATATAAATATAAATATACATAATTAGACATAATAACCTTTTATTTTATATAAGAAATAAACATGACATTTCGTTGGAAAAAGGAAAAGAATGCGGCGTAGGATGTTCAAGCGATGTTTTTTCCTTTCTTATATCCCAATATGGAAAAAAGAAAAGTTTCCTCCTCCGTCTCTCTTTCCCTCCTCTTATGGCGACACTTCATCATTTCCCTCTTTACAACACTACCATAAATAGGGCACCCTATTTTTTTAAAAAAAATGCAATTAAATGCTTTTCAAGTGAATTTGATTCAAATTAGTTGCCTTTTGAAGTACAGATTGTGCAAGAATGGCACAAAACCTGTAGCAAATCTTTTGTAGTATCATGAAAGGTTCAGAAAGAGGTTTCCTAATGAATATGGGAGTTAGAGTTTATTCTTACCTTTGCTTTGCGGCTACACTTTTTGGTCATGCTTTTTTTAAAAAATAATAAAAAAAGTTGACAACCCTCAACAAAAAATTTTAAAAAATAACCCTCAACAAGTCAACGCAAAAAATGGCAACCCTTCGTTCGCCATATGCCCTAGGGAAAGATTTTAAAACAAACTTGAAAGATGGCACTCCATGGTATTTTCTCAAAATCATTATATATTTATTTTTATGAGAACATAAGTTGATTGTTAGTTAATCGCTGTCATTGGCAGTCAAAAATAAAACCTACTCACTACTATAGCAAGTGGTGAATCGGGATCGTATCCTCGAAGATCAAAGACAATTTTTTTTTAAAAAAATATCTATAGAGGATTATATTAAGAATAACGATTATTGAAAGATAACAACTAATTAATTAACAAATTAAAACAGTAGGAGAAGCAACCCAGAATCCGAATCCACCATGCAAACATGTTTTATCTTCTTTTCTTTATGTTGCATTAACAATAATTTTTACAAATTCAAGGTTAGAATAATTTATCTCTTGTCAGGCACGTACCATATCAAGATTACGGTACATCCTCTTAGAGTATTATCTAATTATTTGCAAAGTTAGAAGTCTAAACTGTCATATTACGATCTGTCTCTCTTAAGCACGTACTGATATCACGATACATCGATAGAGGGTACAGGCCATAAAAGTAACTCAAAAGATATATGAAAGAAAACATGATTTTTATTTCATAAAAATTAAGAACAAAAAGAAAGATAGAACCTGTTTACATGCTTCATCATCATCCCAAGTTGAAGGAATCTAGCTACGCATTATTGCCGCTAGCATCCCCTCCATAATTTCTCTCTCCCAGGCCTCAATACAATGATCTAATTTAAAAAAATAAAAAGAACTTTGAAGAAAACTCCTCCCCTGACTACTGCTTGAGGTCCTCCTTTTATAGAGCTTATCTAGGGCTTCCTTCCAGTCAAAGTTGGAGCCAATCAGGTTCAAGATCATTCAGATATCGTGAGAAAACTCCTCAGCCATCCACCTGCCTTAGTTTGCACCAAAAATCATGCAAAATCATCTCTTTCTTCCTTTTTTTGACAAACGGAGTCTTGATTTGAGTGTCATCTACATTGTTAGACTCCAAAAATAAAGCTCTTTCCATCTATAGGCTCCTTTTTCTGTAAACATCCATAAAAAGTATCATTTCTTAATAATTCAAAGTGATTAATATTTATTTTAATGGTTAAATTGAAATAATAAATAGACTTATCATACCCTCCAACTTAATCATTGCTAGTCCCTTAGCAATGTAATTAAAATAAAATCATGTGTCACTAAGATTCTTTTTTGCAAAATTAAATCTAGGCTTAAGGTTGAAAGAAGCTAGCCAGTATCACTAGCTAAGTATTAAGTTTTTAAAGTAAATTTCATAGTCAGAACTATCAGAAACTTTCTTAGAGTTCATCCATAGATCTACAGCACTTGTGTTTGTGATGGCTAACTTAGCATTTCGATACTAGCTTGTAAGGAACAATGGTATCTTTGCTTATCACTTACTTTGGTCAAATTTCTATATACTCTCAAATTAAGCACCTGACCTAAGATAGCTTTCACACTGCATGATATATATTTTTTATTTTTTATTTTTTTAGCGATATCTTTACATTGCCCACTTTTTGATGCGAACAACAATGCTTACTTAAGCGAAGGTGCCCGGTTACTTGATGAAAAACCAATCTTTAGACTTGCTTTTTTTCTCATTTCTATATATATATATATATTATTTTTTTATCAGGCAGGTAGTACTTTTCTTAAATTCAAGTTTCTCTCGTTGGGGTGTATATCAATTACTAATTTTTAATAATGATTGAATCTCTAATTAACCTTACAACTAATACCTAGTTTATCTCATTGGTGTGCATGTGCAATGAAAGTGCTAATAGCATTTAGATGACCTAAGTAGGCCGCTAAAAGTCTAACAGCTAGTCTACTCCTTGGCTCGCTACACTAATTAGCTAATACTTTTTAACTCTATTACCTTTTCCTAGTCAATTTTGCTCAAGAATTTCTTTCATGGCACATGATTTATAAAAAAAATTAGAATTTTTAAATATTGCCAAGGTATTTTCAAAATATTTTTGAAAAAGATTTTTTTTATCCTCCAACTTAATTCTTATTATCCTCAATGAAGTAAGAAGAATAAAACAAGAAGAAATACTATCTAGATGAGATATGCCTCGTGTAATGTTAGGAGTGACCTATAGAGCAGGCTCTTATTCCTAGAAATAAGAATCATGAAAATAAAAGTTAGAACATAAAAATTTTGGGTTGCCTCCCAAAAAGCGCTAAATTTAATGTCTTAGCTAGATGTAATAGCTCACTTTGATTACCATTGTCAAGGAGTTTGATGATCTCTTTTCTTACTACTTCCTTCATGGCTAGGTTAAGTTTTCTTTGAAGCTCTCTTGTGGGCTTCGCTTCTTTCCCTAAGTGAATCCTATGTTGAACGATCGAGAGGCTAATCCCTTTTATGTTAGCCATGGTCCATCCTAACACTTCTTTATTTTCTTTTAGGACATTCAATAGTTCTCCTTCTTGTAAGGAGTCTAGGTCGGCTGAAATAATAATAGGTAGGGTTTCTGATGAGCCTAGGTATGCATATTTGAGGTGCTTGAAAAGTGGTTCAATTCTAATTTGGGTGCTTCTTCTATTGATGGTTTGGGTCATGGTTCAGGTACTTCCTCTAATGGTTCAATTAGAGGTTCTCATCTTGATTTTTTATCAATTATAGTAACCTTATTAATTTGCTTCCCATCTTGGTTCACGCAGATTTCTAGGTCAAGCTCTTCGTCACTAAGGTCAATTGGATCATAAACATTATCCTGAACATAATTTGAGTCACTCATTTGATGTGTATTGGTAAGATTAAAAATATTAAGATCAATTGACATATTTTAAAGAAAAGTTTCATTAATCATTTTGGCAATTAATTAGGGCATTAGTTGTGACCAAAAATGGTCTACCTAAAATCACTGGGATGTGGCTCTTTGGGTTTGTCACCAGTTCAGTTTCTAAAATCATAAAGTCCACCAGATAGGTAAAGTCACTAACTTTGATCAAGAAATCCTCTACTATTCCTTTGGATACTTTCAAAGAGTGATCTGTTAGTTGTAGGGTCATTTTCGTAGGCTTTAGTTCTCCCAACCCTAGTTGCTCATATACAGAGTATGGCAATATATTAACATTTGCTCCTAAGTCTAATAGAGCCCTATTTATGAGGGTGTTCCCCATAATGCATGAAATAGTGGGTGATCCTAGATCTTTGTATTTCACTGGCATGTGGTTTGATAGGTAAGAGCTCACACTGGTTGCTAGAAAGGCTCTCTTGGGCACATTGGTGGTCTTCTTTTTGGTACATAGATCCTTAAGAAATTTGGCATAGGCTGGGACCTGTTGGATCATGTCCAGTAAGGGGATGTTCACTTTAACTTGCTTAAAGACCTTCAAAATCTTATCGAATTAAGCTGAATTTTGATTGGCCTTAAGTCTATTTGGGAATGGTATTACAATCCTAATTTTTGGTTTATCTCCTTCTGACATGGGCTCAGCTGGTGGGTTAGGCATTACATTAGACTCTGATGCCTCAGGTGTTTCGGACTGATCCAGTTCAATAAGTTGTTCAAGTGGTGGGATTTCTAATTCTTCTTCTTCATATGTACCCACCTAGTTATTATTTGTTTTTCAGATCTTAATGTATGAATGACACTTAGTTGGTTAATCTGGGCTCCTTGTTTTGATCCTTGGATGTTTAGATTCCTAAGGTTAGCTTCGGGCTGACTCGGTAGCTTACCCCACTCTCTTTCACTGAATGCTTTGGCTAGTTGACCTATTTGAGTTTCTAGTTTTGCAATGGATTGTGTGTATGAGTGAAAGAGTTAAGTATTCATTTCTAGCCCTTTCAATGCTTGTAACACCTTCTCTTCGAAAGTAGGATCATGATTATTTGGTGGAGGTTGAGGAGCACTTGGATATTGAGAATACGACATGCTTCTGAATTGGATCTCCTGATGGTTAGGCCTAATTGATATTGGACTGATGATAGGTTGGGGTTTCCATAAAAATTTGGGTGATTTTGCCAACAAGGATTGTAAGTATTTGAATATGGATCATTTCCCGGTCTAGGAGCCATTCGGGCTTGGGCTTGGCGGGCTTGCTCCTGAATAAGCTCAGGAAATTGGTATGCAGCTGGACATTCACCTATAAAATGGATCGAACTCGAACAAATTATACAAACCCCATGTAATTGAGTAGATGGGGAAGATGTGTTTCTAACTTGTAGTATTCGGTCAAGTTTTTGAGATAGTTCATCAAATTTGATATAGATGTCTATAGACTGACCTATGTCATATATTTCACCTCTCTTAGGTTCTGTGGGAGGATCTCTATGGGTAGCAGACATGTGGTATAAGAAATTTTCACTTAGAGTTTCAAAAGGCTGCCATGCCTCATATTTATTTTTTAGCATAAATGTTCCTCCACATGAGGCATCCACCATTTATCGGTGCCTTTCTGATAATCCATCATAAAAATATTGAACTAACTGCCATTTAGGTATTGCATGGTGTGGACATTTTCTTGTTAATTCTTTTAATCTCTTCCAGTTTTATAAAACATTTCTCTCTCTAACTGGGAAAAACTAGTTATGGCTTTTCTGATTTGATTCGTTTTTCCTATAGGAAAGTATTTCTTAAGAAATTCCCTTTGAAGTTGGTCCCAAGTTGAAATTATAACAGTGTCTAGTGAATTTAACCAATACTTGGCTCTATCTTTTAGGGAGAAAGGAAATAACTTAAGCCTAAGTGCCTCATCGGAGAAATTTTGAATCTTGATACTTGAGCAAATTTTTCAGAATTCATCTAAGTGTTTATAGGGATCTTCATTTGTAAATCCATGGAAAGCTGGTAATATTTGGATTACACTAGACTTAATTTCATACTGGACAGCCTCTACTGGGGGTACTTGTATGCAAGGAGAGTAGGTATACTTTGAAGGAGTGATATACTCCTTTAACTGCCGTGGTGGATCATTTTCGTTATTAGGATTCATAATTCTAAGTCTGTTTGCTTTAAAGGTTCTTTCTATCTTAAGATCTAAGGGTATGAGGTTGGATCGTAACGATCGGCGACCAAGTATACACCCTACCAATGCACTGTAAAGCAAACAGTAATTTAGTTTTTTTAACTAATGTAATAGAAAAGAAAGGAGAAGATTCTAAGAAAATATCCTAAAAGATTCCTAGAACTAAGAGTAATGAAGAATGATTTAGTTAGGGTTTAATAATTATTAGCAATCAAGTTAACAAAGATTAGACTCTCTACTCTAGGCTTAACCTAGATCTAGACAGCTCCTAACTTTCAAGACTGCCTTAGAGCCCTCCAACTCAAAAATTAGCTGATCAACTAGCAAGTTAATGGTAAGGTCAGTGGGGGTCCCCATTGCTTAATAGGTAAGCGAACTGAACCAATTAAATAATCACTTTCCTTTCCTTTTCTAGACACCAATTAATCGATCAATCTTGACCCGGTCCAACTCTTTCAGATGCCTTGTCCTATTGAACTTGAGTTTCTTAGGGGCTAACGTCTAGTTAATTTAAGAGTTAAAGGCTTGGGTTAATGCAAATAAGGATATAATTTGTGGACCAAGGAAGGGTGATGAAATCCCCACCTTATCTTGATTAGGGTTTATGCCCTTAAAGTATTTTATGAAAATGCAATGCAATTCAAACAAGATGTCTAAACAAGATAAAAAGTTTTTAAAGTTTATTATTTGTTTTCTTAAATTAATTATATTTTATGGAAAGTGTCTTAGGGTTTTTCTTTAGGTTATTTAAGGTAAGTTAATTGAAAAGAAAAGTTTATTAGGTTAAAAGTGGATTTATGACTAGAAGAAAAGTAATTTTTTATGTTAAAAATAAAATAAGAAAATCTAATAATTAAGGTAACTCAAAAAGCTAATAAGCTAAAGAGAGCAATAACTATTCAATAAAAAATAATTTTTTTACTCTTTTTTATATAGAAGCACGAATAATAATGAAATAATTAAAAATTAAAAATAAGAATAAAATTAATAAAAAAATTTGTGATAATTTTTTTTATTTTTTATTTTTTTATGAACTAATTATGCCTGGATCCCCGGCAATGGCACCAAAATTTGATCGCTATCATTGGCGGTCAAAAATAAAACATACTCACTATTATAGCTAGTGGTGAATCGGGATCGTATCCTCAGAGATCAAGGGCAATTATTTCATGAAAAAGAAAAAAAAAATTTATCTATAAAGAATTATATTAAGAATAACGGTTATTAAAAGATAATAACTAATTAATTAACAAAATTAAAATAGTAGGAGAAGCAACCCATGAATCAAAATCCACTATGCAAACAGGTTTTATCTTCTTTTCTTTATGTTGCATTAGCAATAATTTTTGCAAATTCAAGGTTAGAATAATTTATCTCTTGTCAGGTATGTACCGTATCAGGAGATCATAGCACATTCTCTTAGAGTATAAACTATCTAATTATTTACAAAGTTAGAGGTTTAAACTACCATACTATTATCTGTCTCTCTTAGGCACATACCGTATCTTGAGATCACGATACATCGATAGAGGATACAGGCTGTGTATGCTAGATCAAAACCTTGATCAGAAAAGTAACTCAAAAGATATATGAAAGAAAAACATGACACTACAAGGGGAAAAAAATATTGCGACGCCCAAATGCGTTGCAATTGCGTCGCTAAACATGCTATTGCGACGCAATAGCGACGCAATGACGGAGTCGCTCAGATGTCCGTCGCAATATCCATTTGTCGCAATTGCGTCGCAATATTGCGACTCTCTGCGACGCAACAGTGCATCGCAATATTGTGACGCATCCAAATGCGTCGCTAAATTTAAAACTAATTTTTAATATTTAAAATTATTATTAAATATTGCGATGCATTAAATTGCGTCATAATATTACGACGCATCTAGTTGCGCCGCAATATTTAATAATAATATTTTTGATATAATAGCGATGCAATTTGAGTCGCTAATGCGTCGCAAATAAATTTTTTTTTAAATATTGCGATGCAAGGTCATTGCGTCGCAATATTTATTAAAATATTTTAGATATAATAGCGACGCAATTTGACTCGCTAATGCGTCGCTATTAAATTTTTTTTAAATTATTGCAACGCCAGGTCATTGCATCACAATATTTAATAATATATTTTAAAAATATTAGCGATGCAATTTGAGTCGCTAATGCATCGCAAATTAAATTTTTTAAAAAATATAAAATATTAAAAATTAAAATGGTTAAAATAATTTCGTTAAATTAAATATTGATAGAAACATTCTTCACTCATATTGATCCAAACAATAATCAATTTCCAAAAATAATTCATATATTAAAATTTTGAAGTTTTCATGTACAACATAAAAAAAGAAAAAAAATACATCAAGAATCTGAGCGATCACGTGGAGGCTGGAGACCCTACGACAAGCGGCTAACCATATCCTGCAAATGATGCATCTGATCTCACACGTCTGCAAGCTCCTGATCCCGGCCTCGCATACGCTGCTCGAACTCATTCTCGACCTCATGCCGAGCCTCCTGCCGAACCTCCTCCGCAATAGATCTCCGAATGTCGTCTAAACGCTCGGCAGGAATATCACTAGAAAATCGTGAGCTGGAGGCCTGATGGGGAAAATACGCAGAAGCTCTAGTGCCCAGACCATGGACCCTGCGGTCTCGTGGCTGGGCACCAACAGCCTCTAAAAATACATGCCGACTCTCCTCTGCTGAGAGTTCGACGGGCGTCTCCCCATCAGTGGAGTCGACCTGCGATGCCTAGGAGCGAAGCTCCTCGACTCGTGTCTTTAAATTATAAAATCAATAATAAATGAGTTAATAAATTTTTTGAAATAAAATTTTAGAAATTAAACAGATACTACATAAATCTAATTTCTTACCGCAACCTCCCGTGATCGCGTGTCGACCTAGGAACCATCCCTCCTGGTGTGTGTCGCCCTGAATAGACGAAACTCACCAGGATCTCCGCCCTCCTGCTCAGACTATAACAATAAAAAAATTGATATTAATACAAATATTTGTAAATAACTAAATTAGTAATTAAAATATTTATGTTTTCTTACCATACGCCGTCTGTGCTCCTGAATCGAAATGGAGCCCGAAGTATGGCGGGAGAGACCCGTGCCAGGACCGCCCTTCTTGGATCGGCGGTTCGTGCTGGCTGATGCGGACCTCCTGCGCCAGCCATCGGACTGCCAGGCCTGCTGCCACTCGTGCCAAATACCCTCTGGCACATGCACAGGACGCTAACCCGATGACCTCCAACGATGAAGCATGTCGGAGTATCGGCGTCCCGTCAGAGCCTCCCATGCTGCCCTAATGGCATCATGGCTGGCAGGGTCCCACGTAAACTTTTTATGCATTAAAATAAAAAATTAGTTTCAGAATTTATTAAGATTAAGAAATTTTATATCAGTGATAAATTATATTTAATAAGTTTACCTGAAACTCAAAAAATAAAACTCCCTCGTGGCTGGAGATACGTGGCGCCAATCGTAGCCACTGGGATCTGCACGCCTCTGAAATACGGCGCTGATGTGGCTGGATACATGATGCTGCTCAATAAATCTATTAAAAAAATGCATGTTTATAAGTAATTGACTTAAAAAACATATATATTTTAATTAGTATATACTTACAGCCCATGAGCATCAAGTCGAAGTACGGTTTGGCCGATGGTGGAAGAACTCTCGGAGGTATGTGCCGATCGGCTGGATGGTAATACCAATGCAGGATCACCGTCGGCTGCTCAAGAGATCGAAGGTTGTGCGATGTGTGGAGATCCGAACTCTCCATCTCCAAAGCTCATGTGATCTGATGCAGCAGCTACGTCCCTGCTCACTCCGTATGTCGTCGGTAGATCTACTCTGCCCGTCATACTAAAAATACTAAAGATTCATGCAATTAAATTACGATTAATGATGACTATGTAAAAATTTACCACTTATAAAATAAAGTTGAATTTAAGAAAACTCTATGTTTAATCGGTGTCATTTGTTTCGTGAAATGTTGGTTCAACATCCGATGCCGTATCGACTGCGATTCAGTTTCATTATCATCGGAAGGAAACCGAACATTTGCATCCACAATTTCTTGGACATCACCATTTGGATCTCTAAGTGATGTTTCAGG
This sequence comes from Calamus simplicifolius, assembly GCA_900491605.1. Taxonomy (NCBI): domain Eukaryota; kingdom Viridiplantae; phylum Streptophyta; class Magnoliopsida; order Arecales; family Arecaceae; genus Calamus; species Calamus simplicifolius. The sequence continues at coordinate 113,329 of UESW01004147.1, forward strand.
AGCCCTTGTGTCGTCCTCAATTATATGCATTTCCATCTCATCCTCTTGAAATGCAGGGCACTCGGCTGGTTGACTTGATGAACTCTCCTCTAATAAGATTGTTGAACGTGGGACGATTTTAGAAACAGCCCACCAAACTCGCTTGTCATTGCGCAAACTTGGATATCCGCAGTAAAACACTTGCTGAGCTTGGGATGCAAGGATGAATGGGTCATATTTCTGCAATCTTCGTCGATGGTTCACTTCAACCAAATTGTAGTCGTTATGAATCCTTTTGCCCACAGGAACTGTCGGATCGAACCAATCGCAACGAAACAATACGGTTCGTTTCATAGGCCAACTGGGATATTCAACTTCAACCACCTCTACTAACTTTCCGTAATAATCCTGCATATTTGCTCCAATACTTTCTCCTTTAACACACACGCCCCAGTTCTGCGTGCCTCTTGAAGCTGCTAATCGTTCAATCTAAAATTTGTACCCATTAACAAAATAGCCAGTAGAGGTTGTTACGGTCTTCAATGGCTTACGGTCTTCAATGGCCATTGCGATAGACATTTAATGAAAATATTATCGGTTGGGGACCATGGACCGTTTACCTATAAATTAATAAGCTATTCACAACCAATTCGAAAAATTAAAGCCATTACTGAAATTGATTGAGTGATACTACTCACAAATTCATAAAACCAGTAAGCGAACTCCGTTTCTAACTTCTGTCCAATTGCAACTTGACTGATGTCGGAATTCATCTATCGTTGTCTATCACAATACATCCTTATGGGATGATAAGGATTAAAACTGATGTTAGCAATTAAATATTATGGTATATTGTAATTTAAATTAGAAGTTCCAATTAAGCATTGAAGTATACACTTACTCAATATATGGATCGACTTCTCTACAGTTCATTAGGATATAATAATGTGCTACATTATACTCCATATCGCTAAGATTTCTTGACTTCTGCCCCCCAAATGAACGGCCGATACATTTAAAAATTGATATTCTACCGTCATTAGGTTCTCCTTTGTCCACACATACGTCATCGTTACGACCAAGATTTTGGCTCCTCGTGTGGACGTGACCCTCAAAGTAATGCAAGGCAAAAGCTGAAACTTCTTCGACCAAGTGTGCATTGCATATAGAACCTTAAACCCTTGCCTTATTACGCACATTATTTTTTAACTTCTTAAGGTACCTATATGTAAAGTTGAGACAAAAAATTAACCAATTTTCTCGCAATGAAATAATATTTGAAATGTCAATATGTCTTATTGATGTATATATTTACCTCTCGAAAGGATACATCCAGCGATACTACACGGGACCAGCTATGCTCGCTTCGTATGGCAAGTGAACCGGTAAATGCTCCATTGAGTCAAAAAAACTGGGAGAAAATATTCGCTCCAGCTTGCATAAAATAATTGAAATTTCCTCCTCAAGCCTTGCCATGGATGCAGAAGTAATGACTGTGGCAGACAACTCCTTGAAGAACAAGCTGAGCTCTGTCAATGCCTTCCAGACATGTTGCGGAAGCAACTCACGAAAAGCTATAGGCAATAACCGTTGCATAAAAATATGACAGTCGTGACTCTTCATGCCGAACAACTTGAGCTTATGCATGTCCACACACCTACCGATATTTGAGGCATAACCATCTGGAAATTTTAACCCTCTAAGCCAGTTACATAAAACTTCTCGTGAATTTCTGTCAAGAGTGTAACAGGCTTTAGGATAGGTCCCATCGGTACTCCTCCTCAAATCACCTCTTCTGTAATACTGATTAAGTTCTTCTCTTGACTTTGTAGTGTCTTTTGTTTTTCCCGGGATGTTTAGCACCGTGTTAAATATGTTATCAAAGAAATTTTTCTCGATATGCATAACATCCAAGTTGTGCCGGATGAGATTTGTGCTCCAATAAGGCAAATCCCAAAATATACTCCGCTTCTTCCAGTTATGTTCTTTACATATACTGCCATTTATTTTATCTGCATCTGGTTCCCAAGCATACCTCAACCCCAAATGCTCTATAGTATCAAATATATCTGTGCCGGACCTAACCGGTTCGGCGAATTTTGTAACTGCTTTGTTCTTCCAAAAGGCGATTAAGTTACGCCTATAAGGATGATTTGGGGGCAAGAACTTCCTATGATTATCAAACCATGATTGCTTACCACTCTTCTGCAATGTAAATGCATCCGAATCATGCATGCAATGAGGGCATGCCAGACGTCCAGCAGTACTCCAACCAGACAACATTGCATATGTCGGGAAGTCACTTATTGTCCACATCAAAGCAACTCTCATGATGAAATTCTGTTTCATAGAAATGTCGTAGGCTACGACTCCTGTTTCCCACAACATTTTCAATTCTGCCACCAACGGTTGCAAGAAGACATCAATCTTTTCCTTTGGATTTGATGGTCCTGGAACCAAAACTGTCAAAAACATTGTAGTCTCTTTCATGCACTTCCATGAAGGAAGGTTATATACAGTCAGTATCACAGGCCAACATGAATACTGTTACCCCGCTTGACCGAATGGTTGGAAGCCATCGGTACAAAGACCTAATCTGACATTCCTTATATCTTCAGCGAAATCAGGATGATTGTCATTGAAATGCTTCTAAGCTTTTGAATCTGATGGATGCCGCATTTCATCCTCTTTAGATTCATGTTCAGCATGTCATCTCATATCAGCAGCTGTAGCCTCATTTATGTATAATCTCTGCAGGCATGGAGTCAGAGGAAAGTAATGCATCCTCTTGTAAGGAACACTTTTCCTCCTACTTGTACTAGCTCCCCCTTCGCCATTTTTGTACCTCGATTGCCCACAAATCTTACACCATCTCAGCTCCAAGTCTTCACCCCAATATATCATACAATTGTTCAAGCAACAATCGATCTTATTAACCGGAAGCCCAAGCCCACGCAACAACTTCTTCGTTGAGTAAAAACTGTCTGCTACAACATTATCATTTGGCAAAATTTCCTTGATTAACCCAGCTACAGAATTAAACGTCTTTTCTGATAATCGATGTTCTGCCTTAATATTCAGCAACCGAGCAGCCGTCGACAACTGTGAATGACCCTCACAACCAGGATACAATTCTTGATTTGCAGCACACAACATATCATAAAATTGTTGTGCATCTGGATTTGGTTCTTCCATAAATATATTCTGATTGAATTCATTACCCAATGCATTCATCACAATTTCTTCATATGTGTTTAGATTCACAAATGGTTCATCAACGGGAATTGACACTTGTTGGCTTGTAATAACGGCTAGAATTTCCTTTGGTTCACCATGACAGTACCAAACATCATAATCAGGAACAAACCCCTTTTTACACAGATGCACCTTAACAGTATCAACATCTCTGTAGGCTTTATTCTGATACCTGTGATAGTTGCATGGGCACCTAATCCTAGGCCCATCCATCAATTCAGATTGGCTACATGCAAATGCGATAAATTCTTCCAATCCATTCAGAAAATCTGGATTAAGCAAGCCATCTTTTATACTTGCATACATCCACGAGCGAGCCCTGCTCATTTTGACCGACTTATACAATTTCTGGTAAACCATTAAAGGAAACCACATTATAACTAAATTATTTCTTTTACACAACTTAGGTTAATAATAAACATTTAAATAATTTATAACTGAACCAATTTTTTTTAGACAACTATCCTTGGCGTGCTAGCAAGGACCGAGGCAGAGGTTCATGCCAGGCTAATGCTAGGGCTTGAGTTCGGGTCGGGCCACAAGGCGGTCCATTTAATCATGAGACTTCACAAGCATTCAAGTGTCCTAAATTAATTCTACCTTCACTCCATGTCTAAAAGGTAAGGCCATATCCCATTCAAGAATTTTTTGTGATATGTTATTCTGCTATTAATTATCATCGATCGGTTACGTTGAAATTTCGGCAGCATTTCCCGATATGTTCTCCTAAATGTGTGGCATATAAGCCATACTAGGAGAACGTATGAGCAAATACAAACCGCAATCTCACTCAACGATGATTAATAGAAGACTAATATATCGCAAAAAAAATTCCCAAACTGTCCACCAGGACAATTTGAGAATTTGCAAGACTAAGGCTTACAAATTCTCAAACGGGTCTAAAGGTTATAGTGCTGTGATTAATAATATGGAAGTCCGAAGACAATCAAACTTATGCTTGTTATTCTTAACTTCTTGTCAATTATACATATATAGGAATAGTATTCTATAAATATAGTCACTGACTTCTTAAGATTATTGTATCGAATACAAATATTTGTGAAGACTAAACTATAAATCATTGAAACTATTAATTTATTGTCGCAAATTAAATAATAATACAACAAGACTTTCTATCTAGCATTACATAATTTAATGCATCATTCAATTTGAAGCAGAATGTAAATAATCAAGACATAACAATTGTAAATAACTACATATGCAAATATTATTGCATAAACATTCTGCTTAAATTAATTATTGCATAAACATTCTGCAAATTAAATAATAAAAATATATTTATAATTTTTTATAGTTATCATCAAATTTTGAAAATAATTTTAAAACAATAAAATATGATAGAATCTAATTTTTTTTGTTAATTTTTTTTATGAGTATTAATTTTTTTTTAATTGAAGGGGCAGGGCATGGGGGAAAAGCCCCCTAGCTGTTACCTTTTTATTTATTTATTTTTTTGTCTGGCCACCGTGGCCGGAGAAGACGAACGGGAGGGAGGGGACCCCCCTAATTGTTTTTTTTTTTTTTTGCGGTGGCCTGGCCACCGTGGCCAAGCCATGGCAGCAGCCGTGGCCGGAGAGGACGAATGGGAGGGGGGTGGGGAAACCCCCCCCATTAATTTTTTTTTTGGTGGCCTAGCCACCGGCCACGGTCGGCCACGGCAGCGGCCATGGCCGGAGAAGACGGCCACGGCCATGGCCGTGGCAGTAGAAGACGAGGGGGGTGGGGAAAACCCCCCCCCAAACTGTCAATCTTTTTTTTGGTGGCCTGGCCACCGTGGCCAGGCCACGGCCGGCCACGACAGTGGCCGTGGTCGTAGAAGACGGCCACGGCAGCGGCCGTGGCCGCAGAAGATGAAGGGGGGGTCGGGAAAACCCCCCCAAACAGAAATTTTTTTTTTTGTGTGGCCTGGCCACCGTGGCCAGGCCATGGCATCGGCCGTGGCCGGAGAAGACGAAGCGGGGGTGGGGAAAACCCCCCCCCAAACTGTCAATTTTTTTTGGTGGTCTGGCCACCGTGGCTAGGCCACGGCAGAGGCCGTGGCCAGAGAAGACGGCCACGGCCGTGGCCGTGGTCGAAGAAGACGAAGGGGGGTCGAGAAAACCCCCCCAAAAAAGAATTTTTTTTTTGGTGTGGCCTGGCCACCGTGGCCAGACCCTATTTTAAACAAAAAAAGGAGAATGAGCTTACCTCGATTGCGTGGGGACACCGCCGAAGTGGGAGGGAGATTCCACCGGGAGAGAAGACGGGGGCAGCCGGAGGAGCGGACGGACGGCAGCGGCGGTGACTAGGGTAGGAAAAGGAAGAAGAAGAGAAGGAAAGCGGCGGGGGGGGGGGCCGGCCCGACCAAGCCTTAAATAGTGGTGATTAGCGACGCAATATATGTATCGCTAATCACTCGCTATTTTTTTATTTTTATTATGGATTAGCGACGCAACAATGCATCGCTAATCCATCGCAATTTTTTCTTTTTTCTTTTTTATGCAAAACTTAACGGCACAACTAATTGCGTCGCTAATGAGTCGCTAACTTGGCGCCAATGTCCGGCGGAAAATAATTTTTATTTTCTAGGAAATTGCGTCGCAAATGCATCGCAATATTTTTTTAATATTAATAACGGATAACAGTTTATTTTCTAAAAAATAATTGCAATGCATTTATTGCGTCACAATATTTTTTTTAATTTTTTTATTACATTTAAATTTCTTAAAAACATTGCGACGCAATAAATGCATCGCAATATTAAAAAATGTGTTCTCTTGGGAAATAATTTTTATTTTCTAGGAAATTGCATCGCAAATGCGTCGCAATATTTTTTAAATATTTATTAAAAATTATATTTTTAAAAATAATTACAACGCATATATTGTGTCGCAAGTTTTTTATAAAATTTTTATATTACATTTATTTCTTAAAAACATTGCGACGCAACAAGTGCGTCGCAATATTAAAAATTATTTTCTTTAAGAAAATTATTTTTATTTCCTAGGAAATTGCATCGCAATATTTTTAATATATGTATAACTGATAAAATTTATATTTTCTAAAAATAATTGCAACGCATAAATTGCATCGCAATATTTTTTAAATTTTTTTCTTATATTTATTTTTCTTAAAAACATTGTGACGCAATGATTGCGTCGTAATATTAAAATTTGTTTTCTCTAGAAAAATTATTTAAACATTCTAGGAAATTGCGACGCATTTGCGACGCAATAGTTTTTAAATATTTTTAACTGATAAATTTAAATTTTTTAAAAAATTGCATCGCAATATTTTTTAAATATTTGTAACTGATAAAATTTATATTATTCTAAAAATAATTGCAACGCAAATTATGCGTCGCATGTTTTTTTTAATTTTTTTAATTACTATTATTTTTTAAATATTTGTAAATGATAAAAATTTATTTTCTTAAAATAATTGCGACACAAATAATGCATCGCAATGTTTATTTTAATTTTTTTAATTTTTTAATTACATTTATTTTTTAAAAAACATTACGACTCAATACATCACGGACCGTGGCGATTGGTCCGATCGGCGATGATCCGACGGTTGCGATCGATCCAAGCCCTGATCCCGATTGGCCACGACCGATCCCGAATCGTTGCGATCGGTCCAAGATCGCTGACGATCCAATGGTTATGATCGATCCAATCCCTGATCCGATCGGCCACGACCGATCCAGGACCGTTGCGATTGGTCCGAGATCGCGATGATCTGATTGTTGCGATCGATCCAAGCCCTGATCCCGATCGTCCACGACCGATCCCGGACCGTGGCGATCGATCCAATTGGCGACGATCCAATGGTTGCGATCGATCCAAGCCCTGATCCTGATCATCCACGATCGATCTCAGACCGTGGCGATCGAACCGATCGGCATCGATCCGACGGTTGCGTTCGATCCAAGCCCTGATCCCGATCGTCCATGACCGATCCCGGATCGTGGCGATCGGTCCAATCAGCGACGATCCAACGGTTGCGATCGATCCAAGCCCTGATCCTGATCATCCACGACCGATCTCGGACCGTGGCAATCGGTCCGATCGGCGACGATCCGATGGTTGCGATCATTCGAAGACCTGATCCCGATCGGCCATGACCGATCCCAGACCGTTGCGATCGGTCCGAGATCGCGGACGATCCGACGGTTGCGATCGATCCAATCCCTGATCTCAATTGGCCACAACCGATCTCGGACAGTGGTGATCGGTCCGATCACCGACGATCCAATGGTTGCGATCGATCCAAGCCCTGATCCTGATCGTCCACGACCGATCTTGGACCGTGGCGATCGGACCGATCGACGTCGATCCGATAGTTGCCATCGCTCCAAGCCCTGATCGATCCTGGTCGGCGATGAACGATCTCGGACCATCGCGATCGATCCGATAGGTGATGATCCGACGGTTGCGATCGATCCAAGCCGTGATCCCGATCGGCCACGACCAATCTCAGATCGTTGCAATCCATCCGAGATCGGCGACGATCCTACGGTTGCGATCGATCGAAGCCATGATCCTGATCGGCCACGACCGATCTCGGACCGTGGCGATCGGTCTGATCGGCGACAATCCGACGGTTGCGATCGATCCAAGCCCTGATCTCGATCGGCCACGACCGATCCCATACCGTTGCGATCGGTCCGAGATCGCTGACGATCCGACGGTTGCGATCAATCCAAGCCCTGATCCCGATCGGCCATGATCGATCTTGGACTGTGGCGATCGGTCCGATCGGTGATGATCCGACGGTTGCGATCGATCCAAGCCCTGATCCCGATCGGCCATGACCGATCCCGGACCGTTGCGATCGGTCCGAGATCGCTAACGATCTGACGGTTGCGATCGATCCAAGCCCTGATCCCGATCGGCCATGACCAATCCCTAACCGTTGCGATTGGTCCAAGATCGCGGACGATCCGACGGTTGCGATCGATCCAATCCCTGATCCCGATCAGCCACGACCGATCTCGGACAGTGGCGATCGGTCCGATCGCCGATGATCTGACGGTTGCGATCGATTCAAGCCATGATCCTGAACGGCCATGATCTATCTCGGACCGTTACGATCGGTCCGATCGCCGACGATCCGACGGTTGTGATCGATCCAAGCCCTGATCCCGATCGGCCACGACCGATCTCAGACCGATCGCTATTTAACATAATTAATTTTTTTTAAAACATTACGATGCAAAGGGTTGTGTCGTAAGTTTTTAATATTATAATTATATTTTATAAAAATTAATTTTATTTAAAATATTTGCGACGCAATAAGTGCATCGCTAAATTAAAACATAATTTTCCTAATTTTCTGGTTTATTGCATCGCTAATGCGTCACTATTTAACATAATTAATTTTTTTAAAAATATTGCGATGCACTTAATTGCATCGCAATATTTTTTTCTCATAATTATATTTTATAAAAATTTATTTTATTTAAAATAATTGTGACGCATATATTGCGTCGCTAAATTAAAAGTTATTTTTCTAATTTTTTGGTTTATTATATTGCTAATGCGTCACTATTTAATATAATTAATTTTTTAAAAAATATTATGACACACTGTGTTGTGTTGCAATTATTTTTTCTCATATTTATAGTTTATAAAAATTAATTTTATTTAAAATAATTGCGATCCAGTTATTGCGTCACTAAATTAAAAATAATTTTTTTAATTTTTTAGTTTATTGCGTCGCTATTTAACATATTTAATTTTTAAAAAACATTGCGACGCACTATGTTGCGTCGCAATATTTTTTTCTAATATTTATAATTTATGAATTTTAATTTTATTTAAATTATTTACGATGCAATTGGTGCGTCGCTAAATTAAAAATAATTTTTCTAATTTTCTGGTTTATTGCGTCGCTATTGCGTCGCTATTTAACATATTTAATTTTTTAAAAATATTGCGACACACTGAGTTGCATTGCAATATTTTTTTCCCATATTTATATTTTATAAAAAATTAATTTAAAAATATTACGATGTATTATTTGCATCGCTAATAAAAAAATAATTTTTTTATATTCTGATTTATTGAGTCGCTAATGCGTCGTTAATTGCGTCGCAATGTTTTGTTGTCACGGATGCATCGCAAAGTGGTCGCAATTTAGCAACGCAATGATGCGTCGCTATTTCAGTATTTTCTTGTAGTGTGATTTTTATAGTATAGTAAATAAAGAACAAAAAGAAAGATAGAACCTGGTTATAGGCTTCATCATCATCCCAAGTTGAAGGAATCTAGCCATGCATTACTACCGTCAGCATCCCCTTCATAATTTTTCTCTTCCAAGCCTAAATACTATGATCTAAATAAAAGAAAAATAAAAAGAATTTTGAAGAAAACTCCTCCCCTGACTACCTTGAAGTTCTTCTTTTATAGAGCTTATCTAGGGCTTCCTTCCTGTCAAAGTTGGAGTCAATTAGGTTCAAGATGGTTCAGATATCATGAGAAAACTTCTCAGCCATCCGTTTTACATGACCTGCCTTAGTTTGCACCGAAAATAATACGAAATCATCTCTTTCTTCCTTTTTGGGCAAATAGAGTCCGTTGTCTACATTGTTAGACTCCAAAAATCAAGCTATTTCTATCTATAGGCTCATTTTATGCAAATATGCATAAAAAGTATTAATTTTAATAAATTTAAAATAATTAATATTTATTTTAATGGTTAAATTGAGATAATAAATAGACTTAGCATCAACCAACAAGCGGTGATTGACATGGTGCATCTGGTCAAACTACTTTCTTTAAATCTCGTCCAAATTGACAAATTTGAAGAGGTTCAAAGCTGTAGTTTAATTTAGACAAACGCCGGTAAGAATCTAGTGTTGTATAGACTTTCTCAAATACTAGCACTTAAATTGTGTATATGGTTGGCGCGTTATATGTATTGCTTTAAAAGAGTGAGCTTTTTACACACAGATACGCAAGGAAAGGTATGTTGGATTATTTATGCAGATAGAAAACAATAAAAAAATAATATATTGTTATTTTTAAAGTTCAATCAAATTCAAATTGGGCTTATATGTAAACTAATTATATGACTGTCAAATAAGGTTAAGCCCAATTAAAAGTGATCTTCGAAGGATTCAGTGATTTAGACTTTAATGTATATGGTGTGGGCCCTTAGGTTGTGTTTGATATGGTGGATAAGGGGAGATATCCTCTGGATATCCCTCCTTATCCCCAAATGCTATAGCTACAGGGGATAGTACTGAAAAAGTTTAATCAGAGGGGATAACCCATGTTTAACTATGGATTATCCCCTGAACTTATTCCCTAGGGAACCCAGGAATAACTAAAGTTATCCCTTGATGGCAGAATGATAATTTTAAAAAGGTGCTTATCCCCTCAACTATCCTCTGGATAAATGCTATCATGTACATTTATCCAGGGATAGCCAAAAAGCTATCAAACACAGCCTTAGGTAGTGTTTGAAATAGGGGATAAGAGGGGATATCCCCTGGATATCCCTTCTTATTCCCAAAAGCCATAACTATAAGGGATAGCTGGGAATAAAATTAACCAAAGGGATAATCCATGGTTAACCATGGGATATCCCCTCAATTTATTCCCTAGAAAATGTAGGAATAGCTGGTTATCCCTCCAAATAAGAGTAAAAAAAAGTTATCCTATGGATTTACCTTTTTGCATTTGATATGATCAATGGGATAGCCAAGGGATATCCCTAGGGATAGCTAGGGGACAAACTCTATCCCATACACTTATCCATGGATAATATTTTTTCTATCAAACGCTACCTTAATGTATAGAGGCCTAAGGGATTATTTCTATTTTTATGATGGGCTAAAATAGAAATATCAAAAGATAATGATGAAATTATCTATATATAGCAAGGTTGTCAATTTCGTTTCGGATTATGTTTCGGTTTAGCTTATGAAACGAAATATTTCGGTATCGGACCGTTTCGGTGCTTCGTTTCGGATATATATATATATATATATATAAAAAAATTATTCATAATTCATATTCTTTATAAATAATAATAACAACATAAAAATAAAAGTTTAAGTTTTAAGAGTTTGATATATATATATATATATATATATATATATATATATATATATATAATGAAAAATTTATTTATAATTCATATTCTTCATAAATAATAATAACAATATAAAAATAAAGAGTTTGAGTTTTTAAGAGATGCGACCGTGGGGATAGGGTAACTAAAATTTTTTTTGTTATTATATATATATATTAAAATGGGGATAGGGTAACTAGGATTTTTTTTGATATTGTATATATATTTTTAAAATGGTTCTGAAAGGTTTAATAATTCATAAATTAGTCTCTACGGCCCACCGAAACAGCCGAAAAACGTACTTATCTTTTCGGATAAGCTACCGAAACGAAACGTCTCACCGAAACGAAATTGACAACTTTGATATATAGCGGTTATGGTCCCTAGATCACACGTATGACCTTCTTCTCTGAATCTAATCATCAAAAAGAAAATCCTAAAGAAAATTCTAAAGGGCTCTATGGGAGTATGTGTTGATCTGAAAGGCCAACCGCAGAATTCAGGTACACTTTCGTTTATCGTTTATAGATTCTTGATGATTGAACATGAATGATTCTTGAGCTTCTTGGTGATAGTTTTCATCAAAGGTTTAAGTTTTGTTTCCAACATTTTGTATCAGAGCCCAATTCATGTTGAATCATTGAGAACAAATTTAGTTTAATTTTTTGTCACCAGTGACCAGCGGTCAAGGCAAGGTATTCTTTCATCATGCATGATCTATAGTTTAAACCTATACCTGTAGCATGTGGGACTGGATCTCCTTCCCTCATCAATCAGGAGTCTTCTGTCTTTAATTTTATAATTAAAAAAAAATCCTTTCCGGATTTTGGAGCAGACTCATCGTTCCACTCCCTTCATCGTGCCGAAGGCAGTGGAAGCCCTCGCGCGCCGATTGGAAGGAGACTCCCCAGGCTAACGTGATCTCTCTCGATGTTCCTGGGATAAACAGGGTAAGTTCTGGAGGTAGTTCAGGCTTCCAGCGCTGACATGGACTACATTGAAGCCCACTTGGACTCCTTTCCCCTACCATCGGTTGGGAATCTGGTTGTTGGTTTTCCAAATTTTATGGGACTCGTCCGTTTTATTTTTTTCTGCTGGAATTAAATGCGTTCGAGCATTGCGTGGAGTCGGTCATTTTTTTTATAAATATTTAATGCATGAATTTGAACCGTGGCCTTGGCAACGTTTTTGTTTTTTTTATGAACCAAATCCTCGCGTTGCCTCTTGACTTGTGTAAGGGTATATAACATTCGGACATTTTAATGCATACGATCACATCTAATGCTTGGCATTTAATGCATCGGAGGGGTTTTCGGGCTTACAGCATTCCACGCGGAATCGAGAGAAAAATGGAACGATTAGTAGATTTCGTTCGGTGAGCGTGGGCAACCTCCTCCCATACGGCTTTATAGTTCCACAATAAATGCTTGGCAAAATATAGCCTTATCTATTGATCTAAATTATTTATATATATATATAAAGATGGCTTTAAAATAGATAAGTATTATTTTTTATATGGATTGGAACCAAATTTATAAAGAGAATTCAATCAAATTCAAATTAATGGTACTTTTATGCCTAATAAATTTATTCATAGTTCTAAAATGAACTAATTGAAATAAGATATAACCAAAATGACCTTTCTTGTGTAGATGGTTGTGTAGATGGTTCATGAAGGATGTTGGATGTTGTGTATGTGTATGTTTCATGTAGATATTAATCGGCCCAAAGAAGGTTAATGCTTGGCCGAACTACACGTGTGATGGTGAACATGTAACGATTATAAGGATAAAGGCAAGAAAAGAAAGAATAAGGCTGCTAAGGGTCCAGCAAGAAAAAAAATCAGGATAAAGATAGTTGTTTCTTCTACAATAAGCCTGGACATATTAAGAATAAATGTTTTAAGTATCATGTATGGCATGAAAAGAAAGGTACATTTCTTAATTTGGTCTGAAGTTAATATAGCTTCAGTACCTAGAAATACTTGGTGGTTAGATTCTGGTGCTACTACTAACATTAGTGTTTCAATGAAGGATTGCCTGAGCTATCGAAGGCCAACTGATGTTGAAAGATGCATTTATGTGGGAAATGGTATGTCGATAGATGTGAAGGCAATTGGGCATTTTAGATTGTTATTAAGTTCTGATTATTATTTGGATTTGAAAGACACTTTTGTAGTACCGTCATTTAGACAAAATTTGGTTTCTATTTCAGTTTTGGACAAAATTAGGATATTATTGTTTATTTGAAAATAGTCAGTTTAGTCTTTCTTTAAATTCAAATATTATTGGAACCGGTTCTCTTATGGTGTATGACAATCTATATTTGCTTGATACTGTTGCTTCTTATAATGAAACCCTGATTATGGTATCACGAGATACTAAGCGTAAAATTTGCAATGAAAATTCAGGAACATTATGGCACAAGCGCTTAGGTCACATCTCTAGAAATAGAGTTAAACGACTTGTGTCAGATAGAATTTTGGATTCTCTTGATTTTACAACTTCAATGTCTATGTTGATTGCATTAAGGGAAAACATACCAAAATAAAGAAATTGGATGCATATAAAACTGCAGAAGTCTTAAAGTTGATACATACAGACATTTGTGGACCATTCCTACACCTTTTTGGAATGGTCAACAATATTTTGTATCATTCATAGATGATTATTCTAGATATGCATACATATTTCTTATTCATGAAAAGTCACAAGTTTTGGACATGTTCAAACCATTTAAAGCTGAAGTTGAGCTTCAACTCAACAAAGGATTAAAGGAGTCAGATCTAACCGTGGTGTGAATGTTATGGCAGATATGATGGTTCAGGTGAACAACGTCAGGGACCTTTTGCTAAATACCTAGAGGAATGCAGAATTGTTCCATAATACACCATGCCAGGGTCACCTGGCATGAATGGTATAGCTGAAAGACGAAATTGCACTCTTAAAGATATGGTAAGGAGTATGATTAGTTATTCAACCTTACCAAAGTCACTTTGGGAAAAAGCACTAAAGACAACAACCTATATTCTGAATAGAGTATCAACTAAAGCAGCTGCCAAAACACCTTATGAGCTTTGGATATGACGAAAGCCTAGCCTAAAGCATTTTCATATTTGGGGATGTCTAGCTAAGGCAAGGCCTTATAGGCCACATGAAAAGAAATTGAACTCTAGAACAGTGAGCAGCTACTTTGTTGGGTATTCTGAGCGATCCAGGGGCTACAAGTTTTATGATCCCAAATCAAGGATAATTTTTGAGATGGGAACTGCAACGTTCTTTGAGGACATTGAGTTTAGGAGGAGAAATAAGGTTAGAGTTTTTGTCTTTGAGGAGGAATTGGATCCTACTACTCTTGTTGAAGAGGAGTTAGTTTCTATTCCTATAATTGTTTTTGATAATGATCAGGTTTCTGTACAAACTCAACAACCTTAAGAACAAGTGCATCAAGAACAAGTGCCTTTGGAGCGATCCACTAGAGAAAGAAGGAATGCTATTCTAGATGATTATATAGTGTTTCTTCAGGAACATGAGAAAAATAATGGCGTGATGGAAGATGATCCTGTCAACTTTCTTCAAGTCATACAAGGTTCCAATTCAGAAAAGTGGATTGAAGCAATGAAAGAAGAGTATAAGTCTATGCAAGATACTAAGGTTTGGGAACTTGTCCCATTACCAGAAGGTGTGAAACCATTGGTTGCAAATTGATTTTTAAGACCAAAAGGGATTCAAAGGGTAATGTGAAAAGGTATAAAGCTCGTCTTGTGGCTAAAGGCTATACTCAAAAGGAAGGGATTGACTTTAAAGAGACATTCTCTTTAGTTTCATCGAAGGACTCTTTTAAGATAATTATGGCTCTTGTTGCACAGTATGATAGGAACTCCATCAAATGGATGTCAAGACGGTATTTCTGAATGGGAACATTGATGGGACAATTTATATGGTGCAACCAAAAAACTTTGTGTTAGAAGACCCAAAGAAAATGGTTTGCAAATTGACAAAATCCATTTATCGGTTAAAGCAAGCTTCTCGTCAATGGTACCATAAATTTTATCAAGTAATTCTCTCAATTAATTTGAGGTGAATGCAGTTAATGATTGTGTGTATCACAAGTTCACTGGGAGTAAATACATCTTTCTGGTTTTGTATGCGATGACATTTTGCTTGCCACAAATGATATAGGCATGTTGCACGAAACCAAGAGATTTCTATCAAGCAATTTTCAAATGAAAGATCTTGGTGATGCCTCCTTTGTATTGGGAATCCAAATACATCCAGATCGTTCTCAGAGTATCCTTGGATTATCACAAAGATGTTAGTAATAGTGCCCTAGGCCTATTGTATGGACATGGTATTTTGAATATTTATGAACATTTACTATTATCATAATTTGCATGTTTATTATATAATAATGTCCTTGAATAATATTATGAATTATTCTAAATGTCCTTAATTGGTTATTGTTGTGGGAATAACAATAAATTAAGATTAGTATGAAATTTGATTGATATTCATGGATGAATATGTGTATGAGATACAAATCAAATTTATATGTATTTGTTGAGAAAAAATATTGGACAAGACCCGCCTTGAGATTAATACATGGATCAAAGTCATAAGTTAATCTCTAGTAGTTGTGTCATTAAATCCTTAGACCTGAGATTGCCATAGTTCTCAACATGAGGAATATTATGTTTTGACATAATCAAACGTTGTCTTTAACCGGATGATTATAAAGATTATGATTGAACATAATAAGAATCATGTAGTGAGATGTGAGTGATTAAGATTGAATTTGTCCCTCTTATTATAAGAGAGATATCTCTGGGCCCCTCGATGATTGAGACTGAGAAATGCACGGCCATGCTCAAATGAATTGATGGAGATCAATATCATTTGTTTAGTCAGTCTAATTGGTTTCGAGAAATTAAAGATAGAGAGATATAAGGTTGACTTTATCCATGCCTTATATTCTATCAAGATATCATGTGACAAAAGGATTATGTTAATAGCTACTTTAAGGTTGTCTCAAAACATGAGCTTTTCATTTAACTTGGGTAGTCATAATGTCTTGCTAGAGGCCGCTTATGACTTGTAGGTTCAAAATGTGATTTAGGCCTACTGCTAACGTTAATTGAACCTATAGGGTCGCACACTAAGAACGGACAATAATGGTTACGATTTGTTACTCTCTATATAATTTAAAATGATGAGATTATTTTAAATTACAAATAATAATTAGTTGTCATTTAGATTGAGTTTAATTTTGAGAAAATTTAAATTCGTAATTTAAATTGTGACAAGTAATTAAATTGTTACATTTTCTTATTGGATAAGGAAATAATTCATAAATTTTTTTTGGTTAAAAATATATATTCCTTATTTTGTAAGGAAAGGATTTAAATTGTTATTATTTAAAAGGAGTTTTAAATAAATATTAATTAAAATCTTAGTTAACCAAAATTTGTAGCAGGCTTGTATATATGTTCGATATATACGTTTAGAGTCTATGGGGCATTTGAAAACGTCGATTGGGCATTTGAAAGGTCACGTCGATTGGGGCATTTGAAAGGTCACGTCGATTGGGGCTTTTGAAGCGTCATATCTTTTGCCTTAAAGATGAAAAATAGAGAGTTGAAAATAGGGGTTCATTTTTGTGAAAAATGGAATGGTTGAACTAGCATTCAAAACCATTTTGGTGTCCGTTCGTGTGTGGATACTTGTAGAGGGTGATCGTCTTTCTGAAAGGCAGCACCTTTGAAGATCCGAGAAAACCCAACACAAGAACAGAAGGATTACATACTGATTTAACAAAAGGTAATAACAAAAGGTAATATTTTTGTTTATCCTTCTTTCGGTTTTTATGAAACGCATGTGATTCTTGGTGGGTTATAAATTTATTTTGTTTCCGCTGCAATTTTATTCCAATTAGATTGGGATTTTTCATTCCGTAACCCAACAGTGGTATCAGAGCCTCTTGCGTTTTCATAAAAATTGAAACTGCCATGTTTGATTGTATGTATGAGATGTATATGATCTTGGCATGGTTTGCGTTCTTGTATATATATATGATATTAGTGTTTGCGAACGACATAGATAATAGGTTTTCTAAGGTGTTAATTGATGAATCTGTTTCCTGTAAGGATTCGTTAATATGATTAAAAATCCGAATGGGATATTGCAATTAAAGTGTTTAATATTTGATATATGATTTCGGTGATGTCTTAATTAGATTAATACATGAACTGAATTCACATATCAATAAGGATTTATCAATTGCTGTTTATGGTGGTGCGGATGTGAGCCTTAAATTTATTGATGAGATCAATAAAATCAAATTTTAGGATGAAACTTTATTGTATCTCCAAATTTTAGGAACCGCAGTACTACCTAATCAGAGCGCCTTGTAAATTTAATTGGTTTTAAAAACATGCCTATTTTCTTTAATGCAATATGTATATGCTATATGATAACATGATATATTTTGCATGGTGTGTTGCTTTGCTTTGTATGGTGCATGGTATGGCCTTGTGACCAATATGATTGGCAGGTTTTTATTATTCTTTTACAAGGGTTGTAATTATCATATATATGGCCTGCGTGCTATTTTGTTTCATTATAATTTTTCTTTTACTTTTAGTAGTATTTTTTATTTATTGTAATAAAGCAAGAAGACAAAGCAAACCATTTAAAATCCTGCAATCCAACCATGGTGATAGAGGAGCTAGGTGTCTATGCACATGATGATGGTCAAGTAGACATTATGGTGTTGCTCATTATTACCTAGGATTGACCATTGATCTTCATATTGGCTTATGAAGATCAATCTTGATAAGGTCATACTATGACATGTTTATTATATACATGTATGAGATGCTATGTATGATGTTTCATAAGTATGTGATGCTATGTATGATATCAATGAGTATGTGATACTAAATGCATGATGAGATCTGTTAATCTATCTAGATCCCTCACATAAAATCTTAAGTTGACATGCCATCCATATTTGAACACTTGTCAAGGCTTTTATCACCTTAATGTGGGTTCTACCAAAGTAGAAGTACATTGGGTTACATTAGTGAGGCAAGATGGGTAATGGTGCTACCCATATGTTTAAAAATGGTTTAACTTAATTAGGTTATCAAAACGGTTTTGGGCCTAATGGCATGAGATGGGATTTAAACATGCCGAGACATATGATGTCATAATCCCATAAATTTCTAAGAGTTGCATGAGTTGCAATTGGTAAGAGTTACCTACCTAAAAAACTTAATTTTAAGTGTCATGCCAAAGCTGACTTAAAGTTGAGTATAAATATGGATCTTAGCTCACTAAATTAATATGATTTTATCATTGAGGGTTGTTAATTTAGTGGGAGTTTTTCATAATCAAAATACTTAACGAACTTTGCATTTATTGTAGATGGCCAACAATGATAACAATTCTACTATGTCACTGCGATCAATCCTTGCGAAGGACAAACTTACTGGGACTAATTTCCTTGACTGGTTTCAAAATTTGAGAATTGTTCTCAAACAAGAAAGGAAGCTTTATGTCCTGGATCAACCTCACCCTGAAGAACCAGCCGATAATGCTTCTAGAGCTGAAAAGAATGCTTATGAGAAGCATCATAATGACTCTATTGATGTTGCATGCTTGATGCTAGCTACCATGAGTTCTGAACTTCAGAAAGATTTGGAAAACATGGAAACTTATGATATGATTGTCAATCTAAAGGAAATGTTCCAGCAACAAGCAAGGCAAGAAAGGTATGATACTACCAAGGCATTGCACTCTTGTAAAATGGCTGAGGGTGCTTCAGTTAGCGCTCATGTGTTGAAAATGAAAGGCTATATTGAGCACCTTGATAGGCTTGGATTTCCAATGAGCCAAGAGTTGGCAACAGATTTGATCCTAAATTCACTTCCTGATATATCAGTTTATCATGAACTATAACATGAATGAAATGGACAAATCAATTTCTGAGCTGCATACGATGCTTAAAACTGCTGAACAGAATATTAAGTCCAAGCCTGGCCATATTCTGATGGTTCAAAAGGGAAAGGGCCTTATGAAGAAAGAAAAGGAAAGGGTAAGGGAAGGGCTGGAAAGTCCAATGCTCAACCCAAGCCCAATCCTAAACCCAAGGCTAAAGCCCCAAAGGAGGGTGTCTGTTTCTTTTGCAATGAACCTGTCATTGGAAGAGAAACTGCAAGCTGTATTTGGAGGATCTAAAGAAGAAGAAGAAGACTGGTGAGACCGGTTCTTCAGGTATTTATGTTATAGAGATTAATTTTCTCCTTCTAGTTCCTGGGTATTAGATACTGGATGTGGATCTCACATTTGCACAAATGTGCAGGGGCTCAAAAGGAGTAGACAACTGAAGAAGGGCGAAGTTGATCTTCGAGTAGGCAATGGAGCAAAAGTTGCTGCTTTAGCTGTAGGAAGTTATGAACTTTCTTTGCCCAGTGGGCTTTTGTTAGTTTTGAACAATTGCTATTATGTTCCTACAATGTGTAGGAATATTATTTCAGTTTCTTGTTTGGATAATGATGGTTTTTCTTTTATTATTGAGAATAATAATTGCTCCATTTATCATAAAGACATGTTCTATGCAAATGCCGAATTACTAGATGGTCTTTATGTTTTGAATCTTCAAAAATCCAACAATTCTTCTGTCTATAACATAACTACTAAGAAAGTTAAGTCCAATGACTTAAATTCAACCTATCTTTGGCATTGTCGCCTTGGCCATATAAATGAGAAACGCATATCAAAACTCCATCAAGATGGACTTTTGAACTCATTTGATTTTGAATCATATGATACATGTGAATCTTGTCTATTGGGTAAGATGACAAAGGATCCCTTTACTGGACACAGTGAAAGGGCCAATGAATTATTGGGCCTAATACATACAGATGTATGTGGACCATTAAGTTCAGAAGCCATAGGAGGTTACAAGTACTTCATTACATTTACTGATGACTTCAGTAGATATGGTTATGTCTACTTGATGAGACACAAATCTGAATCATTTGAAATGTTTAAATCTTTTCAATATGAAGTACAAAACCAACTTGGCAAGACAATCAAGGCACTTCGATCTGATCGAGGTGGAGAATATTTGAGCCAAGATTTTTATGACCATCTTAGAAGTTGTGGAATCATTCCACAGCTAACTCCTCCTGGAACACCGCAATGGAATGGTGTGTCTGAAAGAAGGAATCGAACCTTATTAGATATGGTTCGATCTATGATGAGTCTAACAGATCTTCCACTTACCTTTTGGGGTTATGCACTTGCCACAGCTGCGTTCACACTAAATCGAGTTCCAACCAAAGCGGTTGAAAAGACGCCATATGAGATGTGGAATGGTAAAAAGCCCAGTTTGTCTTTTCTTAAGATTTGGGGTTGTGAAGCTTATGTAAAACGTCAAGTTTCAAATAAGCTGGAACCCAAGTCTGATAAATTTTTTTGTGGGATATCCTAAAGAGACTAAAGGATACTACTTTTACAATCCCATTGAGAACAAAGTGTTTGTTGCTCGGAATGGTGTCTTTCTAGAAAGGGAATTTATTTCTAAAGGAACCAGTGGGAGCAAGGTACAAATCGAAGAGATTCGAGAACCACAAGATAACATTGAACCGCCTGTGGATGCTCAAAGTCAACAAACCACTGTTGACACACCACCTGTAGCACAAAAGTTACGTAGATCTGATAGGATACGTCATGAGCCCGAGAGATATGGATTTCTTGTGACTGATAATCATGATGTATTGTTAGTGGATCAAAATGAACCTACTACCTATCAAGAGGCTATGTTAGATCCAGACTCTGAGAAATGGTTAGAGGCCATGAAGTCTGAAATCCAATCCATGTATGATAATCAGGTATGGACCTTGATTGAGCCACCTGAAGGTACAAAGACTATTGGGTGCAAATGGGTTTTCAAAAAGAAAACTGACATGGATGGTAAAGTGCATACTTACAAAGCAAGGCTAGTTGCAAAAGGTTTCAAACAAACTCATGGTATAGACTATGATGAAACTTTTTCACCTGTAGCCATGCTTAAGTCTATTAGAATTCTTATTGCCATTGCTGCATATTATGACTATGAGATTTGGCAAATGGATGTTAAAACAGCGTTTCTTAATGGAAACTTACTTGAGGATGTGTACATGACACAACCTGAGGGTTTTGTACAACCTGAGAATTCTAGTAAAGTATGCAAGCTTCAAAGATCCATTTATGGTTTGAAGCAGGCTTCTCGGAGTTGGAATCTTCGTTTTGATGAATCAGTCAAAGAGTTTGGATTTATCAAAAATGAAGATGAACCTTGTGTTTACAAGAAAGTTAGTGGGAGCGCCATTGTATTTCTGGTCCTATATGTTGATGACATTTTACTCATTGGGAATGATATCCCTACCTTGCAGAGTGTCAAGTCTTGGTTAGGGAAATGTTTCTCAATGAAAGACTTAGGTGAAGCTGCCTATATCCTAGGGATAAAGATCTATAGAGATAGATCTAAGAGGCTGATTGGTCTAAGTCAAAGTACTTACATAGACAAAGTACTGAAAAGGTTCAGTATGCAAGATTCCAAGAGAGGATACTTGCCTATGTCTCATGGTATTACACTTAGCAAATCTCAGTGTCCTAACACAAAAGATGAGCGAGAGCGCATGAGTAAGATTCCTTATGCTTCAGCAATAGGATCTATCATGTATGCTATGTTGTGCACTAGACCAGATGTCTCTTATGCTTTAAGCATAACGAGTAGATACCAGTCAGATCCCGGTGAGAGTCACTGGACGGCGGTCAAGAACATTCTTAAGTATCTGAGAAGATCTAAAGATATGTTCTTGGTGTATGGCGGATTGGAAGATGATCTAGTTGTAAGTGGTTACACAGATGCAAGCTTTCAATCTGACAAAGATGATTTCCGATCGCAGTCAGGATATGTGTTTTGTTTAAATGGTGGTGCTGTTAGCTGGAAGAGTTCGAAGCAAAGCACTGTTGCTGATTCTACAACTGAAGCTGAATACATAGCAGCATCTGATGCAGCAAAGGAAGCAGTTTGGATCAAGAAGTTCATTACTGACCTTGGAGTGGTTCCTAGCATCACAAATCCTGTTGATGTTTATTGTGACAATAATGGTGCTATCGCACAAGCAAAAGAACCTAGGTCACATCAGCGATCCAAACACATTCTTAGGCGTTATCATCTCATTCGAGAAATCATTGAGAGAGGTGACGTAAAAATATGCAGAGTTCCAACAGATGACAATGTTGCTGATCCATTGACTAAGCCTCTACCACAAGCAAAGCATGATCGTCATGCTAGGTTCATAGGTATTAGATACATTGATGAGTGGGCCTAGTGCAAGTGGGAGATTGTTAGTAATAGTGCCCTAGGCCTATTGTATGGACATGGTATTTTGAATATTTATGAACATTTACTATTATCATAATTTGCATGTTTATTATATAATAATGTCCTTGAATAATATTATGAATTATTCTAAATGTCCCTAATCGGTTATTGTTGTGGGAATAACAATAAATTAAGATTAGTATGAAATTTGATTGATATTCATGGGATGAATATGTGTATGAGATACAAATCAAATTTATATGTATTTGTTGAGAACAAATATTGGACAAGACCCGCCTTGAGATTAATACATGGATCAAAGTCATAAGTTAATCTCTAGTAGTTGTGTCATTAAATCCTTAGACCTGAGATTGCCATAGTTCTCAACATGAGGAATATTATGTTTTGACATAATCAAACGTTGTCTTTAACCGGATGATTATAAAGATTATGATTGAACATAATAAGAATCATGTAGTGAGATGTGAGTGATTAAGATGGAATTTGTCCCTCTTATTATAAGAGAGATATCTCTGGGCCCCTCGATGATTGAGACTGAGAAATGCATGGCCATGCTCAAATGAATTGATGGAGATCAATATCATTTGTTTAGTCAGTCTAATTGGGTTTCGAGAAATTAAAGATAGAGAGATATAAGGTTGACTTTATCCATGCCTTATATTCTATCAAGATATCATGTGACAAAAGGATTATGTTAATAGCTACTTTAAGGTTGTCTCGGAACATGAGCTTTTCATTTAACTTGGGTAGTCATAATGTCTTGCTAGAGGCCGCTTATGACTTGTAGGTTCAAAATGTGATTTAGGCCTACTGCCAACGTTAATTGAACCTATAGGGTCGCACACTAAGAACGGACAATAATGGTTACGATTTGTTACTCTCTATATAATTTAAAATGATGAGATTATTTTAAATTACAAATAATAATTAGTTGTCATTTAGATTCGAGTTTAATTTTGAGAAAATTTAAATTCGTAATTTAAATTGTGACAAGTAATTAAATTGTTACATTTTCTTATTGGATAAGGAAATAATCCATAAAGTTTTTTTTGGTTAAAAATATATATTCCTTATTTTGTAAGGAAAGGATTTAAATTGTTATTATTTAAAAGGAGTTTTAAATAAATATCAATTAAAATCTTAGTTAACCAAAATTCCTAGCAGGCTTGTATATATGTTCGATATACGTTTTAGAGTCTGTGGGGCATTTGAAAGGTAACGTCGATTGGGGCATTTGAAAGGTCACGTCGATTGGGGCATTTGAAAGGTCACGTCGATTGGGGCTTTTGAAGCGTCATATCTTTTGCCTTAAAGATGGAAAAACAGAGAGTTGAAAATGGGGTTCATTTTTGTGAAAAATGGAATGGTTGAACTAGCATTCAAAACCATTTTGGTGTCCGTTCGTGTGTGGATACTTGTAGAGGGTGATCGTCTTTCTGAAAGGCAGCACCTTTGAAGATCCGAGAAAACCCAACACAAGAACAGAAGGATTACATACTGATTAAAAAGGTAATAACAAAAGGTAATATTTTTGTTTATCCTTCTTTCGGTTTTTATGAAACGCATGTGATTCTTGGTGGGTTATAAATTTATTTTGTTTCCGTTGTAATTTTATTCCAATTAGATTGGGATTTTTCATTTCATAACCCAATAAAAGAAACTATATCGATAAAGTACTTAAAGATTTGGCATGCAAAATTGCAAACCAAGTGATTCCCAGGTCACTAAAAGAGATAAATTCGGTAGTAATTAGTGCCCAAAAGAAAACCTTGAAGTTGAAGAGATGCAAAAGATTTCCTATGCTTTAGTTGTAGGGAGTCTAATGTATGTTCAAGTTTGTACGCGTCCGGATATTGCATACATTTTTGGAGTATTAGGCAGATATTTAAGCAACTCAGGAATGGATCACTGAAAAGCAGCCAAAAGGGTTATGAGATATCTGAAAAGAACGAAAGATTACATGCTCACATATAGGAGATCAGATCATTTTAAGATCGTTGGATATTGACTCCGACTTTGTAGGATGCCAAGATAGTAAAAGATTCACTTCGGGCTATGTATATCTATTAGGTGATGGGGCTATTTCTTGAAGAAGTGCAAAACAAACACTTATAGCTCCTTCTACTATGGCAACAGAATTTATAGCATGTTATGAAGCATCCAATTATGGGATATGGCTGAAAAATTTTGTCACTAGGCTGCGCATATTGAAAGAAATTGAAAGACCGCTAAAATTATTTTGTGACAAGTCAGCCATATTGTATTCCAACAACAACAGAAGCTCAACCAAGTCAAAGCATATTAACATCAAGTTTCAGTTGTAAAGGAAAGTGTACAAAGTGGTCAGATTTGTAAAGACCATATAGGCACAAACTCCATGGTTGCAGATCCCCTTACAAAGGGTGTGCCGCCCAAGGTCTTTCATGAGCATACTGCTCACATGGGCATTATAAAGCATGGTGATGCTTAGATTCAATGGGAGTTTGTATTGCTTCTATTTTATGCTTTATATTTGGTTTGTGCACACTTATATGTTTGAATATTTTCTGATTAGAAATAAAGTGTTTTATTTAGTTCAGTACACTCTGTAAAATTATGTTAAAGTTTTGATCTCACTCAAGTTTAAGGAGAACCAGTTGGAAATAGGCATGTTAATATCACATTACATATAATTTCCATGCTACACATCCACATCATGATCCATGTCTTCAGTTGTGTCAACATACATGACCATTGATGGGTCAAGTTACGATAGATATAACAAATGTCACTTTGATCTTATGTTGGTATGATTGATGGACCGATTGGTTATAGATACATTTCAGTAATGATAGTAAAATTGAGCTTATTCGATTATTTTTGCAAAACATAATTATAAGGTTACACATATAGCCCAGTGGGAGATTGTTGGATTATTAATCTAACATTGGGCTTATATGTAAAATAATTATGTGCTATGGACTATCAAATAAGGTTAAGCCCAATTAAAAATGATCTCCTAAGGATTCAGTGATTTGGACTTTAATGTATCTGATAGGGTGTGGGCCCTTAATGTATAGAGAGATCTAAAAGGTTATTTCTATTTTTATAATGGGCTAAAATATAAATATCAAAAGATAATGATGAAATTATCTATATATAGTAGTTATGGTCCCTGGATCACACGTATGACCTTTTTCTTGAATTTTATCATCAGAAAGAAAATCCTAGAAAAAATTCTAAAGGGCTCTCTGGAGTATGTGTTGATCTGGAAGGCCAACAGCAGAACTCTGGAGAGTAATCAAGCAATATTGATTTAGGTACACTTTCGTTTATCGTTTATAGATTCTTGATGATTGAACATGGATGATTCTTGGGCTTCTTGGTGATGGTTTTTACCAAAGGTTTAAGTTTTATTTCCAACAATTGGTATGATAGTCCAATTCATGTTGAATCATTGAGAACAAATTTAGTTTAGTTTTTTTATGGATTCAGTCCTCAAATTTGTTTGATTATCACCGATGACCGTCTATCAAGGCAAGGTATTCTTTCATGATGCATGATCTATAGTTTAAACCCATACTTGTAGCATGTGGGACTGGATCTCCTTCCCTCATCAATCAGGAGTCTTTTGTCTTTAATTCTAGAATTAAAAAAGTAAAAATCGTTTCCGGATCTTGGAGCAGACTCATCGTTCCACTCCCTTCGTCGTGCTGAAGGCAGTGGAAGCCCTCGCGCGCTGACTGGAAAGAGACTCCCCAGGCTCACGTGATCTCTCTTGATGTTCCTGGGATAAACAGGGTAAGTTTTGGAGGTAGTTCAAGCTTCCGGCGAGCGCTGACATGGACTCCATTGAAGCCAACTTGGACTCCTTTCCCCCACCATCGGTTGGGAATCTAGCCGTTGGTATTCCAAATTTTATGGTACTCGCTGGCCTTTTTTTTTTCCTCTGGAATTGAACGCGTTGCATGAGCCTGAGCATGCATGGATAAAGATTTGAATCAAAAGAAGAGAAATTTGAGGATGGATTTCTTTTTTTTCTGTTCTCTTCTTTTCATAAGCAGTTATATATTAATTGAAAGGACCTCAAAATAACATTATATATATCCTCTATTATATATATATATATATATATATATATATACACAAGCATATAGTAATTTGTTTATCTGCTAGCTAGAACACAAGCAACATTAATTGAAAGTACTGCTTCTATATATCTATCAACATTAATTAATAGTCTGTTAAAACCATAGGTCCATTATTCTAATGATCATGGCCACTTGTATATGCTGGTGATTGAGTGAGCAGCTCACATTATAAATAAATGATTGAGTGAGCACCATGCAATTTATATTATATGTTGTCTCTTGTGCAGGTGCATAGTTAATTAAGTCAGAGATTGATCGATGAAGCCTAAGTCAGATCAAACATAGAATTATGAAATTAATTTCAGGCCTGAAACTAATTTGAGATCAAGTTTGATTTTTTTTCCACCATAGCAGCTTCATTAATTCAAGTTTGATTTCAAAAACTAACAAGATTAATATGAGCCTGATTGATCAACTTGAAAATCCTCAGTGTATACGTCAAGCTACAAATCAATTGAAGGACGTTGAACCTAGCTAATTAACTTGTTTCAAGCTTGAATTAGATCATATTCAATCTTGGTTGAAACCTGAATTAACATCTAATAGATTCAAAAATCAAATAAACATTTTAGTTGAAATGATTTTGATATTATGGCAGATATATATATATATATAGGTCTATATATGATTCAACAGCCACGTACTATATAATAGCTAATGATACAATATCATATATGATAAATATTTTTGAACCTAATAATCAAGTCTAATTAACCTGATCTAGGTAGCTCATTTTTTGACATGATTTGAAACTGATTTCAAGCCTGCAATTGCCAGTTAAAGCTTGATCTAATCTATTTTAGCTTCAAACTGAGAACGAGATCATAGCTCAAGCCAAGCTGCATGCAGACGTGAGACCGACCTGAATATATATGGCTGCGATTGGAGACTTAAACTCTCTCCACTTAATACAGGTAAAAAGGGAAGGGGGAAACTTAATTTACCTAAGGTGGCAGATTGTAAGGTCCCATTTTCTTGAGCATTGAGGTGTCCAGTGATGATTGTTGATTGCCACCCTTCACCGACGATCATCAAGTTAGATTTTCGCAGATCAATTTGCACCTGTTCTTGATACACACCATTCTTCACGTAAATCGTATAACGATACGTGCTGTCGTTTGGGGCCCAATTTAGTGCCTCCTGCACCGTCGTGTAATTTCCACAACATCAGCTTGAAGCTCATCTCCATGAGGACGTTCCACAAACTTCTTGTCATGGTGAGGGCACTTGTAACCACCTCACTCTCTGTGCTCAAAGCCATCTCGTCCTCTTCTCATGATGATGATATCAAGTTCCCCTGGGTTGCTGAGGATGGCCCGCGACCTCGGACGGGTTGGAGGAAGAGATCGTCAGTGAAGTGGGGATGGCAACTCCATTAGGGAGTTGCGGAGCAGGAGCGGCCGGACGAGGAGCCCCCTAGAGCCCTTGGACCAACTACGCAAGAGCTTGCACTTGCTGTACCAACACAGCAAATTGATCCTAGGTCACCGTGGCCGCCAGCGGTGAGAGAGTCTCGGCTGATGGCGGTAGTGGAGGCGCTGCATTGTTTAGAGGATCAGGCCTCTGGAAGGCGGTATGATCCTATACATCAGAGGTAGCTCTCCTCCGATTTGCCATTGAAAGGTTGTTCTTCTGAACCTAAGCCTTGTCTCCTTGATTACAAGTTTATGGGACTTGAGACCCTTCCTCTAGCGCCAATCTGTTGCCACAAAAATTCATTCTTCGACTCGGGTGCGCCCACCTCCGGATCTGGACTCTAATCCCTCGCCCGGGTGGAACCTGCAAGACAGTCCTCGTGCAGAGATTGGGTGGCTCTCTGCGGAAGACCCTTCGACGCCCAAGTCAATGGAGATTCTCAGCAAACAGATATGACGCAGAAGAGTCTCTCAAGAATGACTACTATGGGAGCCGGGGAGCTCGGCCTGAGCTTCAATGAAATTTTCTCAGTGAAAGAGTGAGCGTACTTGGAAGACTTCATGATAGAGCATATATATAGATTGCTACGATGATGGCAGACAACTACCTAACTCCTTGGGCACATCATCAGGGGTCCGAAACCATCATAATTCGAATCTGATTTGATTCAAGTTTGTTACGAGGCCGGTAGCTTTCGAATCTGGTTAGTTAGAGAATCAACAGTCAGAGAGGCTAGCTAGTGCTTTGAGATTCGGTGATTTATAGGCTTTAGGTGGAGTTTGGCACTATCTGACTTTTTTCCTTTGCTTAGGGTAGACCCACGTGGTTGGAATCTTTTCGGATTAACCTGGATTTAAATTTTTTCACACTTGGTTTCGCAGAGGTTCGGAGGCACCTCGGTTCGGTCGAGGTATGAGGATGGCTCGGTTCGAGAATGGCTCGGTTTTGCCGAGGTATATCGGCTCTATTCTTTTTCGGATGTGACAGCTGACGAATCAAAAATCAAAGGTGATCTCGATCTTTTTGTTGCATGTACGAATATTAACGTGATAACGATTTTATCCCTCATCAGATGACAACAACAAGTACACATGCATATTAATCCTAGCAGTATTGATAGATATAAATTAAAGAGAGTAAATTATTTGAAATTTTGAAATTGTATGTACAAATTAATTAAAGATGAGATGTCAATATATATTCAATTCATTTATTTTTGTATATGTTATATATATAGGGGGGGGGGGGATCAATAGAAATAATTGACACTATTATTTAACTTTCTTTGTTTAAGTAATTTGAAAGAGCAGTTATCTCAAGTTCACGTGTGCTATAGTGTTTCCTCTGGCGATCTAGCGATCTGGCAGGCGATTGTAGCTACAGTGGATTGCTATAGTGATTTTGATGCGCCCGTTTTTTAAAGCACCGTGTGTTTCTCTAGCGTTTGCTTTAAGATTTGTGCGTCCGGCTATCTTTTCTCGGATCTCCATGAACTTTGCCGTCGGTCTTGATCGAGCTTCACTAAGAGATGGCATCTACTCAGCCTACTCCTCTAGTGGTCTCGGATGGTGGGAAGAAGGGCAGGATGGCATGGCGGCGTGCAGCTGAGAATCGTTTTGTTTGGGTGGCATCGTCTCCATCTCCGGCTGAGATTTATGAGCTTGAGCGCCGCTTCCCGGAGGTGGTGCAGGTTCCTGTCAATGCTTTGGAGGAAGAAGCTGCTGGCTGGGGAAAGCTGGTGGTTATTGCTTGAAGCCTTTCCTGTTGGGTGCCCCCAGAGGCTATCATCAGAGAGTTCCACCGGGAGGGCATTTCCGGTGAGATATAGGCAGTGTCATTGGCCCATCGTCACTATTTCTTCCGGTTCGCTGACCCCTTAGTGAAGGCTCAGGTTCTGGGGAAGCCATGGGTCTCCAATGGTCAGATTATAGCTGTGTCTGACTGGTGCCCCGAATTTATTCCTTCAGATCATTTGTTGCTCTCGGCTCTGTTATGGATCAAGCTTCTGGTACTCCCTATTGAGTTTTGGACAGAGGCAGTTGTTAGCTCAATTGTTTCAGTCGCAGGGGAGTTCCTATTTCTCGATTCTTCCACGAAGGAGAGGCAACGTGGAGGGTATGCTAGGGCCTGGGTCAGGGTGGATTTAAGTAGACCTCTTCGGCCGGGGGCGAGGATCCGTGGCTGTGGAGATGCTTTCTGGCAGCAGTTTGTATATGAGCATCTTGATGGAATATATGGGACCTATGGGTTGCTCCATCCCTCTGGTGCGTGTGTTTCTGCGTCGGCTGTTGATTCTCCTCCGGCTGTCCCTATCTTTGGCCCATGGATGGCGGCACTCCGGCGCCGACGGGTCCCCTTGGCCCTTCTGCTGCTTTGGACGAGGTGGAGCAGGGGGGTCCAGGGCCTTCCTCTGCTTCAGCTGGGGGGTGGCAGACCCCCAGAAAGGTTGCTCGTAGGAAGCCTGGGAGGGGGTCTGTTGCTCCTGTGCCGGCTGTCTTCTGTTCTGCGTCAAGGGGGTCTGAATGCCCTAGTGCTGTTGCTGAGCCGGAGGGGTCTGAGTGCCATGGTGTTGCTTCTGTGCCAGAGTTGCAGAGGACGGTTCCCCAGACTGGAAGCTCATGCGGTGGTCAAGGGTCTGTAGTTCCCTTGAAGGACCCTGTGCCGGGGTTGGGGGCGTGCCGGTTTGTGGCTGGCGTGCCAGTGGAGGCAGTAGGCCCAGGGTTATCTGAATCTACTCCGAATTAGCTCAATCTAAACATTGCACCTAATCCTTTTGCCCTTTTGGGTTCTGACAAATGGGCTGGTTGTCCGAAGGTTCGGTCGGATGCCTACCCGGGTCCACTTAAGCGGGCTCGGCTTGTTACAACTCTGGTTCCGAGGGTGGTCTCCAGGTCTTCCAAAGGGAAGGGGAAAAGCATTGCCTCTGATTTTGACAGAGTTCACTCCATGAATGTGATCTCTACACCAGTTGTCTCTATGGAACAGGATTCTCAGTCGATAGAGGGGGCTGTGTATTCCTATGATAAGGCAGTTAATGTCCCTGTTGTTTGCTCTAAGGTCACTCAGTTGGCTGCGGAGGACAGGTTTGACCAGGATTCTGCTGTCACTCTCCTTAAGAAGGCCATTTAGCCAGAGGTGACGGGTGAGCTGATGGACAGTATTGACCAGGGATCCGCTGACTTGGTGATGTCAGGGGACCGGGGGGGGCTCCCTTCTAAATGAAGATTCTGATTTGGAATGTGAGAGGAGCCCAGAAACCATCGTTTCTCTCCTCTTTTGGGAGGCTTATGCAGCTCCATAGTTTTGACATATGTATCTTGTTAGAAACTCGTATGTTAGGGACTAGTCTGGCTAGTCTTAGGAGGCAGATTTCTAAAGCTTGGTCTTCTTATGCTATAGACTCTGTTGGTTTATCTGGTGGTATCTTGGCATTATGTAGGAGAGCGGATATTAGAGTGGACACCTTTCACTGTTGTTCCCAGTAGGTTGCGCTTGTCATTACTAAGGGGATGTCGGTCCCTTGGCTTCTTTTGGGTGTGTATTCCAGCACAGACTTTGGGAGCGTCGTGTGCTCTGGGATGAGATTCGGCCTTTGATTTCCCAAGGTGTTCCCTCTTTGCTTGATGGTGACTTCAACTGTATAGTTGGGGCTAATGAGAAGAAGGGTGGCAAGCGGTTTGTTGTGTCCCCTGGGGTTTCGGAGTTCAGGACCTTCATCGCCTCTGCTGATTTACTGGACCTGGGTTTCCATGGGTCCCAATTTACTTTGTGCAATAACCGGTTGGGATCTGCTAGAGTTTGGGAACACCTGGATAGAGCTTTGGCCACCCCTAACTGGCTTCGGTATCATCCGTCCACTACAGTTACTCACTTATCCAGGATTGCCTCGGATCACTGTCCCATTCTCATATCCACTGATATGGCTGCTCAGCAGAGGAGACCCTTCAAGTTTGAGAAATTCTGGACCTCTTACTATGGTGCCAGAACATTAATCGCTCAGGTGTGGCACACTCCTGTTAGAGGGAGTCCTACTTATAGATTATCCAGACGCCTGGAGCTTGCGAGACATAGACTTTCTAGATGGAATAGGGTGGAGGTTGGTGACATTGTGCAGCAAGTAGAGCAGGTTGAGTCTACTATTGCCTCTCTCCAGGCTAAGGAAGATCAGTTTGGTTGTCTTCTTGATTCTGACCTTATTTCTCTCCATTCTAACCTGCTCTCCATCACTCCCTCCTTCGGCAGCAGAGATTTTTTGGAGGCAAAGGTCCCGGATTCAGTGGGTCAAGGAAGGTGATCAGAATACTAGATTTTTTCACCATGCCACTTTAAATCGCCGTTCGGTGAACCGGATTCGGCGTGTTGTTAACGAGGAGGGGACTGTCCATGAGGATATCCAGGTTATCAAAGATCAGTTTCATCATTTCATCCAGTCTAGATGGACTGAGCTGACGGGGGATGGCTTCCCTATTACTCATGTTCCATCCCCCTTTAAGGTCTCAGGTTCTGAGAACGACCTTCTCACTAGGCCTGTTACCTTGGAGGAGATTAGAATGGCTTTATGGGACCTTGGGCTTGATGGATTCCCCCCCCCCCCCCCCCTTTTCTTCCGCCACTATTGGGAGATTGTGAGCCAGGATGTTGTGGAGGCTATCCAGACGGTTTTTTTGTCTAATTCTATTCCCTCTGACTGGAACTGGACCTTTATTACCTTGGTGCCTAAACGTCCAGATGCTTCTATTCCTCAGCACTATCGGTCGATTAGTTTATGTACTACTTTATACAAGGTATGCGCTCGTCTATTGGTTTCTCGGCTGAGGCGGGTGATTCCTAGCCTTATCTCTCTTGAGCAAGGGGCTTTTCTCAGAGGTCGCTGCATCTCTGATATTGTGTTGCTTGCTCAAGAGTTCATGCATGATCTTCACCGTGCCTCTTCCCGTCATTGTCTTATGGTGGTGAAGCTGGATATGGAGAGAGCTTATGATAGACTGAGCTGGAATTTTCTCTATCACACTCTTCAGGAGTTTGGATTTGCTGATCTCTTTATTGCCTGGATTAGGGCTTGTGTTCATCGGCCGTCCTTTCTATTATTATTAATGGTGGCCAGACTGAGTTCTTTCATTCTGCTGTTGGTCTGAGGTAGGGATGCCCTTTATCTCCGTTCCTGTTCATTTTATCTGCTGATGCGTTATCTCGGGCTCTTTCTCTGGCTCAACAGGATCTCTCCTTTATTCCTTATAGGGGTGGGCCTAATGGGCCCTTTCTCTCCCATCTTCTATTTGCTGATGACTGTATCCTCTTGGGCAGTGCCACTACCTTCAATGCTTCTATCTTTGCTATAGCCATTCAGTCTTATTGTCGGGCTTCTGGTCAGAAAGTTAACTTTAGTAAATCTATGATTTGCTTCAGTCCAAAAACTGATCTTCCTGTCAGGGAATCTATTATGCAAATTTTGGATATCTCTGTGCAGGCTGACCATCTTTCCTATCTGGGGATTACCATCACTGGGAGACGGCCGCGTACTTCTGATTTCAGTGACCTTGAGCATCATGTCCGGGTCCGGTTGGATGGTTGGCAGGTCACTGGGTTATCTATAATAGCCAGGCTCATCCTTATCCGGTCTGTGCTTACTTCTCTCCCGATCTACATCTTATCTAATGCTGCTGTTCTGGTTTCTTGTCTGAGGCGGTTGGAGAGATACTTCCAAGATTTCCTCTGGGGCTCTACGCAGGCTGGTCATGGTATCCACCTTATGGCTTGGGACACTGTTTGTCTGCTGATTTCAGAAGGGGGGCTTGAGATCCACTCTCTCATAGTTAGGAGGGGGGCTTTGCTTGCTAGACATGCTTCGCGGTTCCTGCTTGATCCACACTACTTGTGGAGTTCGTTTATGCGTGCCAAATATGGAGACTGGACCCCTTCTACTTTTCCTCAGTCTATTCGAGGATACTCTTTCTTTTGGAAAGAGGTCTATCGTCATGGCCCCGCCATCCTGTCTCACATCTCATGGATGATTGGTGATGTTGTCTCTGTTGATATTGTCTGTGACACTTGGATTGCAGATCTTCCCCTTAGCCGATGGCCTACTTTTGTGAGCTCTGATATTCCTAGTGGTATAGAGTTACTGATTTGATTGATCATGATCATCATGCCTGGCACCCTTCTTTAGTGTCCTCTCTGTTTGGTGACGAGCTCTGTCAGCGTATTCTTTCTATTCCTCTGATGTCGGGTCATACTCCTGACACCACATTATGAAGGTGATCCTTTTCGACTCGTGCCCCTATCAGAGATCTTGTGAAGGCTTATAGACCTCAGCCCAGGCTTACTTTGGATGTTTCTTGGATATGGAAGCTTCCCATTCACCTCAGAGTTTGCCTCTTCATCTGGAAAATAGCTTGGGATTGCCTCCCTACATGTTCTCTGCTCTGTAGAAGGGGTCTGTCGATCCAGCCTACGTGTCCTCTTTGTGGGCTAGACGATGAGACCATTGATCATGCTATTTTCTTGTGTGGTTGAGCGAGATTGATTTGGCAGATTTCGGGGTTCGGTCTCTAGGGTGATGGGAGTGACCCTAGTCGCAACTCTTTTCTGCGATTGGTCAGGATTGACAATTAGAAGGGTAACTAGAAGGTGGGTACCTCGGCTGCTTATATAGCTTACCAGGTCTGGTTATCTCGGAACCGGTTCATCTTCTCTGATGAGGTTGTTCCCCCTCTTAGGCTTATTCAGAGGGCTTTGTCCCTCTCTGCGGAGTACACTCTTCATCAAACTATTCTTGGTTCTGACAACCCTGGAAGCTGGGGCTCCCCTACTGCCTTAGCAGCGCATCGGCGGACGGTCTTTATCTTCTGGAAGCTCCCACCCCTAGGGTTTATCAAAATCAACTTTGATAGGAGTGTCCATGGTAGAGTTGCTGGTTCGGGCTTTGTGATCCGTGGGGCGGATGGGTTGATGATAGCTGCGGGTGGCTTCGGCCTTCTTGATCTATCGGTCCCTTTAGTGGAGTTGTATGCGGCTTGGGCCGGTATCTCTTTTGCTATTCGCAGTCTGGGGAGCCGTAGGATGATCATTGAGGGGGACTCCACCTCTGTTATTAGTTGGCTCAGTTAGGACTCTGGTGATCAGTGCTCTTCCACTCCTCTGATCCGGGATATTCGGGCTATGCTTTGTCAGGCTGAGACCACCCGGGTCCGACATGTCTATCGGGAAGCTAACTCAGCGGCCGACTGGGTAGCTGCCCGGGTGGCCCATCACTCTGGTCCTTGGATTTGGTCACCGGATGACTTATGCTCTTGGTTCTCTCTCAAATTTTGTACTCTAATATATCGGGTTTGACTCACCCCAGAAAGATATGATCGCTCGTTTATACCAAAAAAAAAAAAAGAGCAGCATGACAGTACGACAGCTGGTGGGTGTAGATATACCACCACAGAATTAGAGAGAGCTCTTCTTGTTCCTGCGCCAAACATTAATTCTTTGGTGCATGTGTTTCTTTGATAGAGTTTGAAGCAAATTAATTAAGGTCGAGTTGAACTGGTAAATTGAAACATTCTCTTGGTTAAATTTATGTTAATAGGGGGAGGGGGAGCATCCAGATTCAAACGGCTTCAACCATGCGATCGAATAAACCATATCAATACAGCTGGATGTAGGTACGTAAGAGCTAGTTTAAATGACTATGAAAGAAAGGAAGAAGAGGCTCTTAATTATATATAACTCCCAAAAGGACTATATATTACTGCAGTAGTGTATTACCATAACGTATTACGAGCGTCCAATCTTCTAAGAATTATTGCCCGAATCTGCACGCAAACCCAAATACGTCTTCTTCCTCAATCGAGTCTACATGCCAAGCCCTACGGCCGCGCATGACTCAGAAATCCTGGCTTCTTGCTCCATTAGGTCTATTCGCCAAATCCTCTGGACACCATGACTCGGAAACCCGACTTAATTTCGTGTTGCCTTGAACACAAGGGCTACCAATTAAAGAGCCTATATATATATATATTCGAGGATATCCAAGATTGTCAGGTGCTGGCTTTCATACTAGTTGTGGAGATTAGGTTTTGCACCAAAGATCGTGCGAGCGGCTCTCCGGCTCTTCTCTGTTGCAGTGCTTTAAGATTCGTGATCCGATTTTCTCCTTTCCTGATCTCCGGCGATCTTCATCGCCTCGCTGCGTGCTTCTCGTTCGTCCTTCGTCCCACCTCCCCCTGTCTTCCTATGGCTTCTGATAGGAGTAAGGAGGATCGGACTTCCAGGAGTAGGGTATCGGAGAATGGGTTTTCTTGGGTTTCGTCATCCCCCTCTCCGACGGAGGTGGCAAGGCTGGAGTCCAGATTCCCGGAGGTTGTTCGGATTCCGGTGTCGGAGCTCGAAGAGGAGATGGCGGGGTGGTAGCACTGTGCTGTTCTGGCTCGTTCGTTCCTCAAGTGGGTACCGGTCGAAGCTTACATCTGGGAATTCAGACGCGCTGGAATTCCCGGAGCTATCGTCCCTGTTTCCTTGGCGTTCCGCTGCCACATTTCTGCTTTGAAGATCCGGCGGCTTGAGAATTGGTCCTTAATCGGCCATGGGTGATCAACGGATAGATCATCGGGACTGAAGCTTGGCATCCGGAATTCTTTCCGGCCAAGAATTCCATCTCCTTTGCGCTGGTTTGGATGATGCTACCCAAACTTCCAATGGAGTTCTGGAAGGTGGACATTCTCAGAGTAATCTCGGAGCAAGCGGGGTCCTTCTGCTATGCGGACGCTGCGACATTGTCTAAGAACAGGGGAGGCTTCGCTAGAGTGGCGGTTCATGTCGATCTGCGCTGCCCTCTCCGGCCTAGGACCAGGGTACAGGGGCTTCGGGGACCATTCTAGCAGCAATTTGTCTTTGAGGCTTTGGAGGGTTTCTGTCCGAAATGCGGCTCTTTGCATTTGGACGGTCTTTGCTCGTCAGTGGCCATGGCTGAGAAGGAGGATGCAGACGGTAGCTTCGTCTTTGGGCTGTGGCTGGCAGCGGTTCGTCAACGGAGGTCTCCTGTTACTCCACTAGGTAAGCCATCTTCCAATGCCTCTGCTCCCAGTTCTGTCCCTTGGCCGGATTCAATGGACTTGAGCCAGAAGGAGGGATGGAAGGCTCCGTCGAAGTTGGGTTGTCGTTGCCCCCTGGCTCTGTGAAGTCTATTTCAATCCAACAAGAGCTGGGAGGGGGGATGTTTGGAGCTGATTCTGTGGCCGAGCCTAGCCACCAGGAGGGCATTAGTCTGAAGGGCCCAGATAAAGGGAAGAAGGTGTTGGTTACAGAGGGAGGGGAGAAGGATTCATCCCCTCTGGTGGTCGTGCCGATCTTTCAAGGGCATGCCGGTTTTAAGAATTCTGAAAGGGGAAAACTTCAGGTTAACCAGATTGGCTCCTCTGAATCAGTTATGCCCCAATCATTGGTTACTGCTAATCCATTTGCATCTCTAGCTTTAGTTTCCACTGATGGTGGCCAAGTGGAGAATAGGGTAATGGTCTCGGGCCCCCTAAAGCGGGCGAGACCAGCTGATTGCCTACCTCCTAGGTCTACCCCCAAACTGGATAAGCGAAAAGGGAAAGATAAGGGCAATATGGTCAATTGCAGAGTGGATTTCATTCCTTCTTCACACAGATTGCCTCAGCCCGCCTGTGGCCAGGTTACAGGTCGGGATGAGGAGATGGTCAACCCAGATAGGCCTGTAGACCGGGTGTGTGAGCCACCTTCTACAGAGCTTTTGGGCCAGGGGTCATCTAGCATTGTTGCTGACTCAGAGGTCTTGCAAGATTGCTCTATTCAGAATTTAGTGGATGGCTCGTGGTCCACAGGGCACCATTCTGATAGTCTGATGATAGAGGACCAGGAGGGGGTCCCAGCTACCTCCAGTTAATTTATGAAGATCCTAATTTGGAATGTTAGATGTGCTAATAAGCCCTCATTATGTTCCTCTTTTGGTAGATTGATACAGCTTCATAATTTTGATATATGTGTCCTTTTAGAAACCAGGTTGTCGGGAGACAATTTGGTGCGGTTTCGGAGGCGATTGCTCGGTCCTGGTCTTCTTATGCGGTGGAGGCTGTGAGACTGTCTGGAGGCATCTTGGCTATTTGGCGCGACTCTGCTGTCACGATTGATGCATTTCATCATTGTAATCAGCAGATTGTCCTTGTTATTTCTAAAGGGACTTCTGACCCTTGGTTCCTATCGGTAGTCTATGCCAGTACGGATTACCGGGAGAGGCGGGCTCTTTGGGCTAAGTTGACTTCCCTCCTTGCTCAAGGGATTCCTTCCATCATTGCTAGTGACTTCAATTGTATTACTGAGGCTAGTGAGAAGAGAGGGGGCAAAAGAGTCACCAGTTCTACTGATATTACTAAATTCAGGTCATTCATCGGGTCTACTGGGCTAATGGATCTGGGGTACTCGGGGCTCCAATTTACTTGGTGCAATAACCGGTAGGGGACAGCGCGGGTCTAGGAGAGAATTGATAGAGTTTTAGCCACAGCTCAATGGCTCCATAAGTACCCTGCTATCACCATTACTCACCTCCCTAGGATCGCCTCGGATCATTGTCATATTTTTATTTCCTTGGATGTTGATTTGCAGCAGAGGAAACAGTTCAAATTCGAACGATTCTGGACGATCCACTCTGCTACCCAGACCATCATCTCTCAGATTTGGCATCTTCCTATCAGGGGTCATGCTGCTTATCGGTTATCTCATCGTCTTATGCTGGCCAAACGTAGACTTTTCAGATGGAACAGACTTCATTCTATCCGATCTCAGCTTCTCCATTTCTTCCAGTCTAGATGGTCTGATTCTAGTGGTGATGGAGCTCCGGTTATTCCAGTATCCAATTCCAGGAAAGTGTCCTCTTCGGATAACGTCAGGCTTGTCAGGCCTATTGATGCGGAGGAGGTTTGCCGGGCTGTTTGGGAGCTTGGCCCAGATAAGGCCCCAGGGCCGGATGGATTTCCGCCTTTCTTTTTCCGTCACTATTGGGATATTATCGGGAAGGAGGTGGTCCAGCTATACAGTTTGTTTTCCAATCTAAGAACATTCATGAGGATTGGAATCAGACTCTTATTACTCTTGTGCCCAAGTGTTCGGATGCTTCTCTTCCTCAGCATTTTAGGCCTATCAGTCTATGTACTACTTTGTACAAGGTCTGTGCCCGCCTCTTAGCCAGTCGCCTCCGGGCAGTGATTCCCTATCTTATTTTTGAGGAACAAGGGGCATTTATTAGAGGACGGTTTATCTCGAACAATGTCCTCATCACACAGGAGTTTATGCATGATCTCCATAGAGCCCCTGCCAGACGGTACCTTATGGCTGTCAAGCTTGATATGGAGAGAGCTTATGATAGATTGAGTTGGGCCTTCCTGCATCGTTCACTTCAGGAGTTTGGTTTTGACGAGACGTTTATTGAGTGGATGATGGCTTGTATCCAGAGGCCTTCTTTCTCTCTGATCATCAATGGGAGCCTGACCAAGTTTTTCCATTCCTCTGTGGGATTACATCAAAGGTGCCCTTTACCCCCCCTCTTGTTCATCTTGGCTGCAGATGATCTTTCTCGTGCTTTCCATCAGGCTCAGCAAAATCAGAGGATTGTCCCATTTAAGATGGGGGAAGAGGGCCCTTCCATCTCTCATCTTTTGTTTGCTGATAATTGTATCCTCCTGGGTCAGGCCTCTACTAATAATGCGGCATCCTTTGATTCCATTATTCAGTGTTATTGTCAGGCTTCGGGTCAGAAGGTCAACTTTCAGAAGTCCTCTATCTGCTTCAGCCTGAAGACTTCCAGATCCATCAGGGAAGCTATCATCAATCGGTTGGGAATATCTACTCAGATCGATCGGTTTATGTATTTGGGGATCCCCATGACTGGTAGATGACCTCGTTGTGCTGACTTTGCGGATCTTGAGAGGCGGGTCCGCCAGCGTATCAAGGGTTGGCATGTCATAGGTTTATCTATGATGGCTCGGGTTACCATTGTCCGATCGGTTCTTTCCTCCCTTCCGCTCTATATGCTGTCGAATGTGGCCATCCCGACTACTTGCCGGAGGATCGAGAGATGCTTTAGAGATCTTTTATGGGCATCTATGCAAGATGGGCACAGTATTCATCTTTTATCTTGGGATATTATATGTTTGCCAATTCAAGAAGGTGGTCTTGGGATCCAATCCCTAATGGTCAGGCGTCAAGCTTTACGGGCCAGACATGCTTCCCATTTTCTCTTGGAGCCGCAATGTCTTTGGAGCTCCGTGATGCGGGCGAGATATGGTGATTGGAAGGCTGGGGAGTACATATTGCAGCCTCAAAGGGTGCTCTTCCTTTTGGAAGGAGGTTTGTCAGTTTGGTGACTCCATCATGAAGAATATTTCTTGGATGATTGGTGATGGTCATTCTATTGACACTATTCAGGATTCTTGGATTTCTGAGCTCTCTCTATCCCGGTGGCCCTTATTTTTCAACACGGATATTCCCACCGATTTGAGGGTTAAGGATTTGATCTCATGTGATCCCCCCTCCTGACATACCCCTTTGGTGACCAGTCTCTTTGGTGAGGAACTCTCTCTGCGGATTCTATCGATTCCTCTTATCTCTGGTCCCTCGGCTGATGTTAGGCTATGGCAGCGATCCTTCCTCTGTAGGGCCCCTTTCAGGGACTTGATGAAGATCTTTAGGCCTCAGCCCTAGGTAATGAAGGATGATGCTTGGATATGGTCACTCCCCACTTTTCCTAGGGTTCAGCTCTTTCTATGGAAGCTTCTTTGGGACTGCCTCCGACGTATGCCCTGCTCTCTCGTAGGGGTGTGTCTATCCAGCCGACCTGCCCTCTATGTGGTTTGGAGGATGAGTCTACAGACCATGCGATCTTCAAATGTCCTAGAGCTAATCAGATTTGGCACCTAATGGGCTATGCTTATAGAGTGGATGCTTATGGTTCCCCACATCCTCTCTTTTTTCAGGATCTTCGGAAGGCCTCTAAGCATACTCGTGGTCTCTGGGCGGCCACGGCTACCATATTTGGTTATCTAGGAACCAGATTATTTTTCAGAGGACTTTATTTCTTCACAGCGGCTTGTGAGGAAGATTAGATCCTTGTCCGCGGATTGTGCCCGTGCAACTCTATCGGTTGGTTATGACATTTCTAGCCTCTGGGGTTTCCCTGCTGTTTCGACAGCGAACCGGCGTACGGTTTTCATTTCCTGGGAGCCCCCCTCCAAGGTTTGTCAAAATCAACTTTGATGGGAGTGTCTGGGGTAGATTGGCTGGTTCGGCCTTCATCATCCGTGGGCCTCAAGGCGATATGCTGGCAGCGGGGGGATTCGGCCAAAGTTGTTAATTTCGTTTCGTTTTGATCGTTTCAGCCGAGACATTTTGTTTCGGTAGCTTATCCGAAAAGATAAGTACTGCGTTTCGTTTCGGAAGATTTTTGGCCGTTTCGGTGCGTTTCGGCGTATTTCGGCCGTTTTTGGCTGTTTCGGTAAAATATGTTTTGGAGACCAATTTATGAATTATTAAACCTTTCAGAACCATTTTAAATATATATATATATATATATCAAAAAAAATCCTAGTTACCCTATCCCTATTTTAAAATATATATATATATAATAACAAAAAAAATTTCTAGTTATCCTATCTCCACGATCGCATCTCTTAAAAACTCAAACTCTTTATTTTTATATTGTTATTATTATTTATGAAGAATATGAATTATAAATAAATTTTTCATTATATATATATCAAATTCTTAAAAACTTAAACTCTTTATTTTATGTTGTTATTATTATTTATAAAGAATATAAATTATGAATAAATTTTTTATTATATATATATTCCGAAACGAAGCACCGAAACAGTCCAATACCGAAATGTTTCGTTTCATAAGCTATACCGAAACATAATCCGAAACGAAATTGACAACCTTGGATTTGGCACTCTGGATTTTTCTGTCCCTATGTTCGAGCTTTATGCTGCTTGGGCAGGTATTTCTTATGCTTCTCAGACTCTTCGACCATAGAGGCTAGTGATTGAGGGCGATTCCATGACAGTCATTCAGTGGTTGCGGAAGGAGAGTATTCCCGAAGCTTCCACTAATCTGATTTTCAGGGATATATGGTCTATGCTTCAGGAAGTGGATACTGCCCAGATACATCATGTTTTTCGTGAAGCCAATTCGGCGGCGAACTAGGCGGCGGCTGCTGTGGCTCAGCATGTTGGTTATAGGATATGGAGAAGGGGTGACCCCTGCCCTCCTGTTTTATTGCAAATTTTGTATTCAGATGTATCTGGGTTGACTCATACTACACTAGTGTGACCGCCTGCCTATACCAAAAAAAAAAAAAACTAGTTGTGGAGAGACGCAAGGAACTCGATCTAGTTTATCTAAGAGATGGTCTTGATATAGTATAACTTAGAAACTTAAACCATCTGATCAGTTTTGGGCCTAATCATTTATATCAAATCATCTACCTCCTATGAATTACTTTATATGGGGCCAATCCTTTACACATGATCCTTAACAATCTCTTCCTAGCCAATTTCAATTCCCTGGTATAATCCACTACTTCTCAACAAGTTCTCTGTCCAATTACGCTCTTGAGTGGACCATGCATTTCCACTCTAGTTTAAGTGTCTGCTCCTTAAAAGCTACACCGCTCAAACCCAAGAACTATCTACTCTTCAAGAGTTACATTTCATCGGATCCTCATGGAACCATGCTCAAGTCTAATCACATAATGGTCCATCAAATTTACTTGCCACACCAACTTGGCATATCACGCCTACCAAGATTTAGAAACTCATCTCTTTGTTGTCATTCTTCATAAGAGCTGGCAATTAAAAGAGCTGCTAATTAAAGTATCTTTATAGGTTTGAAAGTAGCCAGAATTGGTATGATATCACTTGTTGGGAAGAATTGAGAAGTTTGAATCCAAACAAAAGATAAATTTGATATGAAAGTTGAAATCCAATTTCACTTACAAGCTTAAGTCATTTTGGATCCAATCCTTTATACCAATTCATCTACTTTTCACTAATTGTTTCTTATAGAACTAAACCTCACGTGTGAAACTCAACAATCTTCCTTTTCATGTGTTAACTAATTTCAACTTATTTTGAATCCAATGCACCACTCGTCAATCAAAGTTTAGGATCTAATTACTCTTCTAAGTGAACCATATATTTTCGCTCTAGCTCGAAAGTTCACTCTCTAAGTACTACCCAACCCAAACCTAATAATTATTATTTGCTCTCAAAAAATGATACGTTTCATCACACCCTTATAAAAGTCCACTTTTCCACAAATCATGCTTGAGCCTACACAAAAATCCAACATGTCTTGCTCCATTGAGTCCACTTATTGTACATACTCAATGCATCGTGACCACCATGACTTGTAAAGCCTGACTCATGTATTACAACTCTTTATATAAGCTACCATTGAGCGCATCTCTACATATTCAAGCATGTGTCCAAGATTACCAGCTATCAGCTTCGATATTACCTTGAGAGGGGGGAGGGGGGCTTAATTATCTATATTAATTAGAAGGCTTTGAATAGAAATTGAAACTCAATCTAACTCAAAAGCTTGAGCTATTAAATTTCAGAACTAATTATTTATATTAATTAGGTTCGCAAATAGGTCGAGTTGGTTGAGGTCATGCTTGATCTTGATTTGACCTAGTTTTATATTTAGGTTTTAATTTTAAACTCAAATCCAACCCAATTATTGATAGAATCGGGTTGAATCTATGAAAGAAATGCTGAACCAAACAGATCATCCAATTCTATTCAAGTCTAACTCAAATTTTGCATTTAAGTTAAGTATCTAACTATTGTTTTATTACTAAAATCTAATAATTGATAATCGAATATAGATCAATTAAGAAATTTTAAAGAGATTAAAAAGAATCAACTTAAATTTTTATTCAAAAACTCTTAATTCTATCCAAGTAAATATTATCCTTAAGTTTATAAATTATGATATTTAAAATATTTATTAATATACTTAAAAACATTATAAATAAAGATCCATCGAAATAAATAATAAAATAGAATTATTTATATATAATTAGAGAAAAGATATGAGAGTAGATCTAATTATTAAGATGAAAAGAAGAATTAGTTTAAATTAGAATTCATTCAATGAATTTATAAAAATAATTAGAGCAAAGAATAACAAAATTTATATAATTAGATCTATGGATTGAAACAAATCAGGTCTAAGTTAAGTCGGATTAAAAAATACAAGATCTAGATCTGGTCCATAATTTAGATCGAGTATAATTTTTAGACTCAACCCAATCCATAGGTCTATAAATATGGATTAGGATTGGTCTAATCTAATGGGGATCAAGTTGGGTCATGGGTCGAC
Organism: Calamus simplicifolius; assembly: GCA_900491605.1. Lineage (NCBI taxonomy): Eukaryota > Viridiplantae > Streptophyta > Magnoliopsida > Arecales > Arecaceae > Calamus > Calamus simplicifolius. The sequence continues at coordinate 157,974 of UESW01004147.1, forward strand.
CCAACCTATTTCCAGTCTTAATGTTAATTTATCTCACTAATTATTACATATTAAACCAAATATCATGTATGATCCTCAACTTCAATAAAGTTGTTAAAGTGTTTTAGAATTCATAAACTGAAAAAAAAAAAATGTTTCCATATCCATATAAGATTTCAATAGTAATCTATGTAGTCTTAGAATTTTCAAGATCAAGAAGAACATGTTTTTATATTTATGTACTACTTAAGTCCTAATCCGTATGGTATATCGTAAATTGCTCTTCTATATAAGTACATATACCCCTAATCTTTAGGGTAACTTAGGTAACTCAGAGGGTTATTAAGAGAATTCAAGAAAGGATTCTATTGAGTGTAAGCGATTTTAGAGATTTGTATTAGTCTCTGGTGAAGAAATAATCCTTATAATTATAGAGTTTGTAGGAAATAATTTTTGTAATATCTAAATATTTTTTATAATAAAATTCTCTAGTCTTCTTTATCCATAAACGTAAGCTAGTGAGTCGAACGATATAAATCTCTATATTTGTTATCTTGTTTGATTTTCACTCTCAACTCTTTTTATTAATCTCTTGTTCCCTCCATGTCATAGCAAGAATAAATTGATGAATGAATATAAGCAAAAGCTTTGGATAAAATCCTTTGAAATTTGAGGCACTTGAAATGTTTTCAAGCTAAAAATGCTGTGAGTGACATGACCTTTTGGTATACTAGTACCTCCCCCACAACACAACATGATCGCTACCAACGAATGGGACAACAAAGGTTAATATTTTGAGACCAAGAATTTGGGTAGAACCTAATTAAATTCAAATATTTATCTAGCCTTCTTACATATTAATATATATAATAAAAAAATAATTGAAATCAATTTTTTTTTAAGATAATGAAATAACAAAGCAGTCTCACAATGGTAATTCATGATCATGACTTAAAAAGAGCAAAAAATCAAGAACCAATTTCTCCTACTTTCTAATATCGTCACGAAAGAATCATGAGCTATGCACGTCGCTGAAAAAATCCCATGATTGATTATAATTACAAATGACCTTTTGGAGCCTGATACGTACACATACGGCACACAAATGGCCAAAGAATGCCAATTAAATTTAGGTTTGTAATTATCTACAAGTTTAATAGATAAAGACTTAGAAGCACACATTATGATACACCAAAAAAAAAAAAAAAAAGTAGATGGGCAAGACTTGAGCTCAAAGAATTAAAAGAAAAGTGAAAACTCATCACCAATTGTAATCGCATTCTTAATTATATGTTTCATAAAACATAAAAAATATTATTTACTATATTATCTAAATTAAAATATCAAAAATATTCAGTTTATAACTTATAATAACATTGCTATCATAAATAAACTGTCAAAGTAAATAATTTATGAATTAAAATATTTTATTATGATATTTTCTGATCTAAATAGTAAAGGTATTATTATGTAATATTATATATTATCATTTTTTGTTATTAAAAATATTTAGTTCAAGTAACCAACTGATATTAAAGTTTGATAGTGATACTTTAAGATATAATTATTAAACAATAAATAAATTTTTTATTAAAAGTTTTACTAGCGGGCTCTACTTTCCAGAGCTCTCTACGTACAACAACTTTTCCATCCACGGTGCAGTGCAGCCAATTAGGGCCTGAATCACGTATATGATTCGCTGATCCGGCGCAGCCCGGCCCGTTTTTTTTTTTTTTATCTCCCCCCCAAAACAAAACAAAACAAAGCAAAGGCCAGCCTATTCGGGTCGCTCCTCACATGGCCGCCGTGCTTGCCTCGAACCCAACTCAACCCCTCCCGAGAACCTCCTCCCCACGCTCGTCCCCACCCTCGCCACGCCTGCCCTCCCCCTTCCCACGCTCTCGGCGCCGTCCCCACTGCGCCCTCCACTCGGGCCTGCCCGCCGACTGGCCCTTTGAGCGGCGCGTCGAGGCGTCCCTCGCCATTCTCGACCTCATGGATGCTCAGTCCATCACCCCGGACCCGGCCCTCCTCTCCGCCCTCCTCAACTCCTGTGCTGACGCGCGCAACCTGCGCCTCGGCCGCCTCGTCCACGACAGGGCCGCCCGCGCCGGCCTCAACGCCCACCCCGCCGTCGCCAACGGTCTCCTCCGTCTTTACTCCCGCTGCGGCCACCTCGGAGCCGCCCGCCACCTGTTTGACGAAATGTCGGAGCGGAACGTCGCCACCTGGACCACCGCCATCGCAATGTACCTCCATGCCGGCTTCCCCCGTGATGCCCTGGACCTGTACCGCTCCATGACCGCCGCTGCCGCTAACACTGGAGTCCGGCCTAATGCCTTCACTTACTCTGTTGCTTTAAACTCCTCCGCTAGCGTTGGAGATCTCGAGCTCGGCATCCAAATTCATGAGGAGATTAAAAGAGATGGATGCGAACAGGATGGGTACGTCACCGTGGCATTGATCGACATGTACGCAAAGTGTGGCCGTGTTGACGATGCCCGTAAGGTGTTCGACAAAGCTAGAATTCCTTCTGTCGAAGCTTGCACCGCGATGATCGATGGGTACACTAGAAATGGCAAGGCTAGGGAAGCAATGGATGTCATCAGGAGGGCGCTGCAAAATGGGGTGGATGGCGAGGCGGCCAGTAGGTTGGGGTTTGCGACGTTGATCAGACCATGCGTTGTGGACATGGCGCTGAGACAGGGGCAGGAGATTCATGCCCACATTATCAAATTCAGGCATCAGCCCGGGATCAAAACCCTGGGTGCACTGGTGGCACTGTATGACAGGTGCGATAAGATGAAGATTGCCTATAGGGTTTTCGACAGTGTGCCGGTTAAAGATTTAGGCTTGTGGTGCAGAATGATCGCTGGGTTTGTGAGGAATGGGTTGTGCGAGGAAGCCTTAAAGCTTTACCACACCATGGCATGTTTAGATATTGGGATGGATCCTTTTGTGGTTTTCCAGGCTGTTAAGGCATGTGTCGGGGTGATGGGATTGGAAGAAGGGAGGCAAATTCATGGCAGAGTCATCAAAGTTGGTCACTTGTTGGAAGGTTTAGTGATTGATGGTCTTGCTGAGCTTTATAATGAATGTGGAGAGCAAGATGAGGCATACAAGATATTGAGCCAGAAAAAGATCTCTCACAAATAGATTTGTTTGTTGGAGAGCTTGCAAGACCAGATAATAGATTCTCTTCAAATGGTAGATACATTACAGGGAAAAGGACAGCCTCACGTACGTCACGAGGCCAAAAGAACGATGTATTTGAAACTTCTAAGCAGAGGAGCTATGTCGAAGAATCTTGGATCTCTTTCTTGGCTTCAAAGGGATCATTGTACATACAATATGCGATGTGACAAAAAATGATCAGCTTTGATGGAGCCTGTTAACCATCTTCTCCGATTACACGTAAATATTTGTTTTTTTTTTTAATTTTAAGCATCCCATATTTTTAAATGGTTTCCAGCATATTTTGTTGCTTACATGCTTTTTTTTTTTTTTTTTGAAAAAAAAAGGAGTATTAATGCTAGCCTGCCAGGCTAGTGAAATCTCGATATGGTTCTGCACAGCTGAGTTCAAATCTTTATCTTCACTAGCCTCCACAGCAATGACTTGGGTTGCCCTTTTAAAAAATATAGACCCAATAAATAGGTTTCGACGGTGTTCTTAATAAGAGGGTCCCGTTGTTCCCTTTCCTTTCTTGCCGTCCTTGCAACTAATATTCTTGGCAAATTACTGCAAAGGTTGTGTCAGCTGAATGCATTTCCTGGTAAACTTCTAACATGCATCTAACATGCAGATGATCCTAGCTGATCCAAACCAAGCATCAATTCTCAAATTCACTGTACATCATCTCTGAATTATCATTTATTTCATATAGATGAAAGGTTTCCTCTCTAATAAAGGCTTCCTATATTGGTGACTAAGGACCCAGGTCATCCAACTTTAGATGGAGAATGACATCTGCCAGGATTACATCATCATCTTTAATGATTTGGAGTGCTCACTTGAGTAAACCCGATGATCATGGCAGAGAGTGAATAAAAGAAAGTACCGTCGGATTTAAGAGCAGTCAAACTCTAGTAGTCCAGCATATGTTTCAAGCACTAAAAGTTGGTGCCCCCTGCTTGTCAACATATGGTATCTTACAATTTGTATTTGAATTTTAAATATTTTTAATGGATTTTTATGAATTATTCATAAATTTTCGTCGGCTAAAATGAAGCAGGTGACCATATCTCCAAAGCATATCAAGCGCAACAGCGGTAACAGGCTGATTGTAGAGGAAAAAAAAATCAATGGTAAAGAGGTCATTCTACCAATGGGAATAATAATAATAATGGAAAAACACTCACGAAGGATGGAAATTTTGGAAGTTGCTTGAAACTACTTCTTACCAAATTCAGAAGATCTAAGAATCTAATGAATTTTTGAAAAATCCAAGCAAAACCAATCCTTTAATCACCTCCTTTGCCTCTTTCCTCACATCCCTTCCCTTCGTTTTCTTTTCTTTTCTTTTTTCTCCCCCCCCAAGTGTCGATCATGTCTAAAGATTTGAATGTGAGCATTAAACAAGTTTAATACCATACAAACTATGGGTTGAGGGACGGCATCTGACATCTGGTAGAACGTAAAATAGTGGATTTTTTCTAGCCATTTAGTTTTCTAAGAAACATAGCAGCCTGGTAGGCAACAGATGGAACCGCATAGGTTAGAAATTAAAGATTGGATCAATAGAGGACTAAAGAAACCCTAGCTTGAAGCATAATGCAGCTATGTATGTCAATGTTAAAGAAATAAATAAAAAGACAAGGGAGCAAAAACAGACCGTACAGACCACGATTTCAGACGAAATATGGTGTCTGCGTGAAGAATGAATTAAATCTATTATATCACTTTACTATTCAGTCAAACTAGTCTTATTGCAATACCACAATGAGATTCCAGCATAATTATTAGTTTCATGGTGTGCATTCAGTATGCTATTGATCATATAATAGCATTTTTCTAAAAAGAAATTTGATCCTCATCTGAAAATGGGGAGGCCAATTCATCTCAGGTAACGTATTTACAGAACAATAGATCCTAAAGGGTTTAAACGCGTTACCTTAATAATCTCAAGATGATACCTCATTTCTATTAGAAGTATGAAATGCAAATATCAACAGGAGAAAAACATTAAAAAATATATATATTGAGGTGATAGATATCTTATTTAGCTCAAACATTTATGTTAAAAAAATACTATATATAGAGCACAGATCGGCAACCAAATAGCAAAGTCATTGACATATACTGAAGTCCATGAGAAGCTTTCTCTGAATCTTAAAAGAAGACAGCAAACTAAAATTAAACAAACGGCACTCCAAGCCTTAATCCTCAATATCCTTCTCTAACAACGAACATACAGACATCTAATGGCAGCCAAATGCAAAGGACTACCCAAAACAATAAAACATGCTTAAAGCAATCCAAGGTGCAAAATTCTATAAGAGACTCAAGCACAAAGGCAAGATCAGACCGATAACAACATCAGCGCAGCCTCCTAGCTTCTCTTTCAGACTCAAGAAGGGTAAGGACATCACCCTCCCTAACAGGGCCCTTCACATTACGCATGATGAGGCGGTTCTGGTCATCCAGAAATTTGACCCTAACCTGGGTCACTTGACCTCTTGACCCGGTTCGTCCCATGACCTTCACCACGACTGCAAGCTTCACTTGAGTATCCATTCTGCACATGCACATAACAACAAAACAAGCAGATTAAGTGATTTCAGAAACAGAATGTCTAAATGATCAATGTGAGAGTGCAATGAGGTCCGAACTCACTTTTTTTAAGAAAAAAAAAAGGGAGAAAATTATTAAAAACTTCCAATCCTCCTTTGGACTCTGGTATTGGTTAAGTATCATGACTCATTATGAAAATATAAAGTTACATCAAGTATGAATTCAATAATCATTAACACTGAAATTAAAGGGTCAAAACCAGAAAATACTGCAGTCACGTGCCAAAAACAGTTGGTATCTACTTATTCTTTGTATGCTGGATACTTAAAACTCCCATAATTATTATTGGGCGTGTTTATCAATACCATCATTTTTGACAGGTAAGCTATTAGAATACACACAAACACACTTATCCAATCAATTGAGAACCAATTTCTTACGATCGATTTCATGTTATAAATGTGACTACCAATGGCAAATCTGACATCAATCAGTTGGCAGACATAGGCATATATCAGTGTAAATTATGCACGATCCTACTATTGAATTTCATAATTGTAGTAAGTAAAGGTGATGCAACAAGCCACAAGGCAAGACAAAATGGCAGGGTTTGTGCCGATTATGGACCCCAAATAGGCCAGAAGTTATAGATACCGAGACTTCTATACGCTTTTTAGAGCAGATAATCCTCTTAGGAGAACATTTTCTTTTGTAACGTACCGTTAAGAGGAATCAGAAGAAATAACTGATCACGATAAAGTCCAGTTTAGTTTACATTGTTTGACACATTTATCATTTTTAGGATAATAATTATTACAAGAGAGGACTTATTCTTTAAAGAACTGTTTCCCAAGATCAAATTGATTGGTCCCTCTCAAGCTTATAAACTTATAAAATTGGGGACTGATCCTATGTGCTACAAGAAAAATTGGACTGGACTTCTTGTTATTAAAGAAAAGGAAAAAAAAAAAAAAAGGAGAGACTCTGCCCCTCTTTGTACACCCATATTCTACTACTAAATTCTTTCCATCCATTTTCTTTTTTGGCCTGCACTACTTGTTGCCTGTATTGATCTCTAGTAGATCTAGGCCAATACCTGATCATATCTGACCAGCCAACAAAACCCAATATTCTCCATCTTAAGTCCTATTTAGTATAATCTTTATAATATTAAATCCTCGCACTAGCTTCCCATCATTACTTCACTGACTTCATTTCTGTGTTATACTTAAGATCTGGAAACAGGTTTAACAGCAAAGCCCTGGGAAGTTGTCTTCCTAACCTACCTTTCCCTCTTCAGCCAACAACCATAATAAATTATAGCAATTACTATTCTTGACGTTTAGAAACCTAAAATTCATTATATACCTAAATCTTTTCACTTTCTTCTTAGTTCTGTTCCACTGTCACAAGTCATAATGCTCAATGGTACTTCAAACCATAAAGTTTTAGGCCCTTTTGTACTATTCATATGTTTAAGCTTAAGAAGGGGCCACATTAGGAGATATGGTTATAGTCTGTAACATGTTAGGGATGTTTTGTTATATAACTTAAGACTGATCTCAAGAAAACGGTTGTGCTAACAAAACAGAAGAAGTTCTTCCCCTTTAATTCCCATCACGTAGCAGTAGCAGTACTATCAATATTGCCAATGTTAAATAAGCAAGAAACTAGCCAGATTTGCACATATATTGTGAAACAACCCACCTAAATTAAAAAGGCAAACTAAGAAATTATTTACATTTAAAAAATTCATAATGTATAATATGTTTAGTGAATCAGATATCATTTATCAAAAATGCAACCATTTTAATAGACGTCATTTCTCATGCCCTAAATTATGTATCATATCATGCAACAGAACTGGTAATAAGAATTTGATTGCCATCATTTAGTTATTACAAGCGACAGCAGTAAAAACTTAAATAGGTCATAACAACAAATCTCACTGCAGCCTCCACAAACGTAGATTGTGTCGTTCAATGGCCCAAGTCAAAAGTCCTGATAATTTCCTTCTACACTAGATCATTTTTATAACAAAGCACAAGCTGTGACCACATCCCATCCTCTTGAATTCCATTTTTATTTTCCTTCGCAAATTCCAATGCTGCTTGTGGCCATATCTCATCTTCTTGAATACTCTTTTTTTTTTTGACGAATACCATTTTTCTTGAAATCAAAGTCCATATTTGGACAAGGAATTCTTTCCCATACCCAATCCTGTATCCATCTAAACCAATAAACAAAGAAACTAAAGCCCTCAGACAGTATCACGAAATCACAACATTCTTCTTAAAAAAAAAAAAAACCGAATCTTTCTATGTTACTTCTATTATCCATTTCCAACGATCACAAATTAACCGACACACAATTAAAGAAGGGATGAAAACCCAATAAAAACAAAGGAGATTAATAATCCAAATATACAGCGAAAAAATCGAACCAATAAGACGGAGTAATATAGTGTTTCTGTACAAGAATGAAGAAAATATGGTCTCAAAGAGCGAAGATGAATACCTAAATCAGAGCGAGAGAAAAACTGGGCGATCGAAAGGAGAAGGGACGAGAGTTGTAGAGGAAGAGCGACGGCGAGCAGATCGATCCTCGGAGAACCCTAGTCGCGGTCGCAGAGCATCCGAGAGTTCCAAGCCACCAAGGGCAAGGAGGCGCGGCTTAAATTGCGGGGTGTGGGGCTACGGACGGCCCAGATTGAGTGGGATTGAGAGAGAGCCCTAGTCGCGGTCGTAGAGCACCAGGGAATAAATCCTCGGACCTAGGGGTGCAACTTGGGCCGGGCTCAACCCGAACTCGGCCCGTCGAACCCGATTTATAACAGTGTTTAAACTCATATTTGTCTAACCCGAACTCGAAAAACCCGAATTTAACCCAACCCGATTTGCAATTGACCCGGGTTAGGGTTGACCACAACCCGAACCCGAGATAACCCGAACCCGAGGGTTACCCGAATGGGGGTAGCTTATCGGCACCAGATTTTTGGAGGCATTAAAGGCACCAATCGGATCGGACGAGATGGTCAACTTGAGAGCGAGGAGGGCAAGGCCGTCAGTCGCAAGCAAGGAAAAGGACAAACATAAAGGCAGACTATCTACACATTTTGTTTCACTTCCCACCTCCTCCTCTTCTTTGTTTATAGCACATCCTCCTCTTCTTTGTTTTAGGTAAGACTTTTTTTTTAATACAATATCAAAGCCCCGAGTCCAGCTTATGCGTTCGGTAAGAGATTTTGTTTTTCCATCTTTGGGATCCATAATTCCAGAAAAAGCAATTTATTTTTTTTCTCATCACCCAAATTCTAACCCGAAACTCAACCCGAACAGGGTTAGGGTCAAATAGAGGGTTAGGGTTAGGGTTGACATTTTATCTTTCTTTATACCTACTAAATAATTGTCAAGGCACCAAGTATGAAATATTTGACCTAAAACTTTGAATAAAAATTAATGAATAATAAATAAATTTAAATTATAAATAAATAATATATATTTTATTAAAATATAAAATTAAATTTAAGATATCATAATAATTAAATTGGATCAATCTCTTAGCCAATTGAGTAGCTTGAAGAGTTTGAACCTAAAGTCAGTCCGCTCTACTGCGCCCACTCTCTTTTAAGACGTCATCGTTTGGCTATCTCTCTCTCTCTCTACATCATTTTTTCTAATTTCCTTCACTTCTTCTCTCTTGATTCTTCCTCTCTTCACTTGATCTTCTCTTGTCCTTGTTTTTGAACCTCAGCTTCTCTCCACCACAGCCACCACCCACACTCTCTTCTCTTTCTATAGTTGATGTGGCTGGTGATGTCACGTCAGTGTTAGCGGTCAAGACTAACTGACGATAAAAAATCAAAGGAAAGCAGCCCCGTCCCAAGGCGACTCCACTTTAGGGCAGCTCTCGGCCCCACTTCAGGGTAGCTCTCTGCCTCGCTTCAAGGCGGTCCCGATCCAAAGCGGTCCTTACACTCCGAGGCAGCCTGTCTGTAAGGCGGCCCTCTCTCTTCAAGGTGGCCCATCTCCAAGGCACCCCCTTCTCTCCAAGGCCACCCCTGCTCTTCGAGGCAGCCCGTCTTCAAGGCGGCCTCCTCTCTTCAAGGCGGCCTCATCTCCAAAGCGGCCCCTGTTCTCCGAGGCAACTCTCTCTCTCCAAGGTGGCCCCGATCCAAGGCGGCTCCCCCTTTCAAGGTAGTTCTCGCTTCGAAATTGGCCTCAGCGCTGGCTGCAGTGCCAGCCTCTGCGTCAACTCCCAAATGAGCCACGGTGCCTACATGGCCCCCCACGTGAGTCGAGCCCACCAACCACCTGACCCGCGTGTCTAATGAGACCAGTCCCACCAACCGTCTGGCCCGCATGTCTGATAAGATCAGACCCACCAACCACCTAACCTACGCGCCCGATAGGACCAGACACACCAACTACCTAGTTGACAAAACCAGGCCCACCAACCAATTGGCCTACACGCCCGATGGGACCAGGCCCACCAATCACCTGGCCTATGCGCTTGATAAGACTAAGCCAACCAACCGTCTCCAAGCTTACGTAATCGCCATGAGCCTATCAAACATTCTCTTCCATGGGATTCCACGTGGTAGACTCCGGATGGGGACCCAGGGTCCATAAAAAGGGTAAGAGGGATCCTAAGCGAGGTATGAACACCTAACACTTAGAGAACATTCTCATATCTGGGCCCTTTCAAGTTTACGGCTGTGACTATGGTCACTAACTTGCCCATCGGAGGGTCCTCGCTGGAACTTTCGGCCCCGAGATTTCTTATAGGTCCTTCATGATGGAGAAATCTTCATTGACAACCTCACGGAGTCCCCTGACGATCCTAATTGGTGACCAGATGTCAACAAATTGGTGCGCCAGGAAGGACGGGCAGAGAGCAGAGCCCTGTGACACTAAGCTACAAGCCCTCACTCCTTCTAGGACAACAATGGTGGTAACACATGCTCGAAAGGCCTCATTAGTCACACTGGAAGGCACCTCCAACCGATAGAATGGCAAAAGGCTAACCCTCCGCTGCTGACCCTTCAGCTACTCCCGCACAACCAGCTGCGGCCACCCAAGCTGAGCAACTGGCTGCACTCACTCGGCAAGTCCAAACCTTGACTGCGGTGGTCCACGGATTACAAGAACAATAGTCTGCGGCCACCCAACACCAGCCCAGGCCTCCTACACTGCTTGCGGCAAATGCACCAACCAGCCAGCAATCTACTCAGGGGAGACATCTTCAGCGAGGGACTCACCACCGTCGTGCCTCACCCAGAGGACACCGTTGGAAGACCCTCAAGAGATCAACGGTCCTCCATCCGTAGCTCCGTGACTCTTCCTCAGGGCGACGGCGCGTGAAAGAGCCCAAGTGGAGGTACCACCACCTACGCTCTTTCCCTTCTTTTTCATCTTCCGAGTCATCATGAAAGGTATCAACCATCAACCACCAAGCGAAGAAGCGTTTGGACGAATACCACCGGCGGTTAGAGGAGCTCAGCAGGAAGATCAATACGAGCCAGAGGTAGATTACGACATCTGTCCTTCGTTCACTCACTAAATCCTAGAGGAGCCTGCTCCCTCCAGGTTTCGTCTTCCTCAGCTGGATCCGTATGATGGAACAATGGATCCACTTAATCATCTCGAGAGCTACAAGGCTCTCATGCCAGTTCAAGGAGCGACTGATCCTCTTGTACAAGGCTTTCCCAACTACCCTACGGAAGGCCGCTCGCGCCTGGCACTCCCGCCTGCCCCCACACAGTATAGATTCCTTCTAATAGTTTGAAAGGACCTTTTTGGCACATTTTGATGCCTGTCGAAGGATCCTCAGGTGGTGGACAACCTTTTCTCCGTCTGAGAGAAAAAAGGAGAAGCTCTCAGAGACTTTGTGGCCCATTTCAAAATGGCTGCCCTCGAAGTCTACCACCTAGATTATGCGATGGCAACTCTGGCGTTAAAATGGGGACTTCGTCGTTTCCATTTTACTTTCTCCCTCGACAAGAAGCCCTCCAGCTCCTATGCCGAGCTCCTGCTTCGTGCATAAAATTACATCCGTGATGACAAAGCTGACTCCTCCCGTAGAGAGACCGAGGGAGGGTTCAGTAGGAGGTCTGCCTGCATAGAGTCAAGCAGACCCTCTCGCCCTAAAAAGCCTGAGCCACCACACTGACCGGATAACCGATATCGAAGTCTCGCCTCCAGGGAAGATGAACTCATCTCTCCTCGCTCCTCTCTCTCACATTCTTATGGAGATCGAGGGTGAACCATACTTCTAGTGCTCTCCCCTAATAAAGAAAGGAGCTCCCTATGACAAGAGCCGTTATTGTTGTTTCCACCGGAACTATGGCCATGACACTGAAAATTGCTATAGTTTGAAGCGCGCCATCGAGGAACTTATCCAAAGGCGTTACCTCGGGAAATTTGTCTAGAATGGATCCCCAGCTGTTTCGGCACTGATGGGGCCTCCGCCTGCCTAGGCTAACATCGACAACACCCCAACGGAGAAGATGGTGGGAATAGTTTCTTGGGGGGTAGACTCTACATCCAAAAGGCCAATAGGAGACGAAGGGTTAGAAGATGTAATCCCCTTTCCTAAAGGGGAGTTAGCTGGGATAGATAATGTAAACAATGATGGCGTCATTTCAATGATGATTGCCAAGCATCCTGTAAAACGAATCATAGTTGATAGCGGAAGCTTGGCTGACATCATTACTTATGACGCTTTTGTTCAGATGAACTTGTCTCTAGCTCCCTTCAACCGGTGATGGCGCCCTTGGTTTCATAGGAGATTCGGTAGCAATGGAAGGTGAGATCACCCTCCTAGTTACAGCCAGAACACTGCCATGTCAAAGCATGATCTTCATAAAGTTCCTGAACGTCCGAGTGCCCTTGGCATATAACACCATCCTTGGCCGACCTGACCTGAATCTCCTTGACGCGGTCATCTCCACCAAGTGTCTGCTCATTAGATTCCCAACCAGTAATGGGATCGGCGAGATGCGAGGGGAGATAAGCCCAGTCCTACCATGCTATCACATGGCTTCAAGTCCTCAAAAGGCAGCGGTCACACCGGCCCTAGAGGCACCCGATCCTAGGGAGCCTGGCAAGGGAGGGGAGCCGACTGAACGGTTGTTGACTTTTCCATTGGGAGATGACCCAACAAGGACAGTGCGGGTTGGTAAGCTTCTTTCTAAAGAGGATAGGGATCGCCTCTTGGCCTTCTTGCGAGCCAACTCGGACATCTTTGCCTGGTTGGCATCGGATATGCCTGGTATACCGTCAGAAGTAATCACCCATAGGCTTAACATGATCATCGATCCAAAGCATCGCCTGATTTGCCAGAAAAAGAGGAGTTTTGCCCTTGAAAGACAGAGAGCCATTGACAAAGAAGTCGGCAAGTTGCTCGTTGCTGGCCACATCTGGGAAGCACACTACCAGATTGGTTGGCCAACGTGGTAATGGTCCGCAAGGCGAATGGGAGCTGAAGGATCTGCATTAACTTCACCAACCTCAATAAACATGCCCGAAGGATAGCTTTTCACTACCTCGGATTGACCAGTTGGTGGGTTCCACGTCCGATTATGAACTCCTCAGCTTTATGGATGCCTTCTCCGGATATAACCAAATAAAGATGGATCCGGATGATGAAGAACATACTTCCTTCGTGACTGAGAAAGGCATCTACTGCTACAAGGTAATGCCCTTTAGCTTGAAAAATGCAGGGGCCACCTATCAAAGACTGATGAATAAGGTCTTCAAAGACCAAATCTAACGAAACATGGAAGTGTACAAAGATGACATGCTGACAAAGAGTGTTTGCGCCTTCAATCATGCTTCTGATCTGAAGGAGACCTTTAACAACCTCCACCGCTACCAGATGAAGCTAAATCCGTGAAAGTGCGCCTTTGGGGTCACAGCGGAAAAGTTCTTAGACTTCATGGTGACACAACAAGGGATTGAGGCGAACCCAGAGAAGATTAAAGCCATCCTTGACATGAGGCCGCTGGCTAGTAAGAAAGAAGTGCAATGGCTCATCGGGAGGTGGCAGCTCTAAGCCGATTCCTCTCTAAGTGACCGAGAGATGTCTGCCCTTCTTCAAAGCCTTGTGCAAGATGAACGGTTTTGAGTGGATGAAAGAATGCCAAGGAGCTTTCGAAGGACTGAAGGAATTCTTGTCTACCCCACCACTGCTATCAAAGCCAAAAGATGGGGAGAGCCTTTTTCTCTATCTCGCTGCCTCCTCGGAGGCTGTCAGCTCCATCCTGGTGCGCCTCGATGCTGACAAAACCTAGAAGCCCATCTACTACATGAGCAAAGTACTTCATGACGCCGAGATCAGGTACTCCGAAATAGAAAAAAATTATTTTTGCTCTAATTATCTTGCTCAGCGTCTCAGGCCATATTTTTAAGCTCACCCAATCGTGGTGCTCATAGACAATCCCTTAAGGCCATTCTAGCTCGTCCTGACATCTCAGGCGGTTGGCCAAATGGGCAATCAAGCTGGAAGAGTTTGACCTCTCATTCCAATCAAGGCTAGCTCTGAAGCCCCAAGTCTTCGCCAATTTCTTTGTCGAGTGTACTTGGACCAAGGAGCAAGCAGAAGAACCCCCAATGATGCAACCAGATGCTAAGCTCAAGGACGTGGGGAAAACCTGGATCCTCCACATGGATGGCACCTCAAACTCCAAGAAAGTGGGGCTGGTCTCATCCTTGCAAGCCCGGAGGGCGAGAGGGTGGAATACACCCTTCGGCTCCTCTTTAAAGCCATAAACAACCAGGCCGAGTATGAAGCCATGCTGGCCAAGGGTGAGGCTCACTCAGGAACTCGGGGTGAAGTGTCTCAAAGCCTTCACCGAATCCCAACTCGTCTTGGACAAATCAATGGGGAATACAAGGCATAGGATCCCATCATGTCCTAATACTTGGAGAAGGTCCGACTCCTGATCTCCTCACTGACATATTTCATTAGTTACATTCTTCGGAGTGAAAATGCTAAGGCTGATGCCCTTTCCTGTCTGGCCACCTTGACGAACAACATTCTGGGAGCACCTGCATCAAACATTTGGGGAGACCTAGCATCGATGATAAGGAAGAAGTCCTTCCGGTCATACAGGAGCCAACATGGATGGTACATCCGCTACCTCACTAACGGCTCTCTTCCTATCAATCGCAAAGAAGCCAAACTGCTCAAATGGAGAGCCTTCAAGTTCACGTTGATGGATGGATGACTATATAAAAGGTCTTTCTCCTACCCCCTTCTTAAGTGTGTCGGTCCTGCAGATGCCGATTACATCCTAAAGAGATACATGGAGGCATATGCAGAGACCACCTGGGAGGCAGATCACTAGCATAGAAAGCTCTTGCCAAGGATATTACTAACTTACCATGAGGAAGGACGCCGCCGAGCTAATCTGAAAGTGCGACGGCTGCCAACGACACGCATACATCCAACGACAGCCGGCTTATTCACTGAGTCCGCTCTTAGCCCCATGGCCCTTTTCCTAGTGGGGAATGGACATCCTTGGGTTGTTTCCTTCGGCTTTGAGTCAACAAGTTTCTACTCGTCGCATCGACTACTTCACCAAATGGGTTGAAGTCGAGGCACTGACCAAGATTACCAAGAGCAAGGTCAAACCTTCTTCTGAAAGTCCATCATATGCCAATTTGGACTGCCCCACCATCATTACTGACAATGGCCAGCAGTTTGACATTACTACATTCAAGATGTTCTGTGCCGAACTAAACATCTTGAATCGATTCACCTTCGTTGGCTATCCGCAGACCAATGGAGAAGCTGAGGTCACAAATTGAACCATCCTCTGGGGACTTAGAACTCGACTGGATGGGTCTAAAGGCATATAGGTGAAGGAGCTCCCAAGCGTATTGTGGGCATACTATACGACTCCAAGAGCCCCAATGGGAGAAACCCCCGTTAGTCTAGTTTTTGGATCTAAACCAATCATTCCCGTCGAGATCGGCCTCTCAAGTCTTCAGGTGGAGTCATACAATGAAAGGGATAACCCCACTCAGCTGAGGGTCAACCTTGACCTCATTGATGAGGTGCGCGATCGGCCACGGCTCAGAATGGCTACATTCTACCAACGAGCGACCAAGTATTACAATGCTCGAGTCCGTCCTAAGATGTTTTATCTCGAAAATCTAGTCCTCAGAAAGGTTGAGGTGTCCAAACCAACGGAGGGGGGCAAATTGTTCCCAAACTGGGAGAGGCCTTACCGAGTCGTTGAAGTACTTTACCGAGGGGCATACTGGGTCGAAGGACTCGACGGACGACCCATCCTCCATACCTAAATGTGAACAACCTCCGATATTATCAATGATGTGCCTCCTCACCTGATAATAATAAAAGGATTTCCAAATGTTACATCTAACTTGTCTCCGAAGCGAGGACCTATTCGTTCAAAAGGAGCTCGGCGGTCTCGTGACTAGCAGGTCACCACTTGAGCCAGCATGGAGATGCCTCCGAGATGGTTCACGACCTGATAGTTCCGACGACATTCGAGTCGCCCCTTGGGCCGGTATATGAAATTCCTGAGGCAGTTCAAAAGGAGCTCGATGGTCTCGTGACTAGCGGGTCACCACTCGGGCCGGCATGGAGATGCCTTCCAAGGCGGTTCAAGACCCCGACAATTTCGACGACGTCCGAGTTGCCCCTTGGGCTGGCATATGAAACCCCTAGGTGGTTCAAAAGGAGCTCGGGGTCTCATGACTAGCGGGTAACCACTCAAGCTAGCATGGAGATGCGGTTCAAGACCCCGTTAGTTCTGACGACGTCCAAGTCATCCCTTGGGCCGGCACACAAACCTTCGAGACGGTTTAAAAGAAGCTTGACAGTCTGGCAACTAACGGGTCACCACTCAGGCCAGCATGGAGATGCCTTCCGAGGTGGTTCGATATCCCGTTAGTTTCAACAACATTCGAGTCACCCCTCGGGCCGGCATACGAAACCCCCAAGGTGGTTCAAAAGAAGCTCGGCGGTCTTGCGATTAGTGGGTCACCACTTGGGTCGGCATGGAGATGCCTCCTGAGGTGGTTCATGACCCGATAGTTCTGATGATGTCCGAGTCGCCCCTCGGGCTAGCACACGAAACCCCTGAGGCGGTTCAAAAGGAGCTCATGGTCTCGTGACTAGCACGTCACCATTCGAGCCGGCATGGAGATGCCTTTGAGGCGGTTCAAGACCCCGACAGTTCCAACGACGTCCAAGTTGCCCCTCTAGCCAGCACACGAAACCCCTAAAGTGGTTCAAAAGGAGCTCAGTTTCGCAACTAGCAGGTCACCACTCAGGCCAGCATGGAGATGCTTTCGAGGCGGTTCAAGACCCCGATAGTTCCGACGATGTTTAACTCACCCCTCGGGTCGGCACACGAAACCCCTGAGGCGGTTCAAAAGGAGCTCGATAGTCTCACAACTAGCGGGTCATCACTCAGGCCGGCATGAAGATGCCTCCGAGACAGTTCAAGACCCGATAGTTCTAACGATGTTTGAGTTGCCCCTCGGGCCGGCATGCGAAACCCCCGAGGTGGTACTGAAGAACTCCCAAGCTTGCCTAAGTGCTCCTTACCTGATGTTGGCACCCTATAGTCGCTTCGATGAATGCCTAAGGGATATAAGACTTAGTCAATGCCGCAAGTTCATGCAAATCCCAATCAGTCTGCTGGAAGGACCGCAGACACTTGCTGTCGAGCCTAAAGATCAGGATCGGTACACCATTATAGAAAAATAAAGCCACTACAAAAGCTAAGTAAATAACACACTTGGGCAAAATTTTCCTTTTCATTAATGTTTGAATGAACTACAAAAGTTGATTCAAGTTCAGTTACAATCGAAGTAAAAGGAAAGGAGAGAAGAAAGCAAGTAAAAGCCTAGGGGTCTACAGCTCGACGGGCCTCGGTTCGCTACCGGCATCGTCCTCATCCAACGCCTCCTCATTCGGGTCTTCGGGTCTGATGCAGTCGAGGTCTTCGAGCCCAAAGATCCGAGCAAGCTTCTCCTTGTAGTGCTCGAAGCCTTGGAAGTAGGCGTCGAGACCCAGCTCTTCCACCTTCCGATTGAATGCCGAGGAATGTTTGAACTGTTCGACAGCATTCTGAGTCCGTGTCTCGGCATCCTAAGCCAAGGCATCGGCCCTTCTCTCTTTGGCCTCCCAGGCATCCGACTCAACTAGGGCGGCCCTCTCTTCGGTGGCATAGGTGTCGGCCTCAGCCACCTTGGCCCATTCCTCCGCATCGCTCAGCCTCTGGGTTAACTCCTCTATCTTCCCTTCGGCCAACCCCAATCTCGCCATAGCCTCCGCCAGCTTGGCCTCGGCCACCCGTGTCTGATCAAACTCGGCTATCGCCTTCCCTTCGGCCTCCCTAAACTGGCCCCTCCAACCGCTGCAAGCGACCTCAGCGGCCCGAAGCTTGTCGGCCAGGACCACCTCCTGGGCCTAGGCCTCGGCCAGCTTCTCGGCCGCCTTGCTGCATCGAGCTTGGTAGGTGGCCACCCACTTTTGGGAGTGTGCGGCATTGGTGGTCTGGATCATGGCATCTCGAATGGTGAGGACCTCGTTGGCCGTCTGCGAAAGTTAAGGAGCCAGTCAAAACTCGATTCAGATTAACATGAAAAAGGAGTGGCATGAAGGAAAATTACCTGAAGCACCGACACGTACGTCGTATCGAGGATCTAGGCGATAGGTTCGCGATGGAGCTGCTCACGAAACCTTGATAGGTGGACCCTCTCCAACAAGCGCTCTGCCAGTCATCCACTGTCCATGGCTGAGAACCTTGGCATCCATCACGGCTCTTCGGCACTGGACCCCTAGTCGGGCGACGATGGTGGGTTGTCGGCCCTGCCCCATTTTCGTGCGACAATGTCTCTTCATCTCCGACCCCTGGAGCAATCTCTCCTACCTCTGGCTCAAGAGGGGCTAGGCGTCTGCTCTCGGCCCCCAGGTTAACCGCCTCCGCTTGCTCAGTGGGGCTGGGGTTTTGTCCTCAGCCTCCAGGTCAACCACTTCTGCCGACTCGGTAGGAGCTAGGGTTTCATCTCCGGCCTTTCCCACCTGGGCTGGTGGGCTCCTTCTTTCTGATCCCACCTCGGTAGTGGCGGGGACGTCTCCTCTCCCCGATGGCTTGATCAGGACACTCTCCCTCGGCTCCCCTACGGGAGCATTCTCTATGGGAGCCATGGGAGCCTGGGCCGGCATGCCCTGGGCTTCTCATCGAGACTTCTTAGCCGGCCTTACCACCTCGTCGGCTTCCTCCCCCCTCCTCCGAACTCCCACTTTCAGTCGTTCGGCCGGCAACTTCTTCTCTACGTAAGGAACTAGAAGTTAAAAAAAGGGGCAAGGATGAGGGGGGCAAAGTCTCGTGCTCATCAACCACCGATGCTAGACCAGCCTCATAGAGGTTGGCCTCAACCAACAGCTCCTGGCAAGGGGGGATTTCAGAGGACATCAAGCGGTCAAAAAGCTCTCAGTCCCTCTCATCCACAATGAAGTTTTTGTTGGGGCTGACATCGAGACTCCTCCAACTTATCCTCACTCAATCCACATGGCAAAAAGAAAACGGGATTTTCATCCCCTAACCTTGGAAGGAAGATGGAGTTGTTGGGAATTATGTATTCTAGATATGAATCAAATTCATGAAAATATAGCAGAAGATATAATACAAAATTCCCAGATGCCCAGATCCTTAGGAACAGATTCATTAAATTACAAATAAAATCTAAAATATTAGATTTATTCATACCTGAGTCCTTTATCGATGTAGAAAAGGATGAAGCCGGTGAATCCTCTACCACTAGCCATCCACTTATCCAGCCTCTAACGGTGATCCATGCGGAGAAGAGTGGATGAAGACATTCAAGGTATGAAGATAACACTTAGGGAGAGAGGGGTGCTAGCGCCTCTTGAATCCCCTTATAGAAATATTCAAAACAGAAGATATCTCCAAAGATCTAAAAGATCTAATCTTTTTCTTCTCACGCTCATTCTTCCTAGGAGATAGGAACCATATTTATAGAGAGAGGAAGAGAAAAAAATATTCCAAGGAAGAAGAAGAGACCTCTTTTCATGGTAACGTCATGGTAACGTTAATCCGAGGAAACAGAAGAGACCTCTTTTCATGGTAACGTCATGGTAACGTTAATCCAAGAAAATAGAAGAAACTTCCATTCTCATGGTAACGTTAATCCAAGTGTCACAATCTCAGCCTTTGAAATTAGGAGTTAGTTATCTCATAACTACATGTCCTAATCTGTACGTTTCATCATCGAACTGTAGAGATTCATCATGCCTCATCCCATGGGCATGATTTCATCTTCACATGGCTGAGATTTTTCATCCATATCCGAATAATCAGAGCCATCCATCACATGGATCAAGTCATATTTGGGTATCCAATTATTTGTTCATCATATGCACAAATAATTTCTCCTTAACATTCCTTCTACTATAATGGATCATATCCATTATTATTTTATCTTCTTTAAATTGGGTCTTACCCAATTATTTAATTGATCATCTTATCTGAATTAAATATAATTTAATTCATTTTAATTCATCCAAAATTCTTCTTAATGCGTGTGACCCATTAGGCCCTTTAACATGTTGGGAATAATCATGTCCTAATCATAGACCCTAGGAATGATTGGACAACTCTTTGTCCAAGTCAACAAAATGATTATAGATCATGAGAGGCCTCTAACAAGCATCATGACCATCCAACTGCTAAAGGTTTTGTTGACGTGACCATCACAATACCTGTCCATGAACGGTTATCGTGTGATCAAATCCTTTCATCACATATCCCAGATCAATCAGTGGTATGGAATGTGTCAACCCTATAATTGATCTTTGTTTACTTGATCTTAGGAAAAATTGACTCATATGAATTAGAACTTCGAAACAATTTCGAATTCCAACTCAACCTTGCAAGGATTTAACAATCAATTTAATCCATCAAGTGGCCGTGGGATATAACCCTTTCTATCAAGGGAGATGAATCCTGTCTTGATCAAACACCATCTTCATGTGCTTCATGTCATACCCAACCGACACCATATTTGCCACCCGTGGCTAGAGCGATGTTTGAATGTCGTCAAAGCATGACATTCCACACATGAGATGAAATGAAGATCTCAAGTCAAAGGATCACTCACACCATCGTCATTAGAGATTAACCATCGACATTATATAGAATATCCATATGGATCTCTATATGGGTCATCCAATGTATCGTTACAATAACGAGCATCCACACACCTATCCAAGTATCTTCATACTTCAGCTTGTGAAATCAGCTGCTCACCCAAGGGTAAAGATATGCAATGTATGCAAGTCTCACGGTATTCGATGGTGTCCAGTCTCATCTACACATCGACTAGGAAGTTTAAAGAATCGAACCATAACGTGCAATTTGGATCTCACAATTTGTAATCTTTATTACAAATTTCATATGCACGGTTCACATTCTTTTGAACTTTATCTCAAAGACAAATATATCAAATAAAAGACATCTGGATAGATAAAGAAACATTTTATTTGATTTCTATTCATAGAATGTATACAACATTCAATCCAATTGGATCTAGGGATACACTAACAATCTTCCACTTGCACTAGAGTCATTCACCCATGTATTTAATACCGAGTGACTTAACATGATTATCATGCTTCTACTGCGGTAGGGCTTTAGTGAACGGATCAGCTACATTATCCTCAGTGGGGACTCATTCTATTTTTACATTATTTCTACCAATAATCTCTCTAATTACATGGTATCTCTAAGCACATGTTTGGACCTCTGATGAGACCTTGGCTCCTTAGCTTGCGCAATAGCTCCATTGTTGTCACAATACAAGTGTACTGAATCAGCAATGCTTGGAACTACACCAAGTTCAGTGATGAACTTTTTGATCCAAACCGTTTCTTTGGCTGCATTGATGCTGCGATGTACTCAGCTTCGATCGTAGAGTCGGCAGTCGTCTCCTGCTTGGAACTTTTCCAGTTGACTGCACAACCATTGAGTGTAAAGACATAGCCTGATTGAGATTTATAATCATCTTTATCAGACTGAAAACTAGAATCCGTATAACCTGAACTATGAGTTTGGGTCCTCCATAAACCAAGAACATATCCTTAGTCCTTCGTAAGTACTTAAGGATATTCTTGACGGCCATCCAATGTTTCTCTCCAGGGTTTGCCTGGTATCTACTAGTGATACTCAATGCATAAGAAACATCAGGTCTCGTACATAGCATCGCATACATGATGGATCCGATTGCTGAGGCATATGGAATCCTATTCATGTGCTCTCTCTCCATTTGGGTCTTAGGACTCATGTCCTTGGAGAGATATTCCATGTGATATCAGGCAGAAATCCTTCTTGGATTCCTCCATGCTAAACCGTTTTAGCACTTTATCTATGTACGTTGATTGGGACAATCCAAGCAACCTCTAAATCTATCTCTATAGATCTTAATACCCAGTATGTAGGCTGCTTCTCCCAAATCTTTCATGAGAATTTGCTGGACAACCATTCCTTCACTTCTTGCAGCAAGGATACATTGTTTCCTATCAATAATATGTCATCTACATATAATATCAGGAAAATAATAACACTCCCACTAACCTTCTTGTACACACATGGATCATCCTCATTTTTGATAAAATCAAACTTTTTGATTGTTTCATCAAAACGGATGTTCCAACTTCTAGAGGCTTGCTTAAGTCCATAAATGGACCTTTGCAGCTTGCATACTTTTTGAGAATCAATGGACACAAAACCCTCAGGTTATATCATATACACATCCTCCACTAAATCACATTTAGAAGGCGTCTTGACATCATTTGCCATATCTCATAATCGTAATAGGTTGCAATCGCAAGCAAAATCCTTATGGACTTAAGCATGGCTATAGGAGAAAAGGTTTCATCAAAGTCAATACCTTTCCTTTGCTTGTAACCTTTTGCAACTAGCCTCGCCTTATAGGTAATCACATTACCATCCATGTCGGTCTGCTTCTTGAAGACCCATTTGCACCCAATGGGTTTTATTCCTTCAGGTGGATCAACCAAAGTCCATACTTGGTTGTCGTACATGGAGTCCATTTCAGACTTCATGGCTTCAAGCCATCTCTTGGAGTCAATGTCACAAATTGCTTCCTTGTAGTTAGTAGGCTCATCATCTTCTATAAGAAATCTATATCTCTTAGGAATATGATGTGTTCTACTAGACCTACGTAGCTGATGTGTACTTGGAGCTACCTGTTGCTCCATCATTTCTAATAGAGGCTCACGTAAATGTTGCCTGAATGTGAGTTGAGTCTCCTGCTCAACTCCCACTGCATTTGGCATTTGCTCCATGTCATCTAATCGGTCTATATCAATTTGTGGTTCTTGAGTTTCACTAATCTCAATATTTCTTCCACTGCCATTTCTTAGAAAAATCTCATTCTCTAGGAATATGGCATGCCTTGAGACAAAAACCTTTTGCTCGAGTGGGTGGTAGAAGTAGTATCCTTTTGTTTCTTTAGGATACCCACAAAATTACACTTGTCGGATCTAGCTCCTAGCTTGTCCGACTCATTACGCTTTACATAAGCGTAGCAACCCCAAATCCTTAGATGACTAAGGGTTGGTTTCTTTCCACACCATATCTCATAGGGAATGCAACTGACCGACTTTGACGGAACTCGGTTTAGAGTGTATTCGGCTATGTGTAGGGCATAACCCCAAAATATTTTTGAAAGATTTGCAAGGCTCATCATTGATCGCACCATATCTAATAATGTGTGATTTTCCTTTCTGATACACCATTATGCTGTGGCGTATAGGAGGAGTCCACTGAGAGAATCCATTCTCCTTCAAATATTCTAAGAACTCATGGCTTAAGTATTCCTCACCTCAATCTGATCGAAGTATCTTAATACTTTTGCCACTTTGTTTTTCTACTTCAGATTTGAATTCTTTGAACTTTTTAAAGGCTTTAAATTTGTGCTTCATCGAATATACATAACCATACATACTATGGTCATCTATAAATGTGATGAAGTAAGAAAAACCTCCTATTGCCTGAATATTGATAGGACCACATACATCCGAATGTACTAGTCCTAAACATTCAGTTGCTGCTCACCCTTTTTAGTAAAGGATGACTTAGTCATTTTGCATGTAAGCACGACTCACATTCCTCAAACGATTCCCAATCGAATGAGCCCAAGTAGCCATCCTTATGTAACTTGGTTAAACGTGTTTCATTTACATGGCCTAAACGACAGTGCCATAGGAACAAGTTCTTAGAATTATTTGATTTTAATTTCTTAGTTTCTACATTGAGAATAGGGCATTGTAAATTCAAAACATAAATCCCATTGAACATTTCAGCAGAACCAAAGAACATTTCATTTTTAAAAATTAAAATTCCTTTATTTCCAATTTCAAATGTATATCCATCATTTACAAGACATGAAACAGAAATAATATTCTTTGTTATGTTTGAAACATAGTAACAATTACTAAGCTCCATTACAAGCCCAGTGGACAAAGACAAAGAACAAGATCCTACAGCTAAAGCAGCAACCTTTGCTTCATTTTTCTTGCGCAGGATCACTTCATCTTTTTCCAGCTTTCTACTACTTCTTATCATCTGCATATTAATACAAATATGAGATCCACAACCGGTATCCAATACCCAAGTGGAATAAGAAGTAACAGAAGAAAACATCTCAATCATAAATAACCTGATGTAGAAGCATCTGTATGTTTCTTTTCTTTCAGGCTAGCCAGATAAGCCTTGCAGTTTCACTTCCAGTGCCCTTTCTTGCCACAGAAGTGACACTTCCCCTTGGCTACTTTGTTTTTCTTAATGCCCTTATTTGGTTTAGTTGCCTTGGCCTTTTGGACCTTATTCTTCTTTGGCCGCTTCTTACGAGCGCCAGAGGACTCCACGACCATAAGTAGCCCTTTTCTTTCTTAATGTTGGGCTCCATTCGTCAGCATATTCGCGAGCTCAGGTAAAAAGTCTGTAGCTTGTTCATGTTGAAATTAAGAACAAACTACGAATAGTGAGAGGTAATGACTGTAGAACCAAGTCAATACTTAATTCATGATCCATCACAAAACCCAATAATGCCAACTTCTTAATCAAATTGATCATTTTTAGTACGTGGGCACCCACTGATGAATCCTCAGTCATTTTGTACTGAAACAGCTCTTTAGAAGTTTGAAACCTCTCATATCGAGACTGTACACCAAACAACTCTTGCAAGTGCATCAAAATCTCCTGAGCATTCATATGCTCATGCTTTTCTGAAGATCAGATGACATCGAAGCCAACATCAAACATGTGGCCATGTCTTCAGCATCTTTATACCGGTTGTATGCCACATGAACCTCAGTCGAAGCATCCGCTGGTGGGACCTCCGGTGCAACCTCATCTAGGATAAAAAGAATTTTTTAGATCGAAGAACAATCCTTACATTCCTTAGCCAATCAGGAAAGTTGAGTCCAGTCAATTTTTGGATTCTAAAATATTCCTAAGGTTGATATTTATACTCATGGTTTCTCTGATAACCTACATAAAATTAGAACGAGTCAATTACTATGAATACTAATCACCAACTTAATATGGTAATTCTAGATTTTTAATTAAGTTGGTTTCTCCACTATTTTATCAAGGTTAATAGCCCTCTCTATTAATCTCGAGAAATTGGCATTCAATTTCCTTAGTGGGCTAGGATCCTCATTTGAATTACCTTGACCTTGGCTTTGGCATAACAAATCCGGTAAGCCAAATTTGGTAGATTATCATCAATCACATCTAATGTGACTCCTAGATCATTTAGGGGACATTGCCTTATCAATCACATCCATATGTGATCACCCTAAAGTTTGCCTCTAGATTAGACTGACCCTAACTTTGGCCAATATGCCAGCTAATCTAGTTAAGTCAACCCATTGTTCCACAATCAACTCCTCATAAGTACACTCGATCTTGGCTTTGGCATGACAAATCTCATGACCTAATGATTTTATATCATGTGAACAATGGAAGGCTTATGACTTAATATTTGGAGGGATTTAGCGCATATAGGTCCCATCTACATCTACAATATTTGTACTATGCTAGGTTACATATCCTATACGTAGATTTTAGATTAATCTTTATTAACCTAAAAAATATCATAAGATCAATCTTATGATTGGGATCCTAATCAAATTAGGATCCCTGACCATTATCTGATACAAAACCCTAATCATGTGACCAATCTATTGCTTCTATCCTGATTAACCTTATTGATCTAATCAATTAAGAGCTTTTCATAATAATGGCCAGATTAGCTGATCAATGGGGTCCTATTTAGCATACCCTTCGATCCCATTGAATGGGTTTTCCCAGGCAACGAACAATTAAAAAAACCATGATCACACTTATCTTAGACACCTAAGCCTAATTGATCAGACCAATATTGGGATCATAGGATCAAGCAAAGATATGGTTAAGTCTAAGTTTCTAAATCTTTATCATCTATTATTTTATGATAACTATAGATAGTGATCTTTTAGGGTATTATGATAAGAATTCTTAATTCAAATTTTAAATTTTCTTATCATTTAATTACATGTTATGACATATCGGTTTCACATCCCATGTAAATCCTAATGTTTCTAACAAACCCTAATCATATTCTTGTCATGATAAGATTTTAGATTCAAAATATAAAATTTTAAATTCCATATGATTACATTTAATCACAATCTTATCTTGATCTAAATATCCAAACTAAGTTTTCAACGTTTATTATCATAAGAATATCATATCTTAATCATATCAATAATCATGTTAAAATTAAATCCTAAACATGATTTCTTGGATTTCAGCATATAGTATCTATCATGCATAAATAATAATTACTATTTTAACATGACACATATATGATTAAATCTAAATTAATTATTATTTATTATCATATAATAAATCTTTATCTCTGATATCACATATCAAAGTACTCTATTTTAACATGATAATGAACATGCATAAATCTAAATAATATTGTTTATCATCAAATAATAAATATTTTATTATATTTTAGATTTATTATCAATATATGAAAACTATTCAGGATTTTAAGCATAATAAAAACTCATATTATCAATTATTGACTCAAGTATCCTATCAGATCAATGAATCTGTAGCCTAAGGTGACTCTGATACCACTGTTGGGAATTATGTATTCTAGATATGAATCAAATTCATGAAAACATAGCAGGATATATATAAAATTTTCAAAGCCCAGGATCCTTAGGAACAGATTCATTAAATTACAAATAAAATCTAAAATATTAGATTTATTTATACCTAGTCCTTTATCGATGTAGAAAAGGATGAAGCCGGTGAATTCTCTGCCACTAGCCATCCACTTGTCCGGCCTCTAACGGTGATCCACGCAGAAAAGAGTGGATGAAGACCTTCAAGGTATGAAGATGACACTTAAGGAGAGAGGGGTGCTAGCGCCTCTTGAATCCCCTTATAGAAATATTAAAACAGAAGATATCTCGAAGATCTAAAAATCATCATTCTTCTTAGGAGATAGGAACCATATTTATAGAGAGAGAAAGAAACGTTCCAAAAGAAGAAGAGACCTCTTTTCATGGTAACGTCATGGTAACGTTAATCCAAGGAAACAGAAGAGACCTTTTTCATGGTAACGTTA
Source organism: Calamus simplicifolius (assembly GCA_900491605.1). NCBI lineage: Eukaryota > Viridiplantae > Streptophyta > Magnoliopsida > Arecales > Arecaceae > Calamus > Calamus simplicifolius. The sequence continues at coordinate 185,405 of UESW01004147.1, forward strand.
AAATAGGAGAAACTCACATTCTCATGGTAACGTTAATCCAAGTGTCACAATCTCAGCCTTTGAAATTAGGAGTTAGTTATCTCATAACTACATGCCCTAATCTGTACGTGTTCATCATCGAACCGTAGAGATTCATCATGCCTCATCCCATGGGCATGATTTCATCTTCACATGGCTAGATTTTCATCCATATCCGAATAATCAGAGCCATCCATCACATGGATCAAGTCATATTTGGGTATCCAATTATTTGTTCATCATATGCACAAATAATTTCTCCTTAACATTCCTTCTACTATAATGGATCATATCCATTATTATTTTATCTTCTTTAAATTGGGTCTTACCCAATTATTTAATTGATCATCTTATCTGAATTAAATATAATTTAATTCTTATTTTAATTCATCCAAAATTCTTCTTAATGCGTGTGACCCATTAGGCCCTTTAACATGTTGGCAATAATCATGTCCTAATCATAGACCCTAGGAATGATTGGACAACTCTTTGTCCAAGTCAACAAAATGATTATAGATCATGAGAGGCCTCTAACAAAGCATTATGACCATCCAACTGCTAAAGGTTTTGTTGACGTGACCATCAACAATACCTGTCCATGAACGGTTATCGTATGATCAAATCCTTTCGTCACATATCCCAGATCAATCAGTGGTATGGAATGTGTCAACCCTATAATTGATCTTTGTTTACTTGATCTTAGAAAAAATTGACTCATATGAATTAGAACTTCGAAACAATTTCGAATTCCAACTCAACCTTGCAAGGATTTAACAATCAATTTAATCCATCAAGTGGCCGTGATATAACCCTTTCTATCAAGGAAGATGAATCCTGTCTTGATCAAACACCATCTTCATGTGCTTCATGTCATACCCAACCGACACCATATTTGCCACCCATGGCTAGAGCGACGTTTGAATGTCGTCAAAGCATGACATTCCACACATGAGATAAAATGAAGATCTCAAGTCAATGGATCACTCACACCATCGTCATTAGAGATTAACCATCGACACTATATAGAATATCCATATGGGATCTCTATACGGGTCATCCAATGTATCGTTACAATAACGAGCATCCACACCTATCCAAGTATCTTCATACTTCAGCTTGTGAAATCAGCTGCTCACCCCAAGGGTGAAGATATGCAATGTATGCAAGTCTCACGGTATTCGATGGTGTCCAGTCTCATCTACACATTGACTAGGGAAGTTTAAAGAATCGAACCATAACGTGCAATTTGATCTCACAATTTGTAATCTTTATTACAAATTTTATATGCACGGTTCACATTCTTTTGAACTTTATCTCAAAGACAAATATATCAAATAAAAGACATCTGGATAGATAAAGAAACCATTTTATTTGATTTCTATTCATAGAATGTATACAACGTTCAATCCAATTGGATCTAGGGCATACAGTAATAGGAGTGGCAAGGTCCTTCGAGGCCTAGAGGAAAAAATCCATCAACCGTCTTCACTGTGGTGGTGGAGTTTATAAAAGGCTCAGAACAAAGAAACCATAGCGGCCAACCATGAAAGTAATAGAGAACTACAAAAGCAAAGATGATCCGGATCGAGTTTGGAGTCAACTGTGCCAGGATGAGCTCGTACCTATCTAATAGGTTCAGGACAATGGGTAAATAGGGAGGCAGAGCCCACACTTGAAGAACTTCTCATACATAGCTACCCTACCGGACTAGTTAGAGTTCACTCTATCACCAGACTCGAGAGCAGACGAACGAATATCACTAGGGACCCGGTACCTAACCCTAAGGTCCTCTACTTCCTCAGGGGTCATAGTGGAGGCTGTCCCCTCCAGCCCTGCCAAATCAAGGTGGCAACCGAAGGGGGGGTTGGACGGACTGGGGCAGCAGAGTTACCCTAGGTGGAGGTACCCTAGGTGGGGATGCCCTGGGTGGGGGTCGGACGGCAACCGTTGGATAGTCATGGATGGTGACACCATCGATCACCCGACGTCGATGACATATCAAGGGAACCTCCTCCTCCTCTTCCTCTGAGGATGGGGGGGGGGACTCACTACGGGCCTCTTACCCTCCCTAATGATATGGCGATCCATGGAAGAAGAAGACAAAAGAGAAAGAAGACGAAGGAAGAGGAAGACCAAGGAAGACTGAACTGATGTCAAGAAGGAAGAATGAAAGGTTCAAAACTCTGAAGATGGAAGCGACAGGGAGAATGACAGAGGCGCGAGGAGCGTAAAGGGCGGGAAAGGCAGTTTTATATAAAATTTTTGAATCATCCTGTCCGATGCGATGCCATGCGGCCATCCGCGATTGAAAATAACCTCCAGCTATCAAAAATCCCCCCTTTGCCAAGATATGGCGCCTCGGTTCTACGCAGAGAGCGGGATCCACAGCCAATGATAGGACGTTAAAGGTAGTGGCCTATTGATAGTGCCCAACTTTTTCGTTCCTCGAGAAGTATTTTCTTAATGTACCCAAAATTGACGTTACCTTTCGTGCTTATCTTTAAATACGGATGGGCTTCGAGGAAGCCTCGCCTTGGAGAGGCATGCCTCCGCCTTCGATGATTAATGGCGCACAAAATCAATAATGATGACAAGTTTTATGCTCCTTTCACTCAAGTGTTAGTGAGCACGTTGTTAGTGTATGCCCTAAATCCAATCGGATTGGATGCTATATACATTCTATGAATACAAATCAAATAAAATGGTTTCTTTATCTATTCAGATATCTTTTATAATATATTTGATATATGTCCGTGAGATAAAGTCTAAAAGAATGTGAACTGTGCATATGAATTTGTAATAGAGATTATAAATTGTAAGATTCAAATTACACGTTATGGTTCGATTCTTTAAACTTCCCTAGTCGATGTGTAGATGGGACTGGATACCATCGAACACCGTGAGACTAGCACACATTGCATATACTCACCTTTGGGGAGCAGCTGATTTCACAAGCTGAAGTATGTAGATACTTGGATAGGTGTGTGGATGCTCATTATTGTAACGATGCATTGGATGACCCATACATAGATCCCATATGGATATTCTATATAGTGTCGATGGTTGATCTCTAATGATGGTGGTGTGAGTGATCCTTTGACTTGAGATCTTCATTGCATCTCATGTGTGGAATGCCATGCTTTGATGGCATCCAAACGTCGCTCTAGCCACGGGTGGAAAATATGGTATCGGTTGGGTATGACATGAAGCACATAAAGATGGTGTTAGATCAAGACAGAATTCGTCTCCCTTGATAGAAAGGGTTATATCCCACGGCCACTTGATGGATTAAATTGATTGATAAATCCTTGCAAGGTTGAGTTGGAATTCAAATGGTTTCGAAGTTCTAATTCATATAGTCAATTTTTCCTGAGATCAAGTAAACAAAGATCAATTACAGGGTTGGCACATTCATACCATTGATTGATCTGCGATATGTGACGAAAGGATTTGATCATACGGTAACCGTTCATGGACAGGTGTTGATGGTCACGTCAACAAAACCTTTAGCAATTGGATGGTCATGATGCTTTGTTAGAGGCCTCTCATGATATATAATCATATTGTTGAATTAGAGAAAAGAGTTGTTCAATCGTTCCTAGGGTCTATGATTAAGACATGATTATTGCCAACATGTTAAAGGGCCTAATGGGTCACACACATTAAAGAGAATATTGGATGAATTAAAATAAAAATTAAATTAGATTTAACTCAGATAAGATGATCAATTAAATAATTGGGTGAGACCCAATTTAAAGAAGATATAATTATAATGGATATGATCCATTATAATAGAAGGAATGTTAAGGAGAAATTATTTGTACATATGATGAACAAATAATTGGATACTGATATGTGACTTGATCCATGTGATGGATGGCTCTGATTATTTAGGTATGGATGTCCAATCTTAGCCCTGTGTAGATGGAATCATGCCCATGGGATGAGGCATGATGAATCTCTATGGTTCGATGATGAACACGTACAAATTAGGGCATGTAGTTATGGGATAACCAACTCCTAATTTCATAGGCTGAGATTGTGACACTTGATTAATCTTCCATGAAGATGGGAGTTTCTTACCATGAAGATAGGATGAGTTTCTTACCATGAAGATGTGAGGAGTTTCTTACTATGAAGATGGGAGTTTCTTACCATAATGATGGAAGTTTCTTACCTTGAAGAGAGGTCTCTTCCTCTTTGGAACGTCCCATTTTTAACCTATAAATATAGTTCCTTCCTACCAAGAAAAGAAGAGCATGAGAAGAAAAGATTAGACTTTTCTTCAAAGATATCTTCTGTAAGGGGATTCAAGAGGCGCTAGCACCCCTCTCTCTCTCCTATGGTGTCATCTTTATACCTTGGATGTCTTCATCCCTTTTTCTCTGCGTGGATCACCGTTAGAGGCCGGACATGTGGACGGCTAGTGGCAGGGATTAACCGGCTTCATCCTTATCTACATCGATAAAGGACTCAGGTATGAATAAAATTAGATTTTATATGAGATATAATGAATTTGTTCCTAAAGATCCTGGGCATCTGGGAATTTTATATTATATCTTCCGCAATGTTTATGTGAATTTGATTCATATCTTGTATACATAATTCCCATCAGTGGTATCAGAGCCCCCTTAGGCTACAGATTCATTAATCTGATAGGATACTTGAGTCAATATGATTAATAATATGATTATTTATTATGCTTAAAATCATGATGAGTTTTCATATGTTTACAATAAATCTAAAATATAATAAAATATTTATTATTTGATGATAAACAATATTATTTAGATTTATGCATATTATTATCATGTTCAAATAGAGTACTTTGATATATAGAGAAAAATATTTATTATATGATAATAAATAATAATTAATCATATATGTGTCATGTTAAAATAGTAATTATTATTTATGCATGATAGATACTATATGCTGAAATCCTAGAAATCATGTTTAGGATTTAATTTTAGCATGATGATTGATATGATTAAGATATGTATTCTTATGATAATGAACATTGAAAACTTTAGGGTTTGTTAGAGACATTAGGATTTACATGGAATGTGAAACCGACATGTCATAATATATAATTAAATGATAAAAAATTTAAAATTTGAATTAAGAACTCTTATCATAACACCCTAGCTAGATCACTATCTATAGTTATCATAAAATTTAATAGATGATAAAGATTTAGAAACTTAGACTTAACCATGTCATTGTTTGATCCTATAATCCCATAATTGATCTAATCAATTGGGCTTAACTACATTGGTGTCTAGAAAGGTTTGATCATGATTTTTAATTGCTCCGTTTGCTGCCTGGGAAAACCATTCAATGGGATTGAAGGGTATGCTAAATAGGACCCCATTGATCAGCTGATCTGGCCATTGTTAGGGAAAGCTCTTAATTGATTAAATCAATTAAGGTTAATCAGGATGGTAGCAATTGATTTGGTCACATGATTAGGGTTCCTAAATTAGATTGTGATCAGAATCCTAATTTGATTAGGAGTCCCAATCATAGATTGGATCTTATGATATTAAGGTTAATTGAGATTAATCTAAAATACATATAGGATATGTAACCTAGGATAGTACAAATGTTGTAAATGTAGATGGGACCTTTATGCGCTAAATCCCTCCAATATTAAGTCATAAGCCTTCCATTGTTCACATGATACAAAATCATTAGGTCATGAGATTTGTCGTGCCAAAGCCGAGGTCGAGTGTACCTATGAGGAGTTGATTATGGAACAATGGGTTGACTTAACTAGATTAGCTGGCATAATTGGCCAAAGTCAGGGTCAGTCTAATCTAGAGGAAAACTTTAGGATGATCACATATGGATGTAATTGGCAAAGCAATGTCCCCTAAATGATCTAGGAGTCACATTAGATGTGATTGATAATAATCTACCAAATTTGGATTACCGAGATTTGTTGTGCCAAAGCCAAGGTCAAGGTAATTCAAATGAGGATCCTAGCCCACTAAGGAAATTGAATGTCAATTTCTCGATATTAATAGAGAGGGCTATTAACCTTGATAAAATAGTGGGAGAAACCAACTTAATTAAAAATCTAGAATTACATATTAAGTTGGTGATTAGTATTCATAGTAATTGACTCGTTTAATTTTATGTAGGTTATCAGAAAAACCATGAGTGTAAACATCAACCTAAGGAATATTTTAGAATCCAACAAATTGACTGGACTCAACTTCCCTGATTGGCTAAGGAATGTAAGGATCATTCTTCGATCTGAGAAAATTCTTTTTGTCCTAGATGAGGTTGCACCGGAGGTCCCACAGCGGATGCTCAGACTGAGGTTCATGTGGCATACAACCGGTGTAAAGATGCTGAAGACATGGCCACATATTTGATGTTGGCCTCAATGTCACTGATCTTCAGAAATAGCATGAGCATATGAATGCTCAGGAGATTTTGATGCACTTGCAAGAGTTTTTTGGTGCACAGTCTCGATATGAGAGGTTTCAAACTTTGTTTCAGTGCAAAATGACTGAGGATTCATCAGTAGGTGCCCACGTACTGAAATGATCAATTTGATTGAAAGTTGGCACTATTGGGTTTTGTGATGGATCATGAACTAAGTGTTGACTTGGTTCTGAAGTCATTACCTCCCAGCTATTCACAGTTTGTTCTTAATTTCAATATGAACAAGCTAGAGACATCTCTACCTGAGCTCGCGAATATGCTGACGAATGCCAGCCCAACATTAAGAAAAAAAGGGGCAGGTTATGGTCGTGGAGTCTTCTGGCGCTCGTAAGAAGCGGCCAAAGAAGAGTAAGGTCCAAAAGGCCAAGGTGACTAAACCAAATAAGGGCATCAAGAAAAATAAAGTAGCCAAGGAAAAATGTCACTTCTGTGGGAAGGAAGGGCACTGGAAGCGAAACTGCAAAGCTTATCTGGCTAGCCTGAAAGAAAAGAAACATACAGATGCTTCTACTTCAGGTATATTTATGATTGAGATATTTTCTTCTGTTACTTCTTATTCCACTTGGGTATTGGATACCGATTGTGGATCTCATATTTGCATTAATATGCAGATGATAAGAAGCAGTAGAAAGCTAAAAAGATGAAGTGATCCTGCGCACGGGAAATGGAGCAAAGGTTGCTGCTTTAGCTATAGGATCTTGTTCTTTGTCTTTGCCCACTGGGCTTGTAATGGAGCTTAATAATTGTTACTATGTTCCAAACATAACAAAGAACATTATTTCTGTTTCATGTCTTATAAATGATGGATATACATTTGAAATTGGAAATAAAGGAATTTCAATTTTTAAAAATGAAATGTTCTTTGGTTCTGCTAAAATGTTCAACGGAATTTATGTTTTGAATTTAATGCCCTATTCTCAATGTAGAAACTAAGAAATTAAAATCAAATAATTCTAAGAACTCATTCCTATGGCACTGTCGTTTAGGCCATGTAAATGAAAACGTTTAACCAAGTTACATAAGGATGGCTACTTGGGCTCATTTGATTGGGAATCGTTTGAGAATGTGAGTCGTGCTTACATGGCAAAATGACTAAGTCATCCTTTACTAAAAAGGGTGAGCGAGCAACTGAATGTTTAGGACTAGTACATTCGGATGTATGTGGTCCTATCAATATTCAGGCAATAGGAGGTTTTCTTACTTCATCACATTTATAGATGACTATAGCAGGTATGGTTATGTATATCTGATGAAGCACAAATCTGAAGCCTTTAAAAAGTTCAAAGAATTCAGATCCGAGGTAGAAAAACAAAGTGGCAAAAGTATTAAGATACTTCGATCAGATCGAGGTGGGGAATACTTAAGCCATGAGTTTTTAGAATATTTGAAGAGAATGGGATTCTTTCTCAGTGGACTCCTCCTGGTACACCACAGCATAATGGTGTATCAGAAAGGAGAAATCGCACATTATTAGATATGGTGCGATCAATGATGAGCCTTGCAAATCTTCCAAAAATATTTTGGGGTTATGCCCTACACACAGCCGAATACACTCTAAACCGAGTTTCGTCTAAGTCAGTCAGTTCCACTCCCTATAAGATATGGTGTGGAAAGAAACCAACCCTTAGTCATCTAAGGATTTGGGGTTGCTACGCTTATGTAAAGCGTAATGAGTCAGACAAGCCGGGAGCTAGATCTGATAAGTGTAATTTTGTGGGGTATCCTAAAGAAACAAAAGGATACTACTTCTACCACCCACGAGCAAAAGGTGTTTGTCTCAAGGCATGCCATATTTCTAGAGAATGAGATTTTTCTAAGAAATGGTAGTGGCAGAAATATTGAGATTAGTGAAACTCAAGAACCACAAATTGACACAGACTGATTAGATGACATGGAGCAAATGTCAAATGTAGTGGGAGTTGAGCAGAGACTCAACTCACATTCAGGCAACATTTACATGAACCTCTATCAGAAATGATGGAAGCCACAGGAAGCTCCAAGTACACATCAGCTACGTAGGTCTAGTAGAACACATCATATTCCTGAGAGATATGGATTTCTTATAAAAATGATGAGCCTACTAACTACGATGAAGCAATTTGTGACATTGACTCCAAGAGATGTCTTGAAGCCATGAAGTCTGAAATGGACTCCATGTATGACAACCAAGTATGGACTTTGGTTGATCCACCTAAAGGGATAAAACCCATTGGGTGCAAATGGGTCTTCAAGAAGAAGACAGATATAGATGGTAATGTGATTACATATAAGGCGAGGCTAGTTGCAAAACGTTACAAGCAGAGGCAAGGTGTTGACTTTGATGAAACCTTTCTCCATAGCCATGCTTAAGTCCATAAGGATTTTGCTTGCGATTGCAGCCTATTACGATTATGAGATATGGCAAATGGATGTCAAGAACGCCTTCCTAAATGATGATTTAGTAGAGGATGTGTATATGACACAACCTGAGGGTTTTGAGTCCATTGATTCTAAAAAGGTATGCAAGCTGCAAAGGTCCATTTATGGACTTAAGCAAGCCTCTAGAAGTTGGAACATCCATTTTGATGAAACAATCAAAAAGTTTGATTTTATCAAAATGAGAATGATCCATGTGTGTACAAGAAGGTTAGTGGGAGTGTTATTGTTTTCCTGATATTATATGTAGATGACATATTATTGATAGGAAACAATGTATCCTTGCTGCAAGAAGTGAAGGAATGGTTGTCTAGCAAATTCTCTATGAAAGATTTGGGAGAAGCAGCCTACATACTGGGTATTAAGATCTATAAAGATAGATTTAGAAGGTTGCTTGGATTGTCCCAATCAACGTACATAGATAAAGTGCTAAAACGGTTTAGCATGGAGGAATCCAAGAAGGGATTCATGCCGATATCACATGGAATACTTCTCTCCAAGGATATGAGTCCTAAGACCCAAATGGAGAGAGAGCACATGAATAGGATTCATATGCCTCAGTAATCGGTAGAGGTGGGCACTGGGCCGTGCCGCCCATGGCATGGCACGGCCCAGGCCCTCATGGGCCGTGCCAGGCACGGCCCGGTAAACTGGGCCGTGCCGGGCCCAGAAAATTTTTTCTGTTGGCCCAGCACGGCACGGCCCATGACGGGCCTGGCCGGCCCGTCGTGCCGTGCCGGCACGGCCCACCTGGCCAGCACAACCCACCTGGGCCGTGCCTGGCACGGCCCATGTGGGCCTGAGCCGTGCCGGCCCAGGTGGGCCATGCTTGGCACGGCCCAGGTGGGCCTGAGCCGTGCCGGCCCAGGTGGGCCTGGGCCGTGCCGGCCCAGGTGGGCCGTGCCGGCATGGCCCAGGTGGGCCTGGGCCGTGCCAGGCACGGCCCACCTGGGGCCTGGCCCATGCACAGCTCAAATAAAAAAATTTATAAAAATATATATATTTTTTTTGATAATTAAAAAATTATTAGGAATAAAGAAATTTATTAATATAAAGCCACCATAATGATGGGGGGTTTGGTATAGACCCCTACCAGTTTATTAATTTAAATTAAAATGGTATAGAAGGGAGGGGGTAGGCCTGACCTCTAGAACATAATACAATAAGTAAGAAGAAAAAATAGAAAGATCGCAACCATCGGATCATCGCCGATCGAATGGATCGCAACCGTCGATCGATCATCGCCGATCGAGATCATGGCTTGGATCGATCGCAACTGTCGGATCGTCTTCGATGGGATAGATCGCAACCGTTGGATTGATCATCCCCGATCGGGATCATGGCTTGAATCGATCGCAAACCGTTGGATCGTCTCCGATCGGATTGATCGCAACGGTTCGATCGTCATCACCAATCGGGATCATGGCTTGATTGATCGCAACCGTCAGATCGATCATCGCCGATCGAGATCATGGCTTAGATCGATCACAACCGTCGGATTGATCATCGTCGATCGGGATCATGGCTTGGATCGATCGAAGACGTCGGATCATCTCCGATCGGATTGATCACAATGGTCCAATCGATCATCGCCGATCGGGATCATAGTTTGGATCGATCGCAATCGTCGGATCATCTCCGATTGGATAGATCGCAACCGTTCGATCGATAATAGCATATCAGGATCATGGCATGGATCGATCGCAACCGTCGGATCGTCTCTGATCAGATCGATCATCGCCGATCAGGATCATGGCTTGGATCGATCGCAATCGTCGGATCGTCACCGATCGAATGGATCGCAACCATCGGATCGATCATCGCTGATCAGGATCATGGCATGGATCGATCGCAACCGTCGGATCGTCGCCGATCGAATGGATCGCAACCGTCGGATCGATCATCGCCGATCAGGATCATGACTTGGATCGATCGCAACCATCAGATCGTCGCCGATCGAATGGATCGCAACCGTTGGATCGATCATCACTGATCAGGATCATGGCATGGATCGATCGCAATCGTCGGATCGATCATCCCTGATTGGGATCATGGCTTAGATCGATCGCAGATGTCGGATCATCTCGATCAGATGGATCGCAACAGTCCGATCGATCATTGTCGATCGGGATCATGGCTTGGATCGGTCGCAACCATCGGATCATCTCCGATCGGATGGATCGCAACTGTCGGATCGATCATCCCCGATCGGGATCATGGCGTAGATCGATCGCAACCGTCGGATCATCTCCGATCGAATTGATCGCAACGGTCCGATCGATCATCACCGATCGGGATCATGACTTGGATCGATCGCAACCATCGGATCATCGCAACCTACAAAATGGCACAGCAGGGCCATTCTGGCACGGCCCAGTAGGGCCATGCCATGGCACGGCCAGCAGGGCCGTTGCTGGGCGTGCCAAAACGGCCCAGCAGGGCCATTGCTGGGCCGTGCCAAAACGGCCCTTCTGGGGCCGTGCCATGCACGGCCCAGCAACGGCGCCCACAAAACGGCCCAGAAGGGCCGTTTTGGCACGGCCCAGCAACGACCCTGCTGGGCCGTGCCAGGCACGGCTCGTGATGGGCCGTGCCAGGCACGGCCCGTGGCCCATTTCTTGATGGGTCACGGGCCGTGCCGAATTTGAATTTTTTTTTAGTGGGCCGTGCCTGGCACGGCCCATTTGTTAATGGGTCGTGCCAGGCACGGCACGGTAATTTTTCTGGCACGACAGGCCTGGGCCGTGCCTGGCACGGCACGGCCCAGTGCCCATGCCTAGTAATCGGATCCATCATGTATGCGATGCTATGTATGAGACCTGATGTTTCTTATGCATGAGTATCACTAGTAGATACCAGCAAACCCTGGAGAGAAACATTGGATGGCCGTCAAGAATATCCTTAAGTACTTACAAAGGACTAAGGATATGTTCTTGGTTTATGGAGGACCCAACTCATAGTTCGGGTTATACGGATTCTAGTTTTCAGTCTGATAAAGATGATTATAAATCTCAATCAGGCTATGTCTTTACACTCAATGGTGGTGCAGTCAGCTGGAAAAGTTTCAAGCAGAAGACGACTGCCGACTCTACGACCGAAGCTGAGTACATCGCAGCATCAGATGCAGCCAAAGAAACAGTTTGGATCAAAAAGTTCAACACTGAACTTGATGTGGTTTCAAGCATTGCTGATCCAGTATACCTGTATTGAGACAACAATGGAGCTATTGCGCAAGCTAAGGAGCCAAGGTCTCATCAGAAGTCCAAACATGTACTCAGGAGATACCATGTAATTAGAGAGATTATTAGTAGAAATGATATACAATAGAACAAGTCCCCACGGAAGATAATATTACCGATCTGTTCACTAAAGTTCTGCCGCAGCAGAAGCATAATGGTCATGCTGAGTCACTTGGTATTGGATACATGGGTGATTGGCTCTAGTGCAAGTGGGAGATTGTTAGTGTATGCCCTAGATCCAATCGGATTGGATGCTATATACATTCTATGATACAAATCAAATAAAATGGTTTCTTTATCTATCCAGATATCTTTTATAAATATTTGATATATATGTCTGTGAGATAAAGTCCAAAAGAATATGAACCGTGCATATAGAATTTGTAATAGAGATTACAAATTGTGAGATTCAAATTGCACATTATGGTTCGATTCTTTAAACTTCTCTAGTCGATGTGTAGATGGGACTGGATATCATTGAACACCGTGAGTCTAGCACACATTGCATATCCTCACCCTTGGGGTGAAAAACTAATTTCACAAGCTGAAGTATGTAGATACTTGGATAGGTGTGTGGATGCTTGTTATTGTAACGATGCATTGGATGACTCGTACAGATATCCCATATGGATATTCTATATAGTGTCGATGGTTGATCTCTATGATGGTGGTATGAGTGATCCTTTGACTTGAGATCTTCATTGCATCTCATGTGTAGAATGTCATGCTTTGACGGCATCCAAACATCGCTCTAGCCACGGGTGGCAAATATGGTGTCAGTTGGGTATGACATGAAGCACATGAAGATGATGTTTAATCAAGACAGGATTCGTCTCCCTTGATAGAAAGGGTTATATCCTACGGCCACTTGATGGATTAAATTGATTGATAAATCCTTGCAAGGTTGAGTTGGAATTGAAAATGATTTAGAAGTTCTAATTCATATAGTCAATTTTTCCTGANGGCATCCAAACATCGCTCTAGCCACGGGTGGCAAATATGGTGTCAGTTGGGTATGACATGAAGCACATGAAGATGATATTAATCAAGACAGGATTCGTCTCCTTGATAGAAAGGGTTATATCCTGGCCACTTGATGGATTAAATTGATTGATAAATCTTGCAAGGTTGAGTTGGAATTGAAAATGATTTGAAGTTCTAATTCATATAGTCAATTTTTCCTGAGATCAAGTAAACAAAGATCAATTATAGGGTTGACACATTCTATACCACTGATTGATCTGGGATATGTGACGAAAGGATTTGATCATACAGTAACTGTTCATGGATAGGTGTTGATGGTCACGTCAACAAAACCTTTAGCAGTTAGGTGGTCATGATGCTTGCTAGAGGCTTCTCATGATCTAATCATGTTGTTGAATTAGACAAAGAGTTATCCAATCATTCCTAGGGTCTATGATTAGGGCATGATTATTGCCAACATGTTAAAGGGCCTAATGGGTCACACGCATTAAGAAGAATATTGGATGAATTAAAATGAGAATTAAATTAGATTTAATTTAGATAAGATGATCAATTAAATAATTGGGTGAGACCCAATTTAAAGAAGATATAATTATAATGGATATGATCCATTATAATAGAAGGAATGTTAAAGAGAAATTATTTGTACTTATGATGAACAAATAATTGATACCGATATGTGACTTGATCCATGTGATGGATGGCTCTGATTATTCAAGTATGGATGTCCAATCTTAGCCATGTGTAGATGAAATCATGCCCATGGGATGAGGCATGATGAATCTCTACGGTTCGATGAAGAACACGTACAAATTAGGGCATGTAGTTATGGGATAACCAACTCCTAATTTCAAAGGCTGAGATTGTGACACTTGGATTAATCTTACCATGAAGATGGGAGCAGTTTCTTACCATGAAGATGGGAGGAGTTTCTTACCATAATGATGGTAGTTTCTTACCTTGAAGAGAGGTCTCTTCCTCTTTGGAACGTCTCATTTTCAACCTATAAATATAGTTTCTTCCTACCAAGAAAAGAAGAGCATGAGAAGATCTTCAAAGATATCTTCTGTAAGGGGATTTAAGAGGCGCTAGCACCCCTCTCTCTCTCCCATGGTATATCTTCATACCTTGGAGGTCTTCATCCCTTTTTCTTTACGTGGATCACCATTAGAGGCCGGACACGTGGACGGCTAGTGGCAGGGATTAACTGGTTTCATCCTTATTTACATCGATAAAGGACTCAGGTATGAATAAAATTAGATTTTATATAGATATAATGAATTTGTTCCTAAGGATCTGGGCATCTAGGAATTTTATATATATCTTCTGCAATGTTTATATGAATTTGATTCATATCTTGTATACATAATTTCCATCACACGTGACCACTCAAGCTCAAGAGCGGGAGGGCATCTGATGTGGCTGGTGGCGCCACGTCAGTGTTAATGACCAGGGCTAACTAATGACAAAAGACTAAAGGAAGCGGCCCCACCCCAAGGCGGCCCCGCTTCAGGGTGGCTCTCGGCCCCACTTCAGGGCAGCCCTTTGCCCCGCTTTAGGGCGGCTCTCTGCTTCGCTTCAAGGTGGCCCTCTCTCTTCAAGGCAGCCTTGATCCAAGGCAGCCCCTACTCTTCGAGGCGACCCGTTTCCAAGGTGGCCCCCTCTCTTCAAGGTGGCGTTGTCTCTAAGGCAGCCCCTGCTCTTCGAGGTGGCCTGTCTCCAAGGTGGCCCCCTCTCTTCAAGGTGGCCCCGTCTCCAAGGCGACCCTTGCTCTACGAGGCAGCCCATCTCCAAGGCGGCCCCCCTCTTTCCAAGGCAGCCCCTGCTCTTCGAGGTGGCCCATCTCCAAGAAGGCCTCCTCTCTTCAAGGTGGCCCCATCTCCAAGGTGGCCCCTGCTCTCTTAGGCAACTCTCTCTCTCCAAGGTGGCTCCGATCTAAGACAGCTCCCGCTCTCAAGGTAGTTCTGCTTCAGAATTGGCTTCAGTGCTGGTTGTAGCATCAGCCTCTGCATCAACTTTCAAATGAGCCACTGTGCCTACGTGGCCCCCACGTGAGCTAGGCCCACCTACCATCTGACCCGCGTGTCTGACGGGACCTGGCCCATCAACCGTCTGGCCCGCGTGTCTGATAAGATCAGGCCCACCAACCATCTGATCCATGTGCTCGATGAGACCATACCCACCAACTACCTGGTTGACAAGACTAGGCCCACCAACCACCTGGTCTACGTGCTCAATAGGACCAGACCCACCAACCACTTGGCTCACGTGCCTGATAAGACTAAGCCCACTAATCGTCTCCAAGCTCACGTAATCGCCATAGCCTATCAGACATTCTCTTCCATGGGATTCTATGTAGCTGACCATGGATGGGGACCCAGGGTCCATAAAAAGGGTAAGAGAGATCCTGGGCGAGGTATGAACACTTAACACTCAGAGAACATTCTCATCTGTGGGCCTTTTCAAGTTTACGGCAATGACTCTGGTCACTAACTTGCCCGTCGAAGAATCTCCACCGAAACTTTCAGCCCCAGGACTTCTTGCAGGTCCTTCGTGATGAAGAAAGCTTTATCAACGACCTCACGGAGTCCCTAACATCCTAATTGGTGACCAAACGTCAACAATAGCTACCCACCCACCACTCCCCTTTCTCTCTTCTCTTCCCCCCCCCCCCCCCCTCAAAACCCTAGCTCCCAAATCCTAGCCCTTGCAAAAATTCCTGCACTTGCTCAATTTTATGCTATATAAATTTTGATGCTACATTCTTGATGAAATATTTAGCACATAAATGCATAAAGTATGAGAAATTTGAGAAAAAATTTCTGAATTTGAAAGAAATTGTTTACATTGCCTGCTTAGATCATTAGTTTTTGATATTTATAAATAAATTCAATTCATTAGATAAATCTTTAAAAACATCTAGGAGATATATACATTTTCTCTTAAAGTAATTGAATTACATTAATGTCCCATTCAGTCTTGGAATCACAAGGGCCCATCTGTTCCCTTTTATACTCATCATGGGCTCTCTATTAGTTATGCACACTCTTTATTAGTTGATGAGATCTCAACTAGAGGCCATGTAACATTTTATCTTTTTATTTAGGGGTGACTCCTTTAGTGGGTCAAATGAGTAAAATTTGTTCAAATTTTGTGGGATTAAAAATTGCTAAATGACATTGGCAAGGATTTTAGTAGCATGAAAAAATACAAATTGATTACTAAAGACTTGTTTGCCTTTACTTTAATTTTTATTTTCTATTTTAAAAATAACATTACAAAAAAATGCTTGGTACAATTATTTTTTTTACTAGTTATCATAAGTAATTTCATTTTGTATAGAAATTAAAAGTAAGAAATCCTTAATTTCAATATTTTTAAAAATAAAAATTTATATTTTTGTCATCACCATTAACATCACCTTGCTACCACAATGGCCACTACTTTCACCACAATTATTGCAACTACCATCCTCGCTATTGCTTGATAGCAATACTACTTTATTGCCATCATTTTTGCTACATCATTTATGCTTTTGCCATTACCATTATTGTTGTTGGCTCCACCACACTTTCATTATTATTATCATCATATCTGTTACATTACTAGCACCCCTACCTTGATCTTCTTCATTACTATTGCTATTAACACCACCACCATTTTTGTTACATCAACATGCCATTATTACTGCGTTTGCCCTACCATTATTAGGCTCACTGCCGTTGCCGCTGCAACTGTCATTATATTTATATATATATTTTTAAACTAACCATATCAAATATATTTAACTTTTAAAAATATTAAAATTTTTTTATAAATATAAAAAATAAAAGTGATGCCAAAAGACTCCTAACTTGCTCGGATTCTAATCAAGTTCATGTCAACTTGGCCAAGGAGGTATTTGGTTTCTTGTATTTTAAGTACAACTAATATAGATGTTTTATTTGTATTGGCAAATGCATATTAACTTGCATGCATTTGTAAATGCAGCTGCAATTCTTACATCTATTATTTAACATGAAGAGGGTGTGATCACCATACAACTAACATGGTCAGATTACCTCTACTTGTGTATAATATTACTTTTTTTAAAGAAAATATCATGTTGTCGCATTGTATAATAATCATAGGGTTCATCTAAGATACTTTATTTATTTATTTTTTCAAGAAAACAAGCTTTAATCCTACCGGCCGATGCCCCACTCACATATTAAAAGCCTTTTCTGTCATGCTTTAGCTCTTAGACTTTTATTTATTTACAGTGCAACCCACATACAATCAAAAGCATTGCAGCAAGAGCCAT
Organism: Calamus simplicifolius; assembly: GCA_900491605.1. Classification (NCBI taxonomy): domain Eukaryota; kingdom Viridiplantae; phylum Streptophyta; class Magnoliopsida; order Arecales; family Arecaceae; genus Calamus; species Calamus simplicifolius. Next base: position 202,820 of record UESW01004147.1, read on the forward strand.
AATCAATATGACATGATATAATTATAATATTATTATTTACTATACTAATTATAATTTAGTATAATAAATTATATTATAAATTATATTATCATATTATTATAATACTAAATATTATAATAACTAATTTTAATATATTATAATTATATATTATATTATTATTATTATTTATGATACTAATAACTGTAGTGATCAATACTATATTGTAATACTAAAATATGGTGTACTATAGCAAATCACATACTTAATATTAATGATATTATATGAATTCACATAATTATCTTTTTTTGTTCTTATAATTAATTTATATTATAATATATTAAAACTATTATTACATTTATTGTATTAATTATATTATGTTAATGTTCCCATATTGGGATTATTATATTATATATGTATATATACTACTTTATGATATTAAAAAAAATCATATTTCTATTACATAAGAAATATTGTAATAAGAATATCAAAATATCATGATCACTATTTATTGTCATTATCAAAATGATGTTATTATCATATATGATTATTAGGGATAAAGCATGTTGACACTAGCCTGGTATGGTTGCAATTAGGACTATATCTTGAGATGTGGCTATTTCTATATATCTAAATGCAAATAAAATGGCTTCAAGGTGCAATTAAGTTACATCTAGCTCATTTCAAACCATTAGAAATCTCCATCTATCTATATACAACTAGGATGTAGCATTTACAACCAAGATATATAAAACCAAAAATAACCCATTAATAAAAATATGTATGCTAGAACAATTAAATAACTTATTTTATTATAAAAATTACTAAGAAATAGTATGTAACAATCTTAAACTCCATCAAGGCCGGTCTCAAGCCCGAGTAAAGGAGAAGGGTTACGTTATTGACAACTAGCGTAAAAGTCCATCAGAACCTTAAAACAGAATCTGGTAAATCAAACTATACGAAGGGCTAGGATGTTCCCGTTAAGAAATGCATTGCATCTGCTTTCGGATGTTTTAAAAAATGGGCAAGAGGCATCGCACCGGCGCACAAGTGCGGTGATAAGCGAGCAAAGGTTCCTGACAAGTGCGGGTAAAAAAGTTAGTCCATGATAGTCAGCTTAGAGTAGCAACATGGAACATAGAAACACTAACAAGTAAAACTATAAAGATAGTGGACACTATGATTAGAAGAAAAGTAAATATAATATGCTTACAAAAGATTAAATGAGTAGGTGAAAGATCTAGAGAAATAAAGAATACATGATATAAATTATATTATACTAAAAATATAAAAATAGAAATAGAGTAGGAATAATTGTAGACAAGAATTTTAAGAAATATGTTATTAAGGTAACTAGGAAAGGAGATCGGATTATATTACTAAAGCTTATAATTGAGAATAATATAATTAACATAATTAGTGCATATGCACCACAAGTAGGATTAGACCAACAAACTAAGACATAATTTTGAAAAGACATAGATGAAGTAATGCAAGAAATATCACAAGAAAAAAAGATATTTGGAAGGAGGTTTAATGGACATATAGGTAAACAAAGGGATGGATATGAAATGGTACATGGAGGATATGAATTTGGAGATAGGAATGAAGCTGGTATGAGCTTATTAGATTTTGCAGTGGCGTATGATCTAACAATAGTAAACACTTATTTCAAAAAGAGATATGAATATTTAATAACATTTAAAAGTGAATCTAATAAAAGTTAAATAGATTTTTTTAACTAGAAGATAGATAAAATAACATGCAAAAATTGTAAAGTTATTCCAGAAGAAAGTTTAACTTCATAACATAGGATAATGGTAGCAGACATATGGATAAAAATAAAATCTTCAGTAAAACATAAAACTATTAATTCAAAAATTAAATGATAAAATTTGAAAGAAGAAAAACTAAAATTATTTAAAGAAACGTTAGTAAGAGTAATGACTATGAATATAGATAGTGATCCCAACTTAATATGAAAAGAAATAACTAAATGCATAAAAAATATAGCAAAAAAAGTTCTAAAAGAATCAAAAAGAGTAGGATTAGTAGAAAAGAAAACTTGTGATGGAACAAGAAAGTTTAAGCTATCATCAAGCTTAAAAGGATAAATTAAAAAATTTGGCAAGAGGTTAGGATTGAAAAAAGTCTTAAAACGTATAGGAATGCAAAGAAAAAAAGCTAAAAAGTGGTTAGTACTGCCAAACTTAAAGCCTATAATGAAAGGTGAAAAGACTATATATAAATTAGTAAAACTAAGAGAAAGAAAATAAAAGATCTTGACTATATTAAATGTATTAAGGATGAAAATGAAAATCTTAATAAAAAAAAGAAGAGATAAAAGAATGATGAAAAAGTTATTTTAAAAAATTATTAAATAAAAATAAGTTGATAAATTTAAGGATAGAAGGATGTGATAATCTAGAAGTAACAAATAAATATAATTTTTTTTTTATATTTAGTATGCTTGAGGTTAAAAAGGCTTTGAGTAAAATAAAAATGCAAAGGCATTAGGACCATATGCTATCTCTATTGAGATTTGGAAAGGCTTAGCAGAAATTGGAGTCATATGGTTAACTAATTTATTTAACAAGATTGTAGCAACTAAAAGAATACCGGATGATTGAAGAAAAAAGCATATTAATACTCATATATAAAAATAAAGAAGATATTCAAAACTGTGCAAATTATAGAGGAATTAAGTCAATGAGTCATATAATGAAATTATGGGAGAGAGTAATAGAAAATCAATTAAGAGCTAAAACTTTGGTGTCAAATAATTAATTTGGATTTATGCCTAGAAGATCGACCATGGAAGCTATTTATTTATTAAGAAGATTGATGGAGAGATATAGAGAAAAGAAAAAAGACTTTCATATGGTCTTTATTGATTTATAGAAAGCATATGATAGAGTCAATAAAGACCATATGATAGAGTACCTAGAGAAATAATATGGTAAATTTTAGAGAAAAAAAGAGTTACCAAAAGGTACATAGAATTGATAAAAGATATGTATGATAGAGCAATAACTATTGTTAAAAAAATAATAGAGAAATTAGTGAGTTTCCAATTACTGTAGGTTTACATCAAGGATCTGCCTTAAGTCCATATCTTTATATATTAGTTATGGATAAATTAGCCAAGCATATTCAAAATGATATCCCATGGTATATGTTATTTGCAGATGATATAGTGTTGATTGATAAAACTAAATCTGGAGTAAATGCTAAGCTAGAGAGTTGGAGAGAGGCTTTAGAATCTAAAAATTTTAAGATTAGTAGAACTAAAATTGAATACATGAATTATACTTTTAGTGGGAGTAGAAATAAAAATGAAGAAACAGTGAAGATTGTAAGCCAAGAGATATTAAGAAGTGAAAAATTTATGTATTTGAGATCAATTATCCAGCAAAAAGGTGAAATAGGTGAAGATATGAATTATAGGATAAAGTATGATGGATTAAGTGGAGGAGTGCTTCGAGAGTATTGTATGATCGATGCATCCCATTAAAATTAAAAGATAAATTCTATAAAACTGCTATTAGGCCAGCTAAGGGGCAATATTGAAATAATATATGAATACATTAAGTATAATAGAAATGCATATGTTAAGATGGATATATTGTAAAACTTTAAAAGATAAAATTAGAAATAAATATAAGAGAAATGATAGGAGTAACCCCAATTAAAAATAAAATAAAAAAAATTGATTACGATGGTTTGGACATATACAACTTAGACCTTTAGATGCTTCAGTTAGAAAGAGTGATCTTTTAATAATTTATGGTAAGGATAGAGATAGAGGTAGACCTAAACTAACATGAACTGAAATAATTAAAAATATATAACTATTTATAATTTAAATATCGATTTGGTCTTGAATAAAGCAGAGTGAAGAAAGCATATTCATATAGCTGACCCCATATAGTTGGGAAAAGGCTTAGATGAGTTGAGTTGAGTTGAGTTGAGTATGTAACAATCTTAGAAAGACATTAACACTTTATATCTAAGGAAAAAAAAAACACTTACTAAGGTGACAGCTAGATTATCATGTTTTTAGTAACAACATAAACAATTAATTACCATGCAATTTTTTATTATACTAAAAGCTTGACTATGATAAAGACTATGGTGGCACATTACATTCCCATTGTTTAAAAGATAAAATGCTATTATTTGTTTGTTTAAGAGGTGGTTGATTGTATTGACTTATGCCTAGTTTGGAAATGCTATTGGAGGGTCAAAAGCACTTCCTCAAGCCCAAAATACTCTAAATATAGATGATATTTGAAAAAAATTTTGAATTAGCTTTCCAAAAGAATCAACCTTGCATGAAAGTCAAAAAAGGATTTATTTAGCAAAAGTTTTAATTTGATGCTTCTACCCAAGAACACTTTCCTCTATTGGAAAGTAAGTTCCCTGAAGAAATTGCCTGTTAGCTTCCTTTCATTTATAGTATAATACTATTATAATGTTGTAATATTATTTTAATATATTTCTATTATATAAAAATACTTGGATAATATTATAACATAATACTATCAAATATTATATGATTACATTCCTATATATTATCATAATTAATATTTTAAAATATTAATTTTATTTTAATGACATGTTAAAAATTATTATATTATATTATCACTTGATGGTAAATTAATAATTCTATAATTTTATTATTATAATAATAATAGCAATTGTGATGCTTTGTTTCAAATTTTTGAATTACATTTATAAACTAAAAAACTTACATGATATTGTTATGTGTCATATAACAATACTGTACTTATAACATTATATTATACTATAGTAATATCATATAATGCTATATTACTGTCATTAGTATAACATCATAATCATATTTTAATAGTATGATATAATCATATTTTAATAGTATGATATAATAGTATTCCAATAATGCTATATGATTATATTAATATTATACCATTCAAAATAAATGATTAGTAAATTAAATATAGTTTATATAACCATTTTAATAGTATCAAGAATTAAAAGAAATTGAAAGAATTAGGCAATGTTTTTTTGTCATTTTTCATGTCAAATGCATTTTCTCAATTTAATTATCAAATAAATGCTTACGTTTCATATAATAACATTTTAGTTACAAACATTATGCTTTATTTATTTCTTTAAGGGTCTATTTGGATTTCTGAAGGAGAAAAAAGAAGAGGGTGAAAGGAGAAAGAAGAGAAGGGAAGGGAAGGAAAGGGAAGAAAGGATTGTTACTCTCTTTTTATTTGAAAAAAGGAATGAGAAAGGAGGGTAATTTGCATTCATCTTATTTGAATAACAAAGAAGAAGGAGAAAAAAGTAATGGTTATAATATCATAAATAGACCCTTTAGTATAAGAAGAGTTCAAATTAATTTGTAGGGATAGAATTAAAAAGACAGGGCAAAAATTATAAAACATTCCTCTCCCCTTTTTTTCCCCTAATACGAGGGATAAAGAGTTTTAGACTTTTGAGAGGGAATGAAGGGGAATAAGTAATTTTTTCCCCTCCCTCTCCCTCTCCTTATTTTTCCTCCCTCCTAAACAAAAGATTTCAAGGATAATTATAATCTAACCCTATAGTTTGGTGAATTTTCAAAATAAACCCTAGCATTTTTTAGTTAGTGCACTTAAAATCCTCTATCTATCTAGAGACTTGTGGCATTTGGTAACAAAAAAGGTGCCATTATATAGCTGGGACTTGAGTGTGTTTTTAGGGCTCCAATATCTAGTTGAAATCTTCATCCATTGTGGTTGAGAGCTCCCTTCCCTTTGATTGAGAGCTTCATTTCAATGATGTTGCTTGTACGGTGGAAACAATGACTATATGAAAGATGTCATACAATGCATATATGGAGAAAGGGCTTGGTTAAAGATATTTGGACATTATTAAATCCAGTTAGAAGATTTCTTAGTTATCGAAGATACAAGGTAACATACTTCTCTTCCTCCTTTGCATGATGTCTTGGCTCATTTTTTTGGCCTAATTTCTAGTTACTTTCTTGGCTCATTTTTTTTCCTTTCTTTTGTTTGGCTCATAGACCCATGGTGCTTGTGGATTTTTCTCTAGTTCAATCTTCCTATGTATGCATATGTTAGACAAGTTGTGGCAAGAATTTTTTATCAAAGATCTTAATTACAATATCACATCGTGCACCATATGAAGGAGAAGTGGCTTATTTATTTCCTGATGGCATAAATTGTGCTAAACATCTTATTTATAATGGAAAAGTTGTAATTACAATAGAAAAGTTCTAACTGAGAGTACTATGCAATGGATGTTTTGTCATGAGCATTAACAATGAACCTTTATAATGAAGCCTTAGTGGGGTAACAATTTTGTATTCATTTATTTTAAATTTGTTTTCTAATTTTATATTCATTCAATGGTTGAACATTGAATCAATACTCTAAATGGAGTAGCTACTTTGTTCAATGCAATAATAATGTGGACATTGAATTAATCCAATTTAATTTTAAGTAGCAATAAATGCTCTATCCTAATTGATTATATGTTTGTTGATGACCTCCTCTTCTTAAGAGCTCAGAACTATTGACAACAATTCATAAATTACACAAACACATAAATTCAAACTATAACATATAATCTTAAGTTAAATAATACATAAATTGCAACGTATAGTCTAGCAACCTTTCTTATAATTACCTTGAACAATAGATGACCTAGAGCTATCTACATTTCAACAGTTAGTAACATGTAACAACTATACCTATACAACAACTAACAATAAGCAACATATATAATCTAAAGTGTTTACAAGCTAATTATATAAACAAAATGCAACTTCTACAAATAAATAAGCTTTGAATTATGCAACTATACAACGATAAAACATCCAAAATAAGCTTTATCAAAAGGATAGAGTCACTTTGATGACAACAAATACAAAATCAATTCAAACTTTCACAGACCATCGTAATAAATATAAAATCAAACCAAGATGTCACAATTAATATGAAATTAGTCCAAATGATCACAAACTTTCATAGTAAACATAAAGCAGTTCAAATTATCACAATCCATCTAAAATATACACTGCTAATACAAATTGTTTATAAACCATACAAACAAAATGCTCAAAATCACGGTCTTAAACTATACAAAAGTCACTGAACACAAATCACTATCAACTACATAGAAAATATAAAACCATCTACAAACCTAGTATCCAAGAATAAAAATTATCCATAAGTATAAACTCTCCATAAATACACAAAAACTACTACGTGTCCATATGGTGCCTTTCTCTTTCTCTTTCCCTTTGGATTTGCAACCTTTCTTTGTACTGTGATATAAAAGTAAGTGAACTACAAAAATAAATGAGTAACTAAGAAACATAAATTAATTTCTTTGTTTCTAAAAACAAGTGAAATTGAGTGGTACTGAGAAACATCAATTAATCAATCAGAAATATCAATCAAATGGCAAATAGCTAATAGAAGTAATACCACTGTCTCATTATGGATATCAGCAGTTGTTTTGAACTCCATAAATATTGATTCTTACTTTGAGCTTGTAATGAGTTTAATAAATTTAACGTGCAAGACACTAACCTAATTAAACCTTAAAAAATATACTATAATGGTAATAAAATAGAGGACACTTATAGATTGTTTCAATCTTTTATGGCACACTTTTTATTCTTATAATTGGTCCCTTACATGTCTTTTGATTGTGGTCATAAGAACATTGTCTACACTTGAAACTTATATTATCCTTTGTAATTTATTTGAGTTCTATGGCTCTTTAGGATCCCTACTTCTTTACTCTTTAGGCTTGCCATTGGGTCTTCTTAGGATTAGGGATATAATAGGATCAAGGCCTATTTTAGGCCACATGTCTTGACTATTTAAGGGATTCATCAAGTAGGAGTATGTGCATAGATAGGTTTCTACATGATGTGCTCTATGAATATAGTCTTTTAGCCTCTTTTTGATAAAAGATTAAACTTAAACTTATCACACCAACTTAATAGAACCTCTAGTTAAGATGGTGTCCAAGCTTTAGATGCATTTTTTAACTTATCTAACTTCTTCTGAGTTTTGGGGCAAATGTCTACTTTATACTTTATCATGTTATCTCTATTCTCATGATGTCGAACCATTATCTAATATTATTAGAATTGGTTAGTTACTAGCCTCTACTATGGTAGTATGAATGACTCACTTGTATTATTTAAAAGATTGTCACACTTATAAAACAAGCTAAATTCATGTATGCACCAATGAGCTTTATCTAAACCCATCAACAAATTATATGGTGAGTTAGTGGCTATCATTTTCATATTCTTTTCCCACTCAACATAGGCGGTTGGCTTAGCTATATCCATATTCTATCTTTTAGCCACTTTTCCTTAAATTCTTTCTTGAAATTTTCATACAAGTACCAACAAAATCTATGATGCACCCTAAGGCAAAACTATAGGAAAGCTTGGAATTAATCTCTGCAGCATATATAAATCAAGACATTATCATTTATATTATGCCTTAGCTTAGAATCAAAATAGCATTTAAAAAAATAATTATTGGACTATATTTTGTTGATTACTTATAAAAGTTTATCTATGTGTCAATAGGACCTATATTTTAAGCAAGCTTATGAAAAACTAAGTTCATTTGTCCTTACATTCTAGCTCCACAATAGTATATGCAAAAGAGTACATTACATTATTCCCATCATAGCTAGCAACAACCAAAGGCCGACCTTGCTTATGTCCTTTAGGATAATAACCATCAAGCACAATCAACCCTGCAACCATATAAAAGTCTGTTCTTCATAGGCCTCAAGCTTATGTACATTCTCTAAACCTTGGCTCCATAATTAGGGATGACCTATCAACTTAGCTAATTGCATGTGTATCCTCATTTATTTTTCTTAGATTTACATAGTAATCCTAAAGCTTAGAATACTACTCAGCTACACTCTCCAATATCCCATCCATTGCCTTTTGCTTTGCTCTATAGCATTTCATTTTAGAGACATTGACGGTATAATCATGCCTAACTCCCTCTTTAATCTCTCTTACCTTCCAAAAAGGAGTAGCCCTAAATATATCAGGTATTCTTAGCAATTCAATTAGATGCCACTAACACGTTGGAGTGTGTTCTTATGCAACTATGATTAGAGATCAATGTTTTAAACTACAATGCATCTTCAACTCTAGAAGGATAAACTTTCTATTTACAACCTTCTACACACTTTGCTTGAACCTTTCATTTCTCACTCTTAGTGAATCTTATTTGATTGCCATCACTAGTAGCATATTCTCTAATTACATTCTTGAACTCCTCTACACTACTAAATACCATCTTCAATGTCAATTACATCTTTCTCATATTAGTTTTTAACCAAACTTAGAAAAACGATGAGGTCCTTCAATATCATGTTCTACATTAAAGGGAATGGAAGTGATAAGCTCTCTTGATGTTCAATCTTTTAATAGGTTGTCATCAATCTCAGGCATAAACCTTTCTTTGTATTCTTTTCATTTCTATCCTCTTATAGATTGGTATCAATAATTTTATCATGCATAACATCATTAAGACCAATCACTCCTACCTAATTCATTTACATAGTCACTATCCGTCTCATCATCTGCATCATAATTGTCTCCAACATCCCTTGCATCATTTGTTTTATCAAAATGCATTCTCTACATCCCTTCAATAGTGTAAACATTTGGAGCCTTAGTAGCCTCATGCACCACCTATTGAGATTTCGTAGTCTTTGGACCCGAGAGTAGCAATAACTCTTCATTGATATAGGCTAAGTACTAAAAGTATGCTTCATATAAATCTCAACAGTGTCATAGTTAAGCATTCAACCATATTCAACACATTCTTTTCATTAGATAATAATTTTAATCTTGAGACAATGGTTTTAAGGAACTCTATAATAGATGCTACATAATCATTAATCCTAAACTTTTGCACCATTGCCTCAAACTCAGGTATAAACAATTTATCCACATTAACATTATAAAATATATCAACTCTCCTTCTAGTATATTGTTGGCCCAGATGGCAACCCAAGAGGGGGGAGGGGGGGGGGGATGAATTGGGTTCTTAAAAAATTTAACCTTTTAAAACGATTGGCTTTGGAATACACAAGATTAAGTGCAGGATAAATATTAACCACAAACAAAGAGATAGAGAGAGAGAATCAAAACACGGCAAACACAAGGATTTTATAGTGGTTCGGTGTATCCAACACCTACGTCCACTCCCAAGTACCACTTGGGTCCACACTATAATCTACTAGATTACAGCCGAGTTGTTTTACAAGCTCACAACTCAAAACTTGTTGTTTCCCACGGGATCACAACGAACCCAGCTGATTTTCCGGGCTCACCAGCACAAAACCCAAACTCAAGCTAATCTAGCTTGACCCGAGGTATACTACCTCCACTAATTCAATCCCCCTGATTGAACTAGCAAAAACAAATGAGAATAGAGTTTACAATAACAAACAGCTCCTCAAATGAGCAAATATTCAATATAAATAAACAAGGTTAGAAAAGCCTGTTTGAAGCAGAGTTGATTTGATCTTTTCTTTTCTTCTTTTCTCTTCTCCTTTGAGATGTTGAATCAGGCCTCAGCTTGGATTCTTCACAAAGATTGCAGATGAGAAGTTGGGAAAAAAAGGCTTTGGCTCTCTTTTTCTTCTTTTGGAAAATCCTCCGATTTTGAACTTGAATGCCTTGGATTTCTCTTTGAGCTTTCTGGAGTTGATGGATTTGAACTTTAACTCTTTCCTCTTGATTTCTTGCTCAAGACTTCTCGGATTTTTCAATTTGTTTTCTCTCTATTTTTTTCATTTTTTTCAAACGGACGGACTCCCCTTTTATAGATTCTTCTTTTATCCAAGATTAGGTGAAAAACTAGCCGTTATTTCTATCCTTGGATTCCTCCTACACACAAGAAAAGTATCGTTAGAGATTAGGTGAGAAAATATTACCGTTAGAGGCCGTTCTGACACTTTGAAAATCCGTTCCTGATAGGTTGGAGTCGGCTCCAACTTTTCAGGTGTCGGCTCCAAGTCGAGTATCCAAAAATAGAAAGTAAAAGTTCGTTGAGGAGTCGGCTCCGAAAAAGGTAAGTGTCGGCTCGTCGCATTCGGGAGTCGGCTCCGAAAAACTGTAAGTGTCGGCTCCAGAGTAGTCCAAAAACATGCTTTCTGTTCTCGTATTAGTCGGCTCCTGAAATCTAGGTGTCGGCTCCGAAACTCTGAGTGTCGACTCCTGACCATGCCAAAAATCAGGAAAGCATCTGATCCGCCATGGGGTCGGCTCCAGACCTTCTAGGTGTCGACTCCAGCTCTGAATTTTGAAACATACTTCTGGCAATTGATTCAAAATATTTCTTTATCCTTTTTGATTGATCAAATCTTTTTAAGCCCTGAAACACTTGTTAAATCTATTAGTAATAAAATGAATATACTCATATCTTTTATTAATCATCAAAATCAATAATTGGGTCAACAATCTCCCCCTTTTTGATGATTATAAAAACATTGAGTATATGCATGAGTAAACAATAGGATTCTCACTCCAATTTTCTTAAATGTTTGTCCCTCACAGGTAAGCTCCCCTGAATGAGGTAGCTCCCCCTATGATGTTCAATTTAACAATTGTTCTTCCTTTTAACAGAAAATTTTAATGTTTGATACCAATTTTAATTGCCTCTCCTTATGTGCAGTTAATTAGATACCAATAAATTAAGCTTAATTGAGCTTACTTGATCCAATGCATATACAAAAGCTAAATATTTCTCCCTCTTTTTTGTTTTACATTCAATGCATATACGATTAGGAAATGCTTACATAACTCTCCCCCTTTTTTGTAATCAACAAAAAGATCAAGAAGGGTTAAGTAAAATGACAAAATTGATAGATTTTTCAAGGATCAAAAGATATTCATTAAGTATAAGATAAGTTCATTACATCAAAAGTCAAATATTACAACATGAAACTCTACTATATCAAACATCAAGCTATACATCATTACATTAAAGCTTCAAGATAAATCAACATCAAACTAGACTAATTATCAAAGACACTTCATTACAAGATAATTACAAATTATTTCTAATATGTCTTTGCAGTTCTTCTACAATCCTTGCCATCCCTTCACTCTGAGTCCTTACAAATTCCTTTAATCTTCTATCAACAAATGCACATGCAGTCATAATTTTGTCCTGAAGCTCAGCATTGCATTTGGAGTAAGTCTCTGAGTCTCCACCAATATCCTTAAGCTCTTCAAATATGTTCTTGAGATCATTCTTTAAGGATTCAGCAGAGGAACCAAGGGTAGACTCAATCATTCTAATGCGATCATCCAAAGAGTAAAGGGTTTCTTTCAAATTCATAAATTGGCTATCAAACTCTGTCTTCATTTCTTCTTTTTGAGCATCAAGTAAACTCTTGAGTTGCTCTAACTGAATATCTGAAAATCCGACAGATGACATAGGTGGCGACAGGAACTGGAGCAGGAGCAGGAGGTGGTGAAGATCTGCTAGGCTCTGGTGAAGGATGCCTCGCTGATGGACCAACCTCAGATGGTGCAGAAGTCCTAATGGCTCTCTCATCCAGATGACCTTTCCTCTCCCATTGACCATTAACCTTCACAAAGCCCATCCGGTGCACAGTAGCCAAGCTATAGTAATCAGTGTGTCTAAGGTTCTTTGATGGCTCATTATCAGAAATTACAATACCTTGACTTCTAAACACCATAGTCAAAATCATACCATAGGGCAGTGAAGATCTCCTTTTGCCCCAGCCTCAGCCATGTAGAAAATCATCATCCCAGCAAGGTTAATAGGCTGACCAGTCAGAACACTGTCCATAACTACAATGTCTCGCTCTGAGACATACTCAAATCGGCCAGTCTTAGGGAATAAGATCCTACTACAGATGTTGTGAAGTAATCTAAGCTCCAAGGGCAACTGATTAGCCCTAACTTCTTCAAATTCAGACACTTCTCTTCCTAACATCCTTGATAATGCATCAGACCTCTCACTATGAATGTCAGCAACTAATCCAGTGACAGGGATGCTCAGAAGATGTCCTAAACTCTGAAAGGTAAGGTGAACTCTCTTCCCTCTAACAGAACTGATAATCCCACCGTCTCCCTTGATAAATTGAAATAGAATTCCTTAACTAGGGCGGATAAGTGGGAACATCCAACGAACAGACCTTGTCCCAGCCAAGCTCTTTAATTTGTCTTCCAATAGAAAATCCCTCGGCCTCAAGAAATCAAAATCTACTTTTCTACCCATAGTAATAACTCTCCCGGCTAAAGTATCTACCTGAGGAGATGAGGGACCAGGATTATCTGAAGGAGTTGAGGAAGAATCATCGCTTGGAGATGGCTCACGGACGGGACGCCGAGCCGTACGCTTCCCGGTGGTTACGGGAGCTCCAAGAACCGATCCTCTCCGCTTAGGTGCCATAGAAATCCTTGGGAATGTTTGATTTGAGGAGAATTTGGCTTAGGGAGGTTTTGAGAGTTTGGAGAGTTTGGAAAGGGATTGGAAATGATAGAAATGACGAAGGTGTCGACTCTGCCCTAATAAAGTCAATTTGGGACCACCAGGTGTCGACTCCCGCAAAGTCGGGTGTCGACTCCAAGTCGCTAACACAGTTAGCGCTCGAACTGGAGTCGGCTCCACTTATACGGGTGTCGGCTCCAAGGTCAAGGACCGAGAGCGACACAGAAGAGGTGTCGACTCCTCAAATTGAGGTGTCGACTCCACTGACAGTTTCAGAGAAAAAATAAATGAGTTTCAAACATCCGAAACTTGTCAAAATAAGGTCAATAAATTTTTGAAAAAATCTTTGGAATCAAATTGCATAGATGACTAGATAAATTGTCCTTAAAATATGAAAGGAATCTCAGGAAATTAATAGAATCTAGATAGTCATTCCTTAAGGGTTTCAAAATCATTCCAAAGGGTCACAAATCCCTAATTCACCTCTAAGATAACAAAATCTCTCTTCACTCAAAGGTTTTGTAAATATGTCAGCTAATTGTTCTTCAGTATTAACATAATCAAGACAAATTTCATTATTAGCTACATGTTCTCTTATAAAGTGATATCTAATTTCAATGTGTTTGGTTCTTGAATGTTGAATTGGATTTTTAGTTAAATTTATTGCACTTGTATTATCACATCTAATAGGAGTTTTATCAAGTGTTATGCCATAATCTTCAAGTTGTCGCTTAATCCAAAGGATTTGAGCACAGCAACTTCCAGCTGCAACATATTCTGCTTCAGCAGTAGATAATGCAACCGAATTTTGCTTTTTGCTAAACCAAGAGATTAAGTTACTTCCTAAGAATTGACATGCACCACTTGTACTTTTTCTATCTAGTTTACATCCAGCATAGTCAGAGTCAGAATATGCAATCAAGTTTAGTGTTGAGTCTCTAGAATACCATAATCCTACATTTTTAGTTCCACTTAGATATCTTAAGATTCTTTTCACAGCAATTAAGTGAGATTCTTTAGGTTCAGATTGAAATCTAGCACATAGACAAACAGCAAACATGATATCTGGTCTACTTGCAGTTAAGTAAAGTAGAGATCCGATCATACCTCTGTAGTACTTTTGATCTACTTTCTTACCATCTTCATCTTTGTCTAATTTGCATGAAGGACTCATAGGTGTTCCAAGGGGTTTGATTGACTCCATTCCAAACTTCTTGAGAAGTTCCTTTGTGTATTTTGCTTGGTTGATGAAAATCCCTCTTTGCTTTGCTTGATTTGAAGTCCTAGGAAGAAGTTGAGTTCTCCCATCATGCTCATTTCGAATTCACCCTGCATTAACTTAGCAAATTCTTGACACAAGAGATTGTTAGTAGCACCGAATACAATATCATCAACATATATTTGTACTACTAATAAATCCTTGTCTTTTCTTTTCAAAAATAAGGTTTTATCTACATTTCCTCTAGTGAAATCATTTTCAATCAGAAATTTGCTTAATCTATCATACCAAGCTCTAGGTGCTTGTTTAAACCATATAGTGCTTTGTGCAATTTAAAAACATGATTTGGAAATTCATGATCTTCAAAACCAGGTGGTTGTTCAACAAAAACTTCTCATTTATAAATCCATTTAAAAATGCACTTTTAACATCCATTTGAAATAAATTGATATGCATATGACATGCAAATGCAGTAGTAATCTAATTGCTTCTAATCTAGCTACAGGTGCAAAAGTTTCATCAAAATCAATTCCTTCTTCTTGATTATATCCTTTTGCACTAATCTAGCTTTGTTTCTAATTACTATGCCATTTTCATCTAATTTATTTCTAAATACCCATTTTGATCCTATAACTGAATGATCTTTAGGTCTATCAACTAAGGACCAGACATTATTCCTAGTAAATTGATTTAATTCTCTTGCATAGCTAACATCCAATTATTATCTTTTTCAGCTTCTTCAATAGTTTTAGGTTCAATTTGAGATACAAATGCAAGATGATTATTGATGTTTCTCATTGATGATCTAGTTCTTACTCCTTGAGATGGATCACCTATAATTAATTCTTTTGGATGACCATAGGCATATCTCCAATCTCTAGGAAGATCTACATCATTATGATTTGCATCAACAACATCAACACTAGGAGAATCATCATCTTTAGCTTCTTGTTCATGATCTGAAGATACATCTATATTCAATTTTTCAATATCTCTTTCTAATATGTTTGTATCTTCCTCATCATCAATCTTTCCTGAACTCGATGCTAAAGATTCATCAAAAACTACATGAATAGATTCTTCTACAATTAAGTTTCTCTTGTTAAACACTCTATAGGCTTTACTAGATGTTGAATATCCTAAGAATATGCCTTCATCTGATTTTGCATCAAATTTTCCTAGATTATCTTTACCATTATTATGAATGAAACATTTACAACCAAATGCATGAAAATAACTATGTTTGGTTTTCTATTGTTCCATAGTTCATAAGGAGTTTTCTTAAGGATTGGCCTAATTAAAGCTCTATTAAGAATGTAACATGCCGTGTTTATAGCTTCCGCCCAAAGTACTTTGGTAGGTTGCTTTCACATAGCATGGTACGGGCCATGTCTTCTAAGGTTCTATTTTTTCTTTCTACAACTCCATTTTGTTGTGGTGTCCTAGGTGCAGAAAATTATGATGGATGCCATTTTCAATGCAAAAGTTTTCAAATAAATGATTTTCAAATTCAGTGCCATGATCACTTCTAAGAGACACTATGGTGTTGTTTTTCTCATTTGTGACCTTCTTGAAGAATTTCAAAAATATTGGAAAGGTCTCATCTTTATGAGCTAAAAATAATACCCAAGTGTATCTAGAATAATCATCTACAATCACAAGACCATATTTCTTTCCTCCTAGACTAGTGGTTCTAGTAGGTCCAAAAGATCCATGTGAAGTAGTTCAAGTGGCCTAGAAGTGGAAACAATATTTTTAGTTTTGAAAGAGTTTCTAGTTTGTTTTCCAAATTGACATGCATCACAAATTTTGTTATTTTCAAAATCTAGTTGTGGAAGGCCTTTTACTAAATCCATTCTAATTAATTTTGAAATTAGGTGTGTGCTTGCATGACCTAATCTACGATGCCACAACCATCCAATCTCATTCATATTAGCATTATTAGCAACTAAGCAATGATTACTAGTAGACAAATTGTCTAAATCAATCAAGTATACATTGCCATTTCTATTTCCAATAAATACAATGCTATTATCAATGGGATTAGAAACAGTGCAAATAGAAGCTTCAAATGATACTTTGAAACCTTTATCACACAATTGGCTAATACTAATTAGATTATGCTTTAAACCATTAATATAAGACATTTTCAATAAATGTGGAGGGAGTTATTTGAATTTTACCAAATCCCATGATTTGGCCTTTGCCATTGTCACCAAATGTAACAACTCCTCCCTTTTTGCTTTCAAGGGTGATGAATTGATCCTTGTCACCCGTCATGTGTCTTGAGCAGCCACTATCGAGATACCACTTTCGCTTTGATCTTTTGGCCGCAAGACACTCCTGCAAAAATGATCAAGTCTTATATTTAGGTACCCAAGCCTTCTTGGGTCCTTCATGGTTAGTAGCAATAAAGATTGTTCCTTTTGGAACCCATATTTTCTTTCCTTTACTACTTAAATTCTTGTTAATTTTCTTAAAATTACATTCAAGGCTTTGTGTCCCTTTTTGTTACAATAATGACATAAAACTTCATTTTTATCTTGTTCTTTTCTAAAGAAGTTTTTGACATACTTTTGTTTTATGTTAGGCCTATAACCTAATCCCTTATCAAATAGCTCTTTGATTGCTCAATAATAAATTAAGTTTTTCAGAACTATATGTAAATTTATCAACTATATTTTTATATTTATCAACTTCCTTCTTTAATCTATCATTTTCATTGGAAATTGATCCTTTTTCTTCAATCAAAGCTTCATTTTCTGATTTCAATTTTTCAACTTCATGAGTAAGATTATCTTTTTTGTTGATAAGATTTAGATTATCATTTTTCAATGATTTGTTTTTCTTTTTCAAACCTTAAAATCTCTTACTAACTCATTAAATGCATCATATAATTCTTCAAAAGTGAAATCATCATAAGGTGTTTCAGAACTTACCTCAATGTCGTCGTTTGCCATAAAGCAAATGTTGGCAACTTCCTTTTGTTCCTCCTCGGAAGAGGATTCTTCACTATCACTCCATGTTGCAACATAAGCCTTCTTCTTCTTGTAGACTTTCTTCAATTGAGGACAGTCATATCTGAAATGCCCCGGTTTCTTGCACTCATAACATATTAAGGGCTCTTTTCTTTTTCTTTGTCCTTCTCTTTCTCTTTTTCTCCTTCCATTTTTGTTCCAGACTTTTTCTTGTGGAAGGGTCTCCTTCTTTGCATGAACCTTTTGAATTTCTTTGCAAGGAGTGTCTCATCATCATCACCATCACTGCAGCTTTCCTCACTTTCTGCAGCCTTTGAGGGCAATATTTTTTCTTCTTGACTTCCTCCTCTTGATGTTGTTTCATAGTCAGCTCATGAGTCATTAAGGATCCAAGTAGCTCCTCCAAAGGTAAAACATTTAAATCCTTGGCTTCTTGGATTGCAGTCACCTTCGCTTCCCATGATCTTGGAAGTGACCTAAGAATTTTACGCACAAGTTCAGAATTAGTATAGTCTTACCAAGACTTTTCAAGCCATTAACAATATCAGTGAATCTTGTGTACATGCATGTAATTGTTTCAGTTTGTTCCATGCTAAATAGTTCATATTTATGCACCAAAATATTAATTTTTGATTCTTTTACTTGATTAGTACCCTCATGGGTAACTTCTAATCTATCCCAAATTTTTTTTGGAAATACATGTAGAAATTCGATTAAATTCATTTGCATCCAATGAACAATACAAAATTCATGGCTTTAGCATTGAGCTGAGCCAACTTCTTATCATGTTCATCCCATTCCGTTTCCGGTTTAGGAATCACCATGTTGTCTACTTAATTGTGGGTGTGTGGGACCATTAACTATGATTCCCCATAAGTCATAGTCAAGTGCTTGAATAAAAATCTTCATCCTAGCTTTCCAATAACTATAATTAGTTCCATTAAATAAAGGAGGTCGATTAGTGGATTGACCTTCTAAATAAGATGAGCTAGCTTGAGCTGCCATTTGGATCTTTAGCTCTTGATCGTTAGACCAAATTCAAATGAGCACTTGCTCTGATACCAATTGTTGGCCCAGATGGCAACCCAAGAGGGGGGGGTGAATTGGGTTCTTAAAAAATTTAACCTTTTAAAATGATTGGCTTTGGAATACACAAGATTAAGTGCAGGATAAATATTAACCACAAACAAAGAGATAGAGAGAGAGATCAAAACACGGCAAACACAAGGATTTTATAGTGGTTCGGTGTATCCAACACCTACGTCCACTCCCAAGTACCACTTGGGTCCACACTATAATCTACTAGATTACAACCGAGTTGTTTTACAAGCTCACAACTCAAAACTTGTTGTTTCTCACGGGATCACAATGAACCCAGTTGGTTTTCTGGGCTCACCAGCACAAAACCCAAACCCAAGCTAATCTAGCTTGACCCGAGGTATACTACCTCCACTAATTCAATCCCCCTGATTGAACTAGCAAAAATAAATGAGAATAGAGTTTACAATAACAAACAGCTCCTCAAATGAGCAAATATTCAATATAAATAAACAAGGTTAGAAAAGCCTATTTGAAGCAGAGTTGATTTGAGCTTTTCTTCTTTTCTTCTTCTTCTCCTTTGAGATGTTGAATCAGGCCTCAGCTCGGATTCTTCACAAAGATTGCAGATGAGAAGTTGGGAAAAACATGGCTTTTGGCTCTCTTTTTCTTCTTTTGGAAAATCCTTCGATTTTGAACTTGAATGCCTTGGATTTCTCTTTGAGCTTTTGGAGTTGATGGATTTGAACTTTAACTCTTTCCTCTTGATTTCTTGCTTAAGACTTCTCGGATTTTTTAATTTATTTTTTCTCTATTTTTTCATCATTTTTTCAAACGACGGACTCCCCTTTTATAGATTCTTCTTTTATCCAAGATTAGGTGAAAAACTAGCAGTTATTTTGTCCTTGGATTCCTCCTACACAAGAAAAGTATCCGTTAGAGATTAGGTGAGAAAATATTACCGTTGGAGGCCGTTCTGACACTTTGAAAATCCGTTCCTGACAGGTTGGAGTCGGCTCCAACTTTTCAGGTGTCGGCTCCAAGTCGAGTATCCAAAAATAGAAAGTAAAAGTTCGTTGAGGAGTCGGCTCCGAAAAAGGTAAGTGTCGGCTCGTCGCATTCGGGAGTCGGCTCGAAAACTGTAAGTGTCGGCTCCAGAGTAGTCCAAAAACATGCTTTCTGTTCTCGTATTGGAGTCGGCTCCAGAGACTGTAAGTGTCGGCTCCTGAAATCTAGGTGTCGGCTCCGAAACTCTGAGTGTCGACTCCTGACCGTGCCAAAAATCAGGAAAGCATCTGATCCGCCATGGGGTCGGCTCCAGACCTTCTAGGTGTCGACTCCAAGCTCTGAATTTTGAAATACTTCTGGCAATTGATTCAAAAACATTTCTTTATCCTTTTTGATTGATCAAATCTTTTTAAGCCCTGAAACACTTGTTAAATCTATTAGTAATAAAATGAATATATCATATCTTTTTATTAATCATCAAAATCAATAATTGGTCAACATATATTTCTTGAATGAGTTATTAGTAAAAAACTTACCATGATGAAAAACAATAGATAAGTATAATTCCTCTATCTCTACGTCATAGTAGCCAACAAATAGTCAACTAACAAACCACTAATAATCGACTAATATTTAATAATTTAGTTAAATATCAAAATTTAACAATCGATAGCTAATAGTACATTAATAATCAACAATAGTTTGCTCTATAATGTCGTCTATGATAGAAGGAACAAATTATTATTGTCAATAGATAGGGACCTAATATAAAGCACTATCAACAATAGTTAACAATAGCATATACACTCGAAAACTAGTCCTATTTTACAATCAGAATAATGAAGACTACAATAATGAGAGACCACCAAAATGATTAATTATACCAATTTATTTTAATGTTCTACATATGATAATAATGGCGACCAATATCCATCAATAAGAAACTCAACTAAAATATATTTTTACAAATAGAAGGCTCCAAAAGCCAAAATCTCAAAATCTCAAAACCAAAAAAAAAAAAAACTACTTCTCATTGTTACGTGTTCGTCTTGAAAGGTACAAAAGGATATTATATTCAATGAGCCTAAAATTAATAGAAAGGATCACATGCCAAATCATATAAAACAAATCTTAAAACTATTCCAAAAATCACATAATTCAAATTGAAATACTCTAGGCCATAAGAGCCACAACATTAAATTATAGACACTAAGAGAGAAATATGGACCTTTTACAGCAAAATTGGACATTCTTTGGGACCACAAACTTTTGACGATAAGTGTTACAAAGAATCTTTATTCCTTTCAATAATGAGTGTCATATAATCTGTCCTACTAGCCAGTTGATTTTATATTCTCGATGAAGAGCTCAGTGGATGTAGGTTCATTTAGCATATGAAAAGTCACAATAAAAAGGCAAATTAATTAGTATATGCTATTAAATGTTAACAAATTAAACATCATCTATCTTTAGATGTTCATTGTGTTTTAAGTGTAATAATAAAATATTTTAAAAACTATTTTGATATTTTACTAATTCTAAAGCATAAAATGTAAGGCCCGCACTAACATTTGTCTTTAGATAAATGAAAGGATTTAAATCTAATAACTAAAAATATTTCAAATTTATTTTAATATTTTATTAATTTCAAATATCAAATGTAATAAAAAAATAAAAAATAATATAATATAATTATCCCAAAGATTTTGTTACCCTTTCCTTTCTTTCTCGTCCCCTCATCTCCCTCCATCCATCCAAAGAAACCACCGTGGGATAGCGCATTAAACCGGAGTGGTGAGGAGCCGACCTCCGTGGCTCGGTCACAGGTTTCGATCGACCCAGTCCCCGAAGTAAAAGACCTTCCACCGTTTGGTCTTCCCAACTCTGTGATTCTCCAGTTGGGGACCGGATCCGACACCGGCCGTCGTTCCGCCCCGCAATTCCCAATTCCTACTCTCCACGTTGCAGTCTAATCCCCCCGGATTCATCGGCTCACCGCCGGAATGAAGGACACAGGCGGCGCTGCCGCCACAGCGGCCGCGGTGGCGGAGCTGCCGCTGGGGCAGAAGCTGATCAAGGTGATCAGTAACGTCTGCTTCACCGCCTTCGTTTTCTCCGTGCTCGTCTTCACCGTCATCGCCGTCACCTACCAGCCCCCCGACCCCTGGCTCCAGTCGTCCGCCGCCCTCACTAAGAACCTGGCCGCCATCCTCCCCAACGCCACCTTCGCCACCGACGAATCCCTCCTCCCCACTGGCGAGGACCTTGTCCCCCTCCCCCCCAACGCCTCCCTCCCCGCCCCCACCCTTGCCCTCTCTTCCCTCGCCGCCTGCGTCCCCGACGCGCCGCTCAATTGCTCCGATCCCGGCGTCCTCGCCGCGATCCAGCTCTTCAACTCCCGGGTCTCTTTCCGCCGCTCTATCATCTTCCTCAGCTACGAGACCCCCGTTGCCGGATCCAAGCCCGATGAGTGCGACGCCGCCTGGCGCTTCCGCAACCGGAAAGAGAAATCTTGGCGCCGCTACAGGGACTACCGCCGCTTCCGCCTCTCCCGCGCCGACAACTGTACCTTCGATGTCGCCTCTGCTGGGAAATTTCGCTCCGGCATCAACTCCGCCAGGCCCCGCACCCGCCCTCCGTCCGCCAACACCACCACCGCCCCCTCGGCCATCCAGATCTCCGACGCCGAGATCAACGACACTATCCCGACCCTCGGATCCGAATCCGACTTCCGGAAGGGGCGCTATCTCTACTACTCTCGCGGAGGAGATTACTGCAAGGGGATGAATCACTACCTGTGGAGCTTCCTTTGCGGTTTCGGCGAAGCGCAATTCTTGAATCGGACGTTCGTCATGGATCTGAGCATTTGCTGGCCGCCTCCTATAACCCTAGTGGCCGGGATGAGGAGGGCAAGGATTTCCGGTATTACTTCGATTTCGAGCACCTTAAGGAGTCAGCGTCCGTGGTGGAGGAGGGGGACTTCTTGCGGGGCTGGCGGCGGTGGGACCGTGCCGCAACTCGGAAGAAGAGCGGCGGCGGCCGGATCACGGTTCGCAAGGTGCCCACCTACAAGGTCACCCCCATGCAGCTCAAGAAGGACAGGAGCACCATCATTTGGAGGCAGTTTGACGGGCCCGAGCCTGAGAACTACTGGTACCGTGTTTGCGAAGGCCGTGCTGCCAAGTATGTGCAGCGGCCATGGCATGCCATCTGGAAGTCCAAGCGGCTAATGAACATCGTCACCGAGATCGCCGGCAAAATGGACTGGGATTATGATGCCGTCCATGTGGTCCGCGGGAAGAAGGCTGAGAATAAGCAGCTGTGGCCTAATTTGGATGCGGATACATCCCCAGACGCCCTTGTGAAGAAGCTGGTGAAAGTAATCAAAAGTATGAGGAACTTGTACATTGCCACAAATGAGCCTTTCTATAACTATTTCGACAGGCTCAGGTCCCACTTCAAGGTGCATTTGCTCGATGATTATCAGGAGATGTGGGGGAACAAGAGCGAGTGGTATAATGAGACAATGGAACTCAATGGCGGGCGGCCGGTGGAGTTTGATGGGTATATGAAGGTGGAAGTGGATACAGAGGTGCTGTACAGGGCAAAGACGTCGGTTGAGACGTTCAATAACCTGACAAGGGATTGCAAGGATGGTATCAATACATGCTGACCTGTGTAAAAAGCGAGCATGGAGGGAAGAAGACAAGGACGTTGTAGGGATTCCTGGTCTTGCCAATATAAGCTTGGTGAGGTAATTAAACTGAAGTTTCTGTGCTGTTCATTTGATTCTGTAATTGGAATGCGGAAATTTTCAATCGGTATCTGTTTGTTGTATTTGTTTCTCTTGTTTTATTCATCATTAGGTACTGTCATTACAATAGATTCATGTGTTCATGTTGCCTTAACTTTCTTCTGCCACAAGCTATGATATTTTTAATCCCATTTATTGGATATGCGTTGTGAGTTTGAGATTCCTTCTTTGTTTCCCATTTTGGTTGATCCATTTGAATGGTTCAAAAGCTATTAATAGCGACAGTAGGTCATGCTCAAACAATTTCTTGAAGATTGTGGATCTTGGATATCTTGCTAAGTACATCATCGAGCAGAACTCAGTAAAGGGGGAAATTATTGGAAGACTTTTCTGTCATTTAGAACTAGAACTTTTAAACAAAATAAATTCAGAGTACATAAAGTTTCTCTGTTGAATACAGCTTATAAAAATCTTATGCACTTGTCAAAAGAAAATGAGATGCATTCTATCATTTCTATGATGCATTAAATTGTCAGTCTATGCCTAAAGAAATCTGGATGCCAAACAGACCTTCCACTAAGTAAAATAGCATTGAAAGACAAGGAGAATGAAGTGGTGCAGTTCATATATGTAATAAATTCTTAGATTAGAGGCAACCCAGGTTTTTGTTTGCTCTTTGCTTTGGGCTGTGGAGAGTTCCAGCATGGTTATTGGAAATTCTTTTGCTTTCCTAACCCTCTGGCTCTCCATCTGCTGTGAACTCTTTCTTTCTTGGCACATTTGATTGAATATATCAGATTTGTTTCCGGTTTTTATACCATTATTTGCATATTAAATTATGAGATTAGATTAAGTTATCCTATCATTAGTTTTGATGGGCTAATATGTCACATCAATCATCATTAGCATGCTTGTCATTGATACTGTTTGTGCAACACTAAATAACAGCAATGCCTTATTGGCTAGTAGTTTAGGCATTCTGCAATAAAATTCATCTAGTGTTTTTCTATGGTGTAGGAGTGGTATAGTTTAATGATTAATAGATGAAATTTGGACAAATCAATTTTGTTGAAGTGGTTTCTCTATGAAACATAAATATGGTTTTAGACTTGCTCTTGGTGCGATTTCTAGGTCTTCATGGTCAGTCCAACATTATCCTTTGCTCTTTTTCTTAAGTTCTATTATTTGTACAAGATTTTAAATCTTGTTGGATGAGTGTCTCGATTTCTCCATGAAATAAGATGTCTCACTCTCTCACTCTGTCCCAATGGCATGGTTCTAGGTGAGCATCCCAGCAGGAACTTTTTATCTATATCTCCTTGTTCTTTTTTTTTTTTAATTTCTTTTTTTTTTTTCTCTTTTCTCTCTCTCTCTCTCTCTCTCTTTTTTTATCCTTGTTTTTTCCTCTTTCTTTTATCATCTCTATTTCACTTTTTTCTTCTTTCCTTCCTTCTATCTTTGTCTTCGCCATTCCTTTATTGATCTTCTTCTTTCCTTTACTTTGTTCTTTGCTTCATTTATTTCCTTTCTTCTCCATTCTTTGCTCTTTATTTTTCTTCTTTATTTCTTCCCTTCTTTCCTCTTTCTTTTTCTTTTTCCAAAATTCGGTTTTAGAGTCTCACCTTTGTCCCAATCTTATTTTCCCACTCTGTCCCAATGGCATGGTTCTAGTCAAGCATCCCAGCAGGCACTTTTTATCTATTTCTTCTTATTCTTTTTTAAAAAATTCTATTTTGTTTTCTCTTTTCTCTCTCTCTCTTTTTCTTTTTCTTGTTTTTTCCTCTGTCTTTTATCAGCTTTATTTCCCTTTTTTTCTTCTTTCCTACCTTTCTATCTTTGTCTTCTCCCTTCCTTTCATTCCTTTATTGATCTTCTTCTTTCCTTTACTTGTTTTCTTTGCTTCATTTATTTTTTTCTTATCCATTCTTTGCTTTTTTTTTTTTTAATCCTTTCCTTATTCCTTCCTTTCTTTCCTTTTTTTTTTTCTTTTTCCTCATAATTCAGTTTTAGAGTCCCACCTTTGTCCCAATCTTATTTTCTCACTCTATCCCAGTGGCATGGTTCTAGTTGAGCATTCCAGCAAGCACTTTTTATCTATTTCTTGCTTTTTTTTTAAAAAAATTCTTTTTTGTTTTCTCTTTTTTTTTTCCTCTTTCTTTTATAATCTTTATTTCCCTTTTTCCTTCTTTCCTTCCTTTCTATCTTTGTCTTCTCCCTTCTTTTCATTCCTTTATTGATCGTCTTCTTTCCTTTACTTTTTTTTTTTCTTTGCTTGATTTATTTCCTTTTCTTCTATTCTTTTTTTTTTTCTTCTTCTTTATTTTTTCCTTTCTTTCCTCTTTCTTTTCTTTTTCCGTATAATTCAGTTTTAGAGTCTCAACTTTGTCCCAATCTTATTTTCTCATAGGAATGGAATGAGATGGCGGGAAACATTTATCCCATCTGGACTTAAAACCTTGATTCTGTGTTTGTCCTTTTCTATTTTCTCTGCATCTATTGATTTCCCAAAATTTCTTCCTGTATTAGACCTCAAATTTTCATCTCATTATTCTAAGCTGCCTTTACCCCTGCTGCATAAGTCTCTTGTTCAACATCTCCTTCGATCCCTTGGTTTCATATATTTCAGATCTTAGGATCTTAGCCCATCAGTTACCCCTACATTCCAAAACCTTAGACTAGATTCCAATTAATCAGTTTCAAAAACCCATAGAAAAGTCACCTTGTGACTGCACTTGATTTTAAAATCCATATTGTTTTGAAAGACACCGGGTTATTAATTTAATTTGAAGAAATTCTAATCAATTTTCATTGTCAATCATGCAACTTTGTCCTATCTATTGTAATAAGTTCTGAGTGCACCTTTGGCCAGAACCAAAATTTCCAGTGTTCTATATGAATCAGCCCTATTCTAAACCATAATAGTTTCCATTTCCTAGACTGTGCGGCCTCAGGTTGATTATGCAAATTAGTAAGAAAGACAGAACGCAGCATGTGATTTAGCTAAATGACAAGAGAGTAATACAACTGCAAAGGAATAAATATTGACCGGAAATTATGAAAAAAGGAAAGAGGTTAGGTAAAGAAATATTGGAAAGAGAGAATAAGAAAGAACAAAAGGGCCAATTCTGGCCTTCCTTCTTCAATTCATTTCACAGATATAATAACTAATCTACATCATTTTGTAATTGTTGACCACTCCTCCTTTCAATAGACTTTGAAATATCCTCATTTACTTGTCTAACTCTAGTCCTTTTTGCACTAATGCAAAATATCATTATAGTTTCTATCTGGTTGAGATTTGTTGGGACTTTATTTGGTCAAGAAACTATACCACTTGGATGC
Source organism: Calamus simplicifolius (assembly GCA_900491605.1). NCBI lineage: Eukaryota > Viridiplantae > Streptophyta > Magnoliopsida > Arecales > Arecaceae > Calamus > Calamus simplicifolius. The sequence goes on from UESW01004147.1 coordinate 229,661, forward strand.
CCAGACCATACCTGTTGAGACTTTCCTGATAACTTGTCTGACATTCTAAAATTTACCTAGAAAAATATGCACGAAAAAGCAATGATATAACTATGGTAAATTAAGTTTTTAGTTGTGTTGGAAGTTTTGGCAAGGCTTTGATTGACCAAACAGTTGTTATTGTACCATCAAGTGGGAGAGTATTGAGAACCTTGCAATGTGGAATGAGACTTAAACTATACAACAGAATTCATATAGAAGGCTCCTTGTTGTATTATGTCTTGGCTAAAATGCTAATGTGCTAATGTTAATATAATAACCAAGGTTCACTGTCTCAGCACTAGACCGAGAGTTGGTTCGGCGTATTGAGACTTGGTACACATCAATGCCAAATCTTAGTTCAATACTTGTACAGTAGGATATGTCTAGTATAGGATGGTATGCATTGGTATGGCATACTATGATAATAACTCTAAGCTTGTCCAGTACAACAAGCTCCTCATCATTGAATTTTTATAATAAGGAGCCTCAGCTCATCATAAAACACAGTGGGGCAATCCAAGCTCAAATGTTTTCTTAAAACCTTCCTACAGGGCTGTGAGCTTTTGTCTTTGTTTTCAGGTGGAAGAAGGAAATAGGGTAGGTAAAAACCCCAAAAATGGTTCCCAGGTGGTGCTACTTGGCATGGAAGTAAAACTGCTTGGAATAGAGGACAGTGTGGCCCAAACTCTTCAATCAATAAGCAGTTTGAGCTGTTCATGGTCAGTCACTTGGTTTCCTTCTTGAATCCATCCTGTATTATTTCGTTCTCTTGTTGGTTTGGTAAGAACCTCATGGTTTGTGCCGAACTAACTAGGTTTTAACCTTGATGGGAAAAAGAAAATATTCAAACAATGATGACATATTTGTTGGTAAAGATTTTAAAAATGCTTGACTCCTAAGAAAAGTGAAGCTGTCTGAAGAACATTCATCTGAGATCGCAATCTTAGCGACCATATTTTTTTGGCTCTGAAAATAGCTTAGCTGTTTAGTACGCAGATCTAACAAGAAGCTAATTATGGCTAAAAGAACTGGTTGATAGGAGATTAGATAAGAGTTTTTTACTTGTTTGGGTGTGGTTGAGGGTAAACAAGTTAAAAAAAAGAAAAGAGATAAAGTGAAAGGAGGAGAGAAAAGTAGGTTTCCGAGAAAGGCATAGTGGAAATTCAAGAGATTGAGAACTTGAAGACAAATAGAGCAGAAGTAAACTAGTAAACTGGAGATATTTTCATAGATTTTATATAGTGATCACTATTCCTTATGTCCATCCGGTCCCATGTAGTTGGGAAAAGGCTTACATGAGTTGAATTGAGTAGAGTATTCCATATGTCCAATTGTACTAGTATCAAACATGTGCCTGAGTCATCATGGTTTTTTGAGCTGGATGCAGGAGTCCAGGAAATGTTGATGGTACCTAATGAATATTACAAATAAACAATGTGAAATTTCCTAAAGAAATATTTCTACCATCTTTATCCTGCACCTTATCTGGTAATGATGTTGACAGAACATTATTTGTCTGGATTCCTATTAAATTCACATCATTAGATTAGTTTACTTTCACCTTCAGTTGCTTATGCATACTTAGATTGAAGCTGAAGCAATATGATTGAAAATATGAAAAAAGATTGAAATATCGAGGCTCAACCCCTTAGCGACCAAGGGTGGGTATGGTACATGCCAAAGTATGGTGCATGCCGAGGATTGTATTGACAAAAGGTAATGAGTATGCATAGATATGTCCAAAGGACCCTAGATGTTTCCTTTTAGCTCTAAAGTCTATTTTTGGGTTTCTTATCATGTTCTCCTTTCTAAATACTATGTTTTCTTGAAAGGAAGAAAGTGCAAATATGTAGTTAGCTATGTTGAAGCATCTATATACCTAGGAAAGAATGTCTTCCTGTTATAATAGGTAAGGGAATTGATGGTGTCTTATCTCCCGAGTCCTATCCATCTCTCACATGTTAAGTTGAGGACGTATGTCTCCCAACTGCTCTAGCAGGGGACTATCAAACTTTGCAACTCCTACTTACTCTGATCTAGTAGTTTACTGTATATATCTTTCAGCCTAGGAGGATCGACACTCTGATCGGCTCTTTGGATGACATTGGTTATAAATCGGTAATTGGTGTTCCCTATAGCATTTGTTTTTATGTAGTTAAAGAGGAACCACTTTCTAATTGACTTATAAATGTCAAATTTCCTATCTTTCATAAGCATTGTATTAATTCTCTACCACTGTCAAGCTTTGCTTGGAAAGGTATGTAGATCAACATCACAACAAAGGACTCAAATATGGAAATTATCCGACTCTGCTACCTACCAGACACCTCCCTCACTGAGGATCTCTTGTGAATATATGATGAACCTATCCTGGCCATCTTGGTACCATCACCCTCCTCATAATGTAAGAGCTTTGCCATAAACAGAGCCTTGCCCTTGGAAATCTTCTCCTTTTGCCCCTCCTTATGCTGATTGACCTACATCGCCTCCCTAAACATCTCCACCCCATCCAGATTTAACTCCTTGTACTCATCCAAATCACTCGAGTTAAAAGGTGGTGGCTTTGCTTCCTGCTTCTCCACCTTCACCATCTTCTCCATAGCTCTTTGCTTCTTTGTGTTGAAGGCTACAAAGTGCTTTTTTGCCAATTGATGGACCTTATGGAGCTATGTTTAGCACTGATTGGAGAATTTCTAAATACACCGTAAAAATTACTCTCCATACCCTCATATTTAAAAAAAAATTAAAATTTTAAACTACCCTTAAAATCCTCCCCATTTTTTTTTTAATATCCTCTCCATAGCCCTCTCCCTCACCCCACTTGGCCAACTCCCCTCCTTGGCCCCCCCGGCATCAGCTCCCCTCTCGGCCCCGACATCGGCTCTTCCTCCTCGGCCTCCCCCGGCACCGGCTCCCCTCTTCGGCCCTGGCTGCTTCGGCTCCCCTCATCGGCACCGGCTCCCCTCCCTAGCCGCCCCCTTCTCTATTGCATCCCCCAGCATCGGCTGCCCTTTCCACCCACCGTCTTTCCGGCATCGGCTCCCCTTCCCTCCTCGGCACCAACACCGCCCCCCCATCCTTAGCCGGCTCCCCTGCACTTTCCACCTGCCGCTTTTTCGGCACCGTCTCCTCCTCTCTTCCCTCTCCACCGGCACCGGCCCTCGTCTTCCCTTACCCCTCTGTTCATCCTGTTGGGCTGAACAGAGGGCATCTACTCGACCATCTTTGGCTGAATAGAAGTCGTCTGTTCGGCCTTGATAGATCAGACCGAACAAAAGGCCTCTCTGTTCGATCCATCGGAGCCGAACATATAGATTCCGAAGGGGGTGAGGGAGGGAGGGTCGGGGGGCCCGGAGCGGTCGAAGCCGGGGAAGGAAGTCGGTACGGAGGGGCCAAAGCGATCGGGGCCGAGGAAGAGTTGGTGCGGGGGAGGCCAGAGCGGCCGGGACCGGAGAGGAGAGTGGCCGGGTGGGGTGAGGGAGAGGGTGTGGAGAGAAAAAATGGGTGGAGGGAGGGATTTAAGGGTAGTTTAAAGATTTGGGAGGTGTGGAGAGTAATTTTTGTGGTGTATTTAGAAGCTCCCCACTTATTGACATCTAGATAACCATTAGCCAGCTCCTTTAACTTGGTTACTTCTCTCTCCTTATCTCTACCTTGCAACAGCGGCACTACTAGGCAATTCAGCTTGAAAGCGGTATACTGTGTCTATCCTACATCTTTAGTCCTTGGCTCAGAACCATATCTACAAGTTAAAAAATATTGTATGTTCACCATTAACTAAAAGTTATGATTTATATATCATGAGATGCTTCTAAATTATCTATATGAGATATTAATTTTTTATTTTTATAAATTAATTAAATAATTTTAAAAATAGATAATTTTTTGCTATTATATAGAAAAATATGATCAACGTATTAAAAAATGATCATAAAATATCTATAAATAGTATTAATTTATCATAAATTTTTAACTTAATTTTAAATATTTAATTAATTTTTATTAAAAATTAATTTTTATTATAAAAATTTTATAATATTGGTTTTAATTCAAATTCATGTAGTACACAACCCAAGTTGCTCCATATTTACCTAGCCCTCGAATATCTGACAATCATCATAAAATTTTAAATTTATTGAAATGCAGGCCTAGGTTGTGAAATTAATAAGCATGCCTAAATTTCAAAAAATTAAAACAAAATTGGAGTAGAAAGTAGTGCGGATAAAATTGTCACTGTATCGATTGGCAGGTGTGGCAGGCGATGGAACCCATTTCTGGACTTTGACTCGCTAACCGTTGGGTTCAGAAGAAGTTCACTCTCCGTCGCAGAAAAGGATAAACCGCGCCATCAGTAATCTTCGAACCTCGACAGTGCCGAGCTGTCCCCGAATCTCGATAGGGCCGAGCTATTTCCGAACCTCGGCGGAGTCAAGCCATCTCCATACCTCGACAAGGCTAGCCATCTCCGAATATCTTCATACCTCGGCATAACCAAGCCCCAGCTCCTCAAGATCAACATCACCCTTGCTTGGATCACGCTAAACGTTTCAGAGGACGAATCGCATTGGTCACCAAGATCTTGAAGCGAACCTCTCTAGACGGAAATAGGGGCTAGATACAACACCCCTTCTATGATCAACGAGATTTCAGCTTTATTGACCGCCAACTTCCTAAAATGTGCATGAAAAATCAAGTAACAACTTACCATCTCGGCAGTGCTTAAATACTAAGTCCCGCAGGGATCATCCATCACTATCCCTGTATGAGGACTGTCTTGCAGGTCTACCAGGATGAAAGAAAGCTATCCGAATCCCGATGTGCGCCGAAGAACCGAAATCCGCAGCAACAGAAAGCATCCAACATAACCCCAATAATATTTCTGATTTTTCCATAAATTTTTAATTTTTATTAATTTTTAATCCAAAAATATGTTTTAATGTTTTAAAAAATTCAAGAAAAATTAATATTTTGATTGATATGAGTACACCATCCTTAGATTTATAATATATCATGAAATTGTACCAAAATTTTAAATTTCGGCACACTTTTCCTATATTTTATATTTTTAGGATATTTAAGTTGAGAAAAAAAGGAGAAAGAATGGGTGGAGTGCTCGTGAAAGGCTATTCTTCTATCTTTTTCTTTTTAAGTGAGCTCATAAGAATTCGCATCTCATCTAGTCCACCCACAACCCATCCTACATCCAAACTGGATGGTTCAAACTAATTGGGACTAGTTTGTAGGCAGAATTAAACCGAATGCTACTTTTGAATCGATTTCCGATCGATTTAGTTCAATTTGGCCTAAACCATGGTCTGATTTAGTGTGATGCCCATAAAGTCCCATATCGAAAGGTTAAAAAGGGGTTGAATAGTTTATAATAGTAAAGCAAGAAAGGATAAAGTACCAATAGGATCCATTTTTGGACTATGATAGTCCAAGTTGGTGTGGACTTTGTCCTTCTTGCTTTTCTGTAACAAAATAAATCCGTACCTGGGTCATTTCAATATGGTATCAGAGCCATGCACTAGCCAAAAGTGCAGGAGCTAAATGCCACACAGGGCAAAGTGCTACATCCATGAGATGGATGGGAGCCACCTCTTGAACATGTGAAGGCCACCTCTAGAATCTTACCTGCCTAGTGGTTGCCTCTGGCAACAAGGACGTTCCCTCTTTAAGGGGATAGAATGTGATGCCCATAAAGTCCCACATCGGAGGTTAAAAAGGGGTTAAATAGTTTATAGTAGTAAAGCAAGAAAGGGCAAAGTGCCAATAGAATTTGTTTTGGATTGTGATGGTCCAAGTTGGCGTGGACTTTATCCTTTTTGCTTTTCTGTAATGAAACAGGTTCGTACAGCGGCCAGGTCGTTACATTGAGTTCCACAATTACCTTGATTGAGCCTTTTGAATTTTGATTGAAGGACATTATTTACTTGATGTTTCTTATTAATTGTTCCAAAGCTAACTAGCAATATGATAGTTTATAAATAGCAGGTTTTTTGAGTTGAAAGTCAACTCATAATAAAGGATAAGTGCCCAAAACCTGTTCCAATTTTTTAACCTATAGATAGGTAAAAGTTACAAATTCATTCGTGCAGCATGATTGATGATTAGTAGCCTTTAGATTATAATTATGCATGAACAAGAAGGGTTGAAAATGAAAAGTGGAAAGAAGCAAATATTACCAAAAAATATAATTTTGAAGTGAACATTTGTTTAAACACTTAGATTAGGGATTTGTATAAAAGATTTAAGTTGGAGAAAAATTTCTTGACGGTATCATTTTGTTTCAATATAGCTCATGCTATTACAAAATCCTAACATTGTAATGCTTTTGTGGTATGCCTACATGGTTAATTATATGTTACTATGGTATATTGTGGTGGAAATGTACTTAGATGGAAGATGAAATGTGGTGGCACTTTTGGAGGGAGACATGAGATGCAATGAAGGTGTAGAGAGTTGTATTGGAGCCACCATGGTGTCGAAGACGGTGAAGAAGCGTAACATCAAGCCACCATAGACTATAGAGAGGCTAGAAGAATGCTGCCTGAATGAAGACGACATCTTCCATCTCCCTTACCTAGTCGGAGAGCAAAATCAAGCTGAACGTTAGCCAAGGCTCCACCATTAGTTAGGGCCTAGGTCGAGGCAAAGCATGATGTGATTGTTGATGCTTCAATTACTTTGCCTACAGAGAAGTCGAAGGAGAAGAGGGTGTCCAAAGGATGGTGGAGGAAGTAGTGGTGGCGGAGAGTCCTCTTAAATAGTGATGAGGATAACATTGTTATTGCATCAATAATCGTGCACGCAATGAAAAGGTTGACATCATTCTTGATTTTTGGTCATCAGCTGTCATGACTCGACGATACCGAAGTATACTATACTTCGGTCAGGCCAAGTATCCACATACCTCGCCAAGACCGAAGTATCCTATACTTCGATCAGACCGAGCTATCCACATGCCTGGTGAAACCGAGTCACACCTATGCCTCGGTCAAACCGAGTTATCCTTCTACTTCGACTAAATCGAGCTGTCCTGTGCTTCGGTCAGACTGAGCCACTCTTATTCCTTGGCAGAGCCGGAGAATCCCTGACCCTCTGCGGAACCAAGCTACCCCCATGCCTAGCCCAAGCGCAACCATCACGATGAATTCTCCACATGATGAACAGCCCTGATCACTTGATTAGGGTTGGATGCGAAAAATTTAGATCCATGATGATTTATCGAGATTCCAGCCGCATAGGCCCCTAACAACCCTAAGTGAGAAATTAGGCCAATAATATCTGAAGTGGATTAGAGCCTATAAAATCACCAAATCTCAAAGCATCAACTAGCTTCTCTAATCGTCGATTCTCTAACTAACCATAACAAACTTGATTCGAATCTGATTCGAATCGTGACGATTTCTGACCCCCTATGACACGTCCAAGAATCAGGTAGTTTCCTGTCATCACACATGCAACCTATAAATACCCTTGTCCTAAAGCTCTTCAGATACATTCACACTCTCACTGAAAAACTCCATTGAAGCTCAAGCAGAGCTCGGAGCTCTCGAGAGGCCATTTCTTGAGGGACTCTTCTGCGAGAGCCTTTTTTCCATATCTGCTTGCTGTGAATCTCACTGACTTGGGCATCGGAGGGTCTTCCGCAGAGGGCCACCCTCGATACTCTCTACGTGAGGACTATCTTGCAGGTTCCATCCGGATGAGAGATCGGTGTCTAGATCCAGAGTCGGACCACACCCGAGTTGGATAATGGATTTTCGCAGCAATAGATTGGCGCTTAGAAGGAGGGGCCTCAAGTCCCATAAACTTGTGATCAAGGAGACAAGGTTCGAGATCAGGAGAAGAACCCCTCAATGGCCAATCGGAAGAGAGCCACTTCTGACACTCAGGATCAGACCTCTTCTCAGAGGCCTGATCCTATAAACAGTGTAGCGCCTCCACTACCACCACCGGTCGAGACTCCTTCGCCACCGGCGACCGCGGTGACTCAGGATAGTTTGCTATACTAGTTCAACAGGTCCAAGCTCTGACTCAGCTAGTCCAGGGGCTCCATGGAGCTCCCTGCCCCGCTGTCCTGCTCCGCAACTCCCTGAGGGGGTTGTTGCCCCTGCTCTACCAGCGATCTCTTCTTCCAACCCTTGAGGCCGTGGGCCATCCTCATCGACCCAAAGGAGCTAGACTGGCGCCATAGTGGGCTGGGGGGAAGAGCTCGCCTAGATCTCGGCGAGCTCACTCTTTCTCTTCGTTGTCCTTCCATCATGATTGACACCACTGCCGTGCTCCCCTCGACCGGTCCCTCCTGCCACTCGGGATGAAAGGATCCAATGGCAAATGTAGGAGATGCATCGGGAATGGCATCAAGAGTTGGACATCGCTAAGCAGGCTCCTCCGTCCAACTGAAGGCAGAGCAGGGTATCCCTTTCTCCAAGAGATCATGCGGGAAGTGATCCCTTCTCATGTCAAGCTCTCCACCATCGAGCTATATCACGGATCCACCAATCCCGATGACCACCTGAGCAGCTTCAGATCCATCATGATGTTCCACTGAGCATCAGATGCGATCCTGTGCCAAGCTTTCCCCTTTACCCTTAAGGGGTCCACTAGAACCTGGTTCAATAGCCTAAAGCCAAGTTTCATTGATTCTTTTGACGAACTGAGCCACCTGTTCATCAGCCAGTTTGTCAGTAGCCGCCGCCACCGATGGAGGTCTGATTCCCTCTCCGAGGTCAAGCAAAGGGAGGGGGAGTCTCTGAAAGGTTACCTCAATCGCTTCAACATGGCCATGTTGGAGGTGGACCACCTCAATCATGAGGTATCCATGTCCACCTTGGCGGGTGGAGTATGAAAGAAAGGCGACTTCTACCTAGCCCTAGAGGTCAATTATCCAAAGAGCTTCTCCGACATGATGGCCTTGGCGGATAAGTACGCCAGGGTTTAGGAGTCGCGAAGATCGGCCCAAGTCGAGCAATTGAAGAAGGAGGCGAAAGGCTCGAAAAAGCACCGATCCTTCCACCATGCAAGCCCGCCTCATGCCAGAGGGCTCCTCCATCACCACCTAGAGATCAAACCTGGAGCTCAGCTCAGAGGTTCAACCAGTACACCCCACTCATCGCGCCAAGGGCAGATCATGGATTGAGTGCTAAATTCCTCGACCGCCTCCTCTCCGAAGGAATGCGGCTCGGAGGGATATGATCAAATACTGTCGATTCCATCGGAACCATGGGCATGACACCGAGGAGTGCTGGCAGCTTCAGAATGAGATTGAATAGCTCATCCGATGGGGCAGGTTGGATCAGTTTAGAAGAGCCCCGAGCCAAACAACGAAGGAGACCGTCAGCCTGAGCCTCACCAAGCTCCTCTGCCAAACCTGCCGGTTGTCGGCAATATTAATATGATAGAGATAATTGGCTCCTCGTCAGCTGACTGGGTGAAGAAGAAAATCCACTAAAGAAGGCCCAGACCGATGAGCTTTTCTTTTCTGATGAAGACCTCCTGAAGATACAATATCCACACGATGATGCTCTGGTTGTATCTCTTAACATAAATGATTACGATGTACATCGAATTTTGATTGATAGTGGAAGCTCTGTTAATGTTTTGTATTTTGATGCCTTTGTGAGGATGAAATTGCAAGTGGAGAACCTCCGAACCATAGACTCTACCCTAGTGGGTTTCACTGGTGATGCCATTGTCCCCGAGGGGGTTATCACCTTGATGGTTCGAGCAGGCACCTGACCCACATAGCCGCTGTTCACACGGACTTCCTGGTAACCAAGCTTCAGTCCCCTTATAATGCCATCTTCGGCAGGCTTGGACAAATGTCTCTTAAAGCCATTATATCCACCCCTCATCTCACCATGAAGTTTCCCACGGAGTGGGAAGTAGGAGTGGTTCGAGGAAGTCAAGTTGTAGCTCAACATGCTTTGTAGCTAATTTTCAGTCCAGAAAGCTCGAGGTTGATGGGTTGGATGCTCGAAAAGATTTTGCTGAGCAACGGAAAGAACCAGCCGAGGAACTTAAGGAGGTGCCACTCGATGAAGCTCGGCCCGATCGAACTATAAGGATCGGGTCACAACTAAAGGATAAGCCTTGGCAGGACTTGATCGATTTTCTCTGAAGAAATGCTGATGTCTTTGCCTGGTCTGCTTTGGATATGCTGGGAATTAGCCCAGATGTCCTTGTCCATCGTCTCAACATGGATGAGACATTTCGGCCTGTCAAGCAGAAGAAAAGAAGCTTTTCCCCTGAGCGTCAGAAAGCCATCGAAGAGGAAGTTGACAAGCTCATCAAAGCCAATTTTATTTGGGAAGTGAACTATCCCGACTGGTTGGCAAATGTTGTCATGGTAAAAAAGTTAAATGGCAAGTGGAGAATCTGCATCGACTTTACTGACCTCAATAAGGCTTTCCCAAAGGATAGCTTTCTCTCTCCCGGATTGATCAGCTTGTGGATGCAACCTCGGACCACCAGATGCTGACTTTCATGGATGCTTATTCAGGCTACAATTAAATTCGGATGGCGCCCGAGGATGAAGAAAAGATCGACTTCATCATCGACCGAGGTATTTATTGTTACTGAGTCATGCCTTTTGTTTAAAAAATGCAGGCGTAACCTACCAAAGACTGATCAATAAAGTTTCAAAAAAAAATCAGTCGAAACATGGAGGTGTATGTTGATGACATGCTGGTTAAGAGCAGAGAGGTATCCCAGCATATTGAAGATCTTACAAAAGTTTTGCAACACTCCAAAGGTATCAGATGAAGCTTAACCCAACCAAATGTGCTTTCAGAGTTAACTCTGGGAAGTTCTTGAGCTTCATGGTCTCCAACGAGGCATTGAAGTGAATCCACATAAAATCCAAGCTCTATAACAGATGGCACCTCCAGGATCGATTAAAGAGGTGCAACGTCTTACTGAAAGGATAGCAGCTCTCAATCGCTTTGTTGCTTGGTCGGCCTAGAGATGTTTGCCCTTTTTTAAAGTACTCCAATCGGCCAAGAACTTTCAATGGACCCTAGACTGTCAGAAATCTTTCGAAGATCTTAAAAAATACCTCGGCTCGCCACCTCTGCTTAGCAGTCCGAGGCCGGGAGAAATGTTGTGTCTGTATCTGGCAGTCTCGGAGGGCATTGTTGGCTCTGTGTTGGTCAGAGAGGAAAACAAAATTCAAAAGCCGATCTATTATGTTAGTAAATTGCTTCGGGACGATGAGACGAGATATACCCGAATCGAGAAGATAGTATTGGCTCTGATAACATCACTTCGAAAGTTACGACCATATTTCCAAGTGCATACTGTGATGGTCTTAACCGACCAACATATCAAGTCAATCATCCATCATTCAGAGATGTCATAAACCAAGTGGGCCGTCGAATTGAGTGAGCATATATCCTGTATTAGCCTCGTCCAGCTATCAAAGCACAGGTCCTAATGGATTTTCTTCTTGAATGTACCATACCTGAGGACGGTTCCACTTCGAATACTCCCAAGCAACCAAAGCCTAGTGCTCTATGGCTGCTCCATGCGATGGGTCCTCCAACGTGAATGGTTTTGGCACTGGTTTGGTCCTCACTAGCCCGGAAGGGGCGACCTTCGAGTATGGCATCCATTTCTCCTTCCCAGCCTCTAACAATGAAGCAGAGTATGAGGCTCTACTTGCTGGACTTCGCATCGCCCGTGAGCTCAATGTTGAAAAGCTGAACGCCTACACCGACTCTCAGTTGGTGGCTAGCCATGTGTGGGGAGAATTCAAAGCTCAGGAGCTGAACATGATTCAGTATCTTCAAAAGGTGCGCAATCTGTCCTCCTGCTTTACTGAATTTAAGATTATTTAGATCCCAAGGGCTGAGAATGTGCACACCGACCTTTTATCCCGCCTGGCAACCACGGATTCATGGATCTCGAGCAAAAATTCACCTGGAAGTCTTGGAAAGGTCTAGCATAGCCGATGTTGACCAGGTGATGCCGATTGAGGTCGAACCATCCTGGCTTGACCCAATACTCAAGTATCTCAAAGAAGGATTGTTCCCGACCAACAGAAAGAAATCAAGGAAGCTGAAAATGAAATCATCTATTATGTCCTACTTGATGATCGGCTATACAAGCAATCCTTCTCCATGCCGTTACTTAAGTGCCTTCACCCGTCAGAAGCTGATTATGCTCTTCGAGAGGTTCACGAAGGCATCTGTGGTAGTCATCTTGGCGGTCGATCTTTGTGCCAAAAAGTGCTGCACTAGAGGTATTATTGGCCCACCATGCAGAGGGATACTGATAACTTGTCTGAGCTTGTGACTCATGCCAACGACATCCAAATGTTCAAAGGCTCCCCTCCGCTCACTTAACGCCCATATCGTCTGCCTGGCCTTTGTCAAGTGGGGAATGGACATTCTTGATCCTTTTTCTCTCGCCATAGGATAGAGGAAGTTCCTGTTTCTAGCGATCGACTATTTTACCAAGTGGGTCGAGACCGAGGCAGCCGCTCAGATAACCGAGGCTTGGGCTAGGGATTTTGTATGAAGATCCTTCATCTGTCGGTTCGCCCTCCCGCACACCATTATAACCGATAATGAAAAACAATTTGACAATCCTAGGTTCTGAGAGTTCAGCGAAGATCATGGTATCTGTCACTGGCTCACATCGATCGAACACCCACAAGCCAATGGGGAGGTCGATGTGACTAACCGAACCCTACTGCAGGAGTCAAGGCTCGGCTCAATAGGGACGAGGCAGATGGGCGAAAGAGTTTCATCACGTGCTGTGGGCCTACCAAACCACTCAAAGGGTCCCCACAGGTGAGACTCCATTCAGAATGGCTTTCGGCACGGAAGCCATCATCCCTGTGGAGATAGAGCACCCCTCCCATGGGTGGAAAGTTATTTGGAGGAGTCCAATGATGAGCAGCTCTAAACCAATCTTGACATGATAGAAGAGGTTAGGGAGAAGGCCCGATCCGAATGGTAGCCTATCAACAGAGAGTAGCTCGTTACCATTCTTTTAGAGTTAAAGGACAATCCTTCCTTCCCAATGATCTTGTACTTCGAAAGGCGTCTGTCTCCAAGCCATTGGAACAGGAATCTATCTCCAAATTGGAAGGCCCCTATCGAGTTGCTGAGGTAATCAGGCCCGACACTTACAAACTCTAGGATCTGGATGAAAATCTATTCCTAGGATATGGAGCTCAGATAATTTTATATATCACCAATAAAGTATGCCTCACTAAACTCATTTGTTTACAACAACTAAATTTTATTTTTAAATCTGCAATGTTCTTGTTTTAATTACTTTTTCAAAAAACTGTAATAAGAAGCAGGTTTTGCTCAATTCTCATCAAGCCTTGGCAGGGCCGAGTGGTTTCTCCGTACCTTGGCAGCGCCAAGTAAAATATAATCTTTTAAGCCTCGGCAGGGCTGAGTGGTTTCTCATACCTTGGCAGCGCCAAGTAAAATATAATCTTTTCAAATCTCGCAGGGCTGAGTGGTTTCTTTGTACCTTGGTAGTGCCAAGTAAAATATAATCTTTTAAGCCTCGGCAGGACCGAGTGATTTCTCCGTACCTTGGCAGCGCCAAGTAAAATATAATCTTTTCAAGCCTCAGCAGGGCCGAGTGATTTCTTCGTACCTTAGCAGCGCCAAGTAAAATATAATCTTTTCAAACCTCGGTAGGGCCGAGTGGTTTCTTCGTACCTTGCAGCACCAAGTAAAATATAATCTTTTCAAGCCTCGATAGGGCCAAGTGATTTCTCTACTTTGGCAGCGCCAAGTAAAATATAATCTTTTCAAGCCTCAGCAGGACCGAGTATTTCTCTGTACCTTGGCAGCACCAAGTAAAATATAATCTTTTCAAGCCTCGGTAGGGCCGAGTTGTTTTTTGTACCTTGGTAGTGCCAAGTAAAATATAATCTTTTCAAGCCTCAGCAGGACTGAGTAATTTTTTCAAGCCTCGGCAGGACCGAGTAATTTTTTCAAGCCTGGGCAGGACTGAGTAGTTTTTTCAAGCCTCGACAGGACCAAGTAATTCTTTCAAGCCCCGGTAAAACCGAGTGATTCTTCCAATAATTTGGCATGGCCGAACTGCTTCTCTAAGCCTCGGTGAGGTTAAACAATTTTTTCTTGTGCTTCAACAGATTCGAACAAGTCGCTTCTTACCTCACCAAAATAAGGTAAGACCCATTTCATCCTTCAGCATGACCGAGCCATTTATTATAGTTTCATTGAATCAAATAAAGATTCTTGAGAATCTTTGACATGGTGAACTTTATTGAGAATTAGCAAGGCCGCCCAAGCCTTCTTCTAACCTAAGTTGATACAAATACCCTCTTCGCAAAGGACTGAGCAAAACCAAATCGCCAAAATGCATGGCCAAAGCAAAGTGCCTAAAACGTTACTAACGTTATGAGCAAGTACTATCATTCGAAAGGCAAGATCCGGGGATGTTAAGTGTTCGTTCCCCTTTCCTATGGTAGGAAGGATACTCTGCTGGGTATTCCTGTGTTTTGGAAGCCTCGAGCTTTCGTCTTGCACCCCGTTCGATTCAGAGTATACAAATGATTCTTGTATTGGGATGACGCAAATATGTCGGCATGTCAAGAAAATTGATACTTAATATGAAAGAAACAAAGCAGCGAAAAGACAAAGTTATGAAAAGAAAATCTTCTTTTATTGCTTAGGAGAAATTACAACCTCTTGTGAGGCATTAAAGTGTATTACATCATAGAAGATAAAAGAAAATAAATAAAAAACTCGACAAACAGGTTCGACTGATAACATTGCTTCCGCTTTCGATCCAAGAAATCAAAGAAATCAGACAACTCCATTGAGTTGACTAAGCTGCTGGGCAACATTATAAAACAAAGAAAGCAGCCCAGTACTGCTTACCTTCTTCCTCATTATAAGCTGGTTGATGGATCCTCGAATAGATAAACTGAGGGAGCCAAAATGGCACTCATTTAAGGACTGAGGATAAAGGAAATCCCATGGAAGCCGAGGCCTATAAAAAAATTGCATTTTCAGTGGTCTCCGGGGCCCCCTGGCGGGTGGAAGAAGCCAGATAGGGGGCACTTACGTGCGCTCCCCGTATGACGCCTATTTTTCTTTCTCTACTCTCTCCGTATGACCTCCATGACTCCTCTGAGGATTCTCTCTCTTCAATAACTTCCTCATCGCCCTAACCATCAGGGTCGGGCCAAATCTTGAAAGGAAAATTGGCTTCACCACCCTCAACCTCAACAAGGGAAAAGCCATGAAAGTTTCTTTCTATTCACGAAGCAAGAAAGTTTTCTCGGGTGTACTTAGGCACCTTCTGCTCTTTCCTTTTTAAAGACATTAAATGAGGAGCAACCATTAATAAAGAATGAAACTTCAAAACTCGGGATGCCACAATCGCACCGCACTCGAGTCACGTGGCATGCCATGGTAAAACTCGATGCATCTCAAGATATATTGGGTGCGTCCTCCATGCCATAATGAAGGATGAAAGATTTCCTTCTGATCTTGAATCAAGAATCTTAAATGCCAAGAGCTGCCTACAAATCTTCGGGATATGAATAAGCTTGAAAATCCTCCATGGAAAAGGATATAATCCAGTAGCGATCGGATGCTTGGTGTATATGCAAAGCAAACTTGCGTCAAAAAAGATAAGGAATTAACAACGAAATAAATGCCCTGGGAAAAATGAAACATTCCTCAGAACCATTTCATCTACATCGGCAAGGAGCGAACTAAATCTTTGCTTCGACTAAACCGAACTATTTATCTTACTTTGGCCAAAACAAAAGTAATCCCTTTGCTTCGGCCACTCCGAACCATCCATTCTGCTTCAGTTGAAACCAAGGTAGTACCTTTTTTTTGACAAAGCCGAGTAGTTCTGTACCCGGACGGATCTAATTGAATCAGCCTTAGTAAAACCAGGTAATTCATTCGACCTTGGCAAATCCATTAAAGATTTTTTCCTAAAAGATGGCTCATTTGTAATGAGCTAAGTGCAAGGAGGTCATGGATGAGCTAAAAGACCATCTAAAACATGACGCCAAGATAACAGAATATATGAAGAAAAATGAAAAATTCATTCATCAAGTGAGTCTCTGCCAAGTCCCCTAGTTACAAGCAAAAGAAACAAAAATACAGAATCAGTCCTTAGGAATCAGGACTTGGGCCCAGCGTCAAGAGCAACTTCGGCGATATTCGGAAGAGATTGACTCAGTTCACCACTTCGAATGTGGCTGAGCAAGGAGCCTCGAATTCTTCAACATCGTGTTGATGATCCCCTTTCCCTTGGCCATCCGCTTCTAGACCCATAGCTCTGCTGGCGCCAAGAATGGCTTCAAGATCGACGTCCAAAATTTCTTCATATTTGGCTTCGGTGGATAGTTCGGTCCCTGGAGTCCGAGTATCATAATAGTCGGCCTCTAGGAAGGAGAGGTCCAGCTTCGGATATTTTGAGAGATCTTTGCTCGTGATTCCTCCTCACCATACCGGAATGCATCAGCGCAGGCCGCCTTATGCTCATCCAGAAGCTGAGTGGAATTCTTGTACTCTTCCACGGCCGGAGCGGCCTATTTCTTAACCTCGGCTACCTGACCCTCGAGTTTGAAACTTCTTTGGTGACTCGAAGCTAGCTCCTCTCTCAGGGCCTTTAGTTGATTCTGGACCTCTAGTCCAATCCTATCCATCTGAAGACACAGAATCAATCAGAGCAGTAATCAAAAGTAAAGACATAAGAAGTAAGGAGACATTATACCTCCTCTTCCCGCTGAGCCATTTTTGCGCTCAGCTCATGAACTTTATTGAGAGCCCTCGCTTTATCGTCCTTATTCTGTTGTACCCTCTTCTTGAGGTCATTGACCCTCGATTGCCTCTCTTCGACTTCTCGTTGAGATTGAGTGAGATCGGCGGTGAGTTTAGCAATTTGATTCTGATGTCATTTGGCTCTGCTTTCTCCTTTAGCAAGCCTCTTGTTCAAACTGGTAAGTTGGTCTTGCTGCCACCGATATCTACACTCTTCCTCATCGATCCTCTTGTTTAAGCTGCTTCTCTCTTTGGCAAAACTTTTCTTCAGTTTGCCCCACCTCTCGTCAAAATGCTTCTTTAGAGCTTTCGTTTCTTCAGTGTGCTTGGATTTAATTTGCAGCAGTTCCAAACAAGCCTTGTTGGATTGCTCATGAAATCCATAAAGCTCCTTTACTTCAATTTCAAGCCTGGATGCTTTTTCAATAGCAGCTTGGTAGGATTTCCCTACCTTCTCGAGCTCCTCCTGAATGGACGCGGCCGACTCAACTCGATTCAGCTTGTACTGGGTCGGCTAGTGTTGGGTCGACTCGAGTAAGTTTGGCGGGGTCTAAGTACTGGATAGGTCTGGGACGACTAGGATAGGCATGGCTAGATCTTGATATGAGCTAGGGCTCTTGGTAGCCTCTGATCTACGATAGGATGGTCCTCTCTGAAAATGTTCATAATCTCTAGCAACTTGGTAAGCTTCATCTAAATTGTGTACCCTTCTCAGGTAGAGTTCTCTTTGAATATCTGCTCTCAGGCCATACCTAAACTTGGATAGGGTGACTTCCTCAGACTGAACGATATTACACCTTATGGTATACTCTTGGAATGTAGCAATGTATTCATTCATAGTTTTGCTACCCTGAATTAATCCCTGCCATTAGTCCAATAGGCTCTGGTCATACGATATGGGGACATAATTGGACCGAAGTCTAGCCTTCATGGCACGCCAGGTGACTATGGGGTCGCTACCCTCTAGTGCTTGCCTTTGCTCTATAGTGGCCTAGTATAATCTAGCCTATCATACTAACTTGAGCTTGGCAAATCAAACTTACGCTCCTCAGACATGTCGTACCATTCAAAGTACTGGTACATCTCTTCCTCCCAATCTAGGTAGTCCTTAGGGTCCATAGAGCCATCGAAAGTAGGTGCTTCAAGTCTGACACTTTTAAGAGCTCTTTCTTCTTGGTCTACTGCCTCATGATTAGGTCTCCTAGGAAGGACATCTAGGACTAGATCAGATCGAGGTGGTCTCCTAGGTGCATCCCCAAAGTGAGGATCATGATGTGGAGGTCCCCTAGGGTTTGGCCTTATATAGAGGTCAGGCTATTGGGCTCTCATAGGATGAGGTGGGGTCTCATGATCAGACTCAGTATGGGCCTCACGGGCTTCTTCTAGGATGCCTAACCTAGTTTCGACTTGATTGAACCTAGACCCTAATCTAGCCTCAGATTGCTTGATGTCTTGGTTCATTTGGGCTAGTTGTTCAGTGATGATCCTTAAGTAATCCTCAATATTTTGATTAGCCATGGGTTTAGCCTGTAATGAAGGTGGTGATGGACGAAAAGATACTCCTGATCTAGTGCACATGCAAGCACAATAAAACTTATAAGTCTCAGACTGACTCAGACTACGGTATGCTAAACCTAGTCATCCAGAGTAAGGATTTGGCTTAATGCAAGCTAATCTAACAGTAACTCTTCAATTGGTAGTTGGGACAGGTGGGAGGGAGGAGGCTTGTACCGCAAATTGTAGGTGCCTAATTAGAATAACCCCAACACTTCGCTTAAGTCATTTGATATTTGACCTCCCCTCTAGACACCAATTTCAGAGTACATGCTAGATTGATTTGTACTAGTCTCCTCCAGTGCACTAAACCGACTGTTAGTGTCCCTAGCCTTCTAAGGCAAATGTCAATTAAATTGCTACTCAGTTTTAGACTAGAGGCTTAGAATCGGAATGCACGGGTTATTATTTTAAGCGAAGGAAGGGTCTCAATCCCTTCCTTATCTGACATCAATGAGAACCCTTGAGAGTAATTTAATGTAGATGAATAACATGCAAAACACAAACCCTAATCCAGAAATCTATAAATAGCAATACATCTTAATTTTTTTCATAAATAATTAAATTCATAGAAAATAAAAAATACTTTAAATTATAACAATCTAGAGAAATAAATTTTGTAATTTTTTAATGTGTATACTAACAAAAATAATTCAATTAACAAAATTTTAGAAATTTTCATATTTTTAGGCATGCAATTAATTCACTGATTGAATTAAATTCTCAGAAAATAACTAAAAATGTTTTAAATTGTAATGAATCCAAAGAAATAAATTTCGTAATTTTTGGATATGTATATAGGCAGAAACAATTTAATTAACAGATAATATACTGATAATAACGTGAATTAAAAATCAAGCCCTAACCATGCTCTGATACCAAACTGATGCAGGACTGATTTGCATGCAAGTAAATTTTATATGATTAATTATTGTAGTTGATTAGTCTTTCGAAGTAATAGCCTAAGAAAGATTCAGGAAAACTCACAGTAACTTCGCACGCGAAACAGTTCCATAGAAAAGTAAAGAAGAAAGATCGCTGAGGCTAAGAAGCCCCGATAAGGCTTGCTCTCCTTCAATAAAGTTACTAGTAGATTAAAGGAGGTATATCTGGCATAAGGATAGATCAAAGTATTGAAGGGGTCGCTCTGTCTGATGGATGCACCCTAGATGACCAAGCCTCGAGCCTACGGATCTACGGCCAAGTATTCGCTGACATGGATGACGATCACCTTGAATCCTGAATTTGTGGCTACTGAGGGATCTGCAAGATCACCATACAAGGACTAATAAGAAAAGAGAAAATCAGAATAAAGTTAAAGAGATGAAGAAGAAGTGGAGAAGGAGGTAGGGCGGCCAAGGGTCCTTGGGCGTCCACTGGTGGATGGCAAGAAGACGGCTATGGTTTAAGGTTGGGCGGCTTGGATGGAGGCATGCACAGGAGCAAGAACACAAAGAAAAATATGACTCAAAATAACTGATTGATTGTATTGATTGATTGAAAGGTTGGATCTTTTTTTTTCATGCAAGAGGGTCTCTTTTATAGGATAAGAGACTTGGGGCCAAAGTAAATACAAATATGGAAATAAAAGACTTGGGGCCCAAGTAAATACAAATATGGAAATAAAAACTTGGGGCTCTAGTAAATATAAATATGAAAATAAAAAAAGGTGCCCCTTTTCATAAAAGAAAATTTAAAATAATTTCAAAATTGACCCCCACTTTCTTCCTAAAATATGGCACCCTTTGAATTTGAATACATGGAAGAAAATTTAAAATTTTGTAATTTGGAGTAGCCATATTGGGCGTCCTTCACCATATTGGGCATCCTTCACTTGCTTCTTCAGGCTGAATTCAGGATTAAAATTTTAAAAGAACTGGGCGGCAATATGGGCATCATTCATTGCTAAAATTCAGGGCTAAAAATTTAAATCTGGGCGGCATGCATTTGGGCATCCCTTCACTACTTCTATGTGTAGGCCTTGTCTTCTTCTTCCATACTGGTGTCTCCTCTTACAAGCTAAATAAACTTACTACATGACTCTCATTAAAATAAATTGAACTGGACAGGATTAAAATAAACTGAACTGACGGGACTCAAAATGAACTAAACCTAATTTTTTAACTCAAGACTTGAATCAAAACTAATCAGATATCTACAGAGGGTTAAGAATCCTCTGCCTGATCCTGATGCCCGCACCAGGTTATCCCCAGAACTTATTCCCTAGGGACTCCAAGAATAACTAGAGTTATTTTTGATGGCAAAGCTGTTATTTTAAAAATGTGGTTATCCTTTGAGCTATTCTCTGGATAAATGCTATCCTGTACACTTATCCAGGGATAGCTTTTTATGAATCAAACAGTACCTAAAGGAACATAATTTGGGTAGACAATCCCAAACACCTCTTTCATTCACAAAAAGAGGGGAGCATTCACTGACTAGCAGCCTAAAGTGACAATCAACATAAAGAAAGGAGGGAGGCATACACATATGCATAGACAATGGTTTATCTTCCTTATGAAATTAAGAAAAAAAAAAGGAAAGAAAGCTTATGAGACAAGTATACACCTCTCGTATTATACACTTAATCTATATGTATGTGGTGATTTATTGAAAAACAAACATCCTATATTATGCTTCTTATTTTACTGCAAAATACCCTATTGGGTGACCCTCATATCCTTCAAGCACCTAAGTTTGAACATTTTAGAGTCTTTGTTAGACTCATATGAGAGAAAGGATAGGAAAACACTTACTTGTGTACCTCCTCTCATATGATATCACACTCTCATGGAGAGTGCACCATCATATGGTAGATAAGAGTGAGAAAGAAAGAGGCAGCCCTACATGGTTGCCACCCACTACTTGGGCCTAATTTAAGTTAGTTCAAGTTAAACCCCAATCTTGTCTTTCTTGACCTAACATAGCCTAAACATATATATGTGCTACTTTTTTAGCCTATTAGAACTCAACTAATTCTCTAATTAAATATGGATTGTTTTTAATCTAAAGATATTTATTGAGCGAATGATTGATTGGTATATCATTCCAATTAACTTAGAGATAGATAAATATGCTAGATGTATTACGAGAATAGATCATCTTAGATTCCTAATTTTCCAAATAGCCCTCATAAATCTACTACAACATACATTAGCAACATAATCCGCATAAGAATATGATACCTATATTACATTACCACCCTTCGTAAGTTTAGGATAAAACTAATTGGTCTCTTTGTTATTACCATGTTACAATTTAGTCCCCTAATAATTCAATGTCCTCGTATGACAATTGAGAACTAATACACCATCAAACTCGTAGTCATATAATATTAGAGTCCATTGAAACCCTTGATCATGCTAGACACATTCCATTCACATGAAACCTTTTGAAAATAATTAATTATTAATTATAATAATTTCATCAAAAAATTATTTCTAAAATCTTATCATGTAATTGTCTTCGTTCTAATTTGGACACTATGCTATATGATGGATTATATGTTAAACATCTAGACCATCTCTCCTATTCAAATCTAGTAAATCACTATGCTTCCTATCAAAAACATATCCAAGTGATCTATCAATATAAGATTTAGCTGTCAATATGCTGATATTCAAGACACGGGAAAGTGTCATATCTTTTAGGTTAAAGGATCACTTGCACGCATACAACTTGGTTCACACCTCAATGTTTGGTTATGTTGTTTGAAATGGATTACTAGCGTTGACCATTTGATATGATAGCACATGAGATATTAACACAAGTTCATCACTTTAGTGAAGAGTGAACTGTACTTAGTCACCATATAACTTAGCAATCTTAAAGGTGTCATGCCCACCTTTATCCATAGTTGTGAGCATGTTATAAGCACTTAAGAATATACATTTCTCCTTATAGTAAACACTCTAACCACTTAGATAATTCTTTTGGAGTATTCATGAACTCTTTCGTGACTTTGGTACCAATGTTAACCCAAACACTATGCTATTTAAGTGATCATGAAGAAAAATAGTTGCACTAATCCATGTAATATTTACAATTACATGTAGATGGCCTTAGGGCAGTGCTACTCTAATATGGGTTATTGATTCAAAAATTGCACTCATCAGAAATAGAGTGAAATATCATCATGATATAATAAATATATTGATTAATCATAAACAAAAGATATATATATTTATTATATATTATTTTTAAATATAATTAAAATAAAATTGATCCCTCTTAAAGACACATCAGCAATGATGCATAGTATTATGATTCTACCAAGAATATTTTCATAATTAACTAATAATATGGTATAGATAATATTATAATACCATAAAGAATATATTTACAAAGACATTGTGATACCAGGGGCTGTTAAGAAAAAACTAGTTGATGTCAAATCAACTATTGCTAAAAAATTTCAAATTTAGAACAAAAATTAGCACCCAAGAGAGAGAAAGAGTCACCTGGTCCCACACTTGGAGAGAGCAAGTGGTGTCACAAGATGGGATGCCTAGAAAGAGAAAGAGGGGCACATGCTTAGAGAAAGAAAGGAATCCCAAGAGAGAGAAAATGGAGTCCCAAGGATCTCATGCCTCCTAACTTTCTAGAGAGAGAAAAGGTGTGCAGATGGAAGAGAGGATGCTTGCCTCAAGATAGAAACATGAGGAGAGAGAGGACTCCTAGAGAGAGAAACCATCTACTTAGAGAGAGAACATGTGGAGAAGAGAGAGGGCAGTGGCTAGGGTTTCCATGCGTCTTCTAAAGAGAGAAGGTGGCGGTTTGATGAGAGGAGAGAGAAAATATGTTTTCTTGAAAGAAAAGAATCAAAATGTATTCTTTTACACAAGCCCTAGGAACTAGGGTTTAAGTAAATGGTCAAGTTGACTTGACCCTGACTCAGAGAAACTCCTACGGCTAACCCAATGAATTAAGTTCACCCCAAGCCCATGTACACCCATGACTTGACTCAATCTCAAAAAAATCCTTGACTCACACCCATCCCAATACAAGTTAGTCCCCTCAAAGCCCATAGCCCAACATAGGCTTTGAGATAACTTAGAGCCCAAAAAAACTTTGGAGCCTCCATGACACTTCATGGAATGTAGACCTTGGCCTTCCATATTTTTTTGGGCCTTAAGAGCTCCACACAAGGTCCAACAATCTTCACCTTGGTGCTTGAAGGCCTCAGCACCTCCATTGTGTCCATCAACTGCATCAGCAAACACACTTTTGAAAGTTATCCCATGGAAGAACCTGGTCGTGCATCTGCTGGGTTTGCCTTGGTGTGAACCTTCAATAGCTCTACCTCACCTTCTTCCATCAGCTTTCTGATCCGATGATACTTGATATCGATGTGCTTCATCCTGACATATAGATGGAGTTTTGCGCAAGTGCACCATGATGGCCTCCTAAGTAAGGCCCATCTCCAGCATCAAGCCCTTTAGCCATAGGACTTCCTTTGCTTCCTTTGTAATTCCAACGTATTCAACCTCAATGGTAGATAAGGCCGTAATGTGCTGCAAGTATGATCTCTATGAGACTAAACCTCCAAATAAGCTAAACACAAAGCCTATTATAGATCTTCTGGTATCCACATCTCCCCAAAGTCTGCATCCACATACCCATGTATCTGCCTACGAGCCTCCTTAGATAAGTTGAGAATCTCTCAATACCTTTTCGCTATCCATAGCATATGCCAACTCCAACTGTTTCCATCAAGTACCTGAAGATCTCATTCAGTGCTCACCAATGCTCCCTACCAGGCTTCGCCATAAACCTTCTCACCTAACTCATTGCATGGGCTATATCTAGCCTATAGCACACCATAGCATATATGAGGCTTTCTATACCAGAGGCATATGGTACTTTCTCCATCTCTTGAACCTCCACCTCAGTTTATAGCGATATGGTCTTTGACAAAGAGGAGTGCCCAGCCAAAGGTAGTGCTGTCGATTTAGCCTCCTTCATCCCAAATCTCTCCAAGACCTTTCTTATGTAGCCACCTTGAGACAAGTGCAGCAAACCCTTGGGTCGATCTCTGATTATCTCCATCCCTAGGATTTTTCTGACATGCCCTAAATCCTTCATCTCAAATTTCAAGATAAAGCCGCCTTCAGTTCTTACACAACTTTCTTACTCTTGCATGTTATCAGCATGTCATATACATACAAGAGTAAGTACACCCTAGATCCATCTTTTAGAAATTTAACATAAACACAGGAATCAAACTCAAACCTGAAAAGTCTGATGCTCCTCATATAAGTGTCAAACCTCTTATATCACTGCCTCAGCAATTGCTTGATCTTGTACAAGGACTTTTTCAATAAGCAGACCTTTTCATCTGATCATGGTTCTCGAAACCCCTATGGTTGCTCCACGTAGATGCTTTCCTCTAAATGTCCATGGAGGAACGTTGTCTTCACATCTATCTACTTTAGCTTCAAATCTTGAGCTGCTATAATGTTGAGCAACACCCTGATGGAAGTATGTCTGATGACTTTCACTAATCTTGCCTTATATTTGTATCCCCTTATTCTGAAGGCCCTTTCTTGCACTAAAAAATCTATTTGCAGCAATGAATTTCTTTTCTTGTGGCAACTGGACTAATTGCTAAGTTTCATCCTTGTGGAGTGACTACATCTCCTTTGTCATTGCTTGGACCCATCTATCTCTGTCCTGGCTCTCCATGGCCTCCTCATAGGTGTAGGAATCTTCATTTGCTATCACTAGGGCATATAACACCAAATCTTCGAAGTCGTATCGATCTGGATGTCGCACGTTCCTTTTGAGCTTGTGTAGTGTGACCCCAATATCTGTCCTTCATTTAGCTATCTTCTGCTGAACTCTCTAGCTTCTACCTCTTATGTCAGTCTTCTCCACTGATGGAGACACCTTTTAAGAGTGCTCCACCTGAATCTCAAATCTCCTTGGTCCACTTGCAAGCAGCACTACTATGTAGGAGGACATCTGCTCTATGCTGCCTTATTGTACCTCCTGCTGCTCCTATTATACTTCTATGCCATCTTGCCTCTGAAGGACTAAGTTCTCATCGAAGGTTACATCCCTGCTGATGATGACCTTTTTTTCTAAGGGGTTCCACAGTCGATACCCCTTAATACCACACGAATAATCGAGGAGTACCATCTTTTTTAACTTGGCATTCAATTTGCTCCACTCCCCAGCACCAACATGCACCCAAATACCTTCAGATGTTTATATTTACCTTCCTTCCATACCACATCTCCTCTATAAGGCCTCCATCTAACCTAGTGTGTGGTGATCGATTGACCAAGTAACTGGCTACATCCACTGCATCAACTCAGAATACCTTAAGAAGCCCTGCTTGCAGCCTCATGTACCTTGCCTTTTCCAAAAGTATCTTGTTCATCCTATCAACCATCCCATTCTATTGAGGAGTTTTCTTCACTAAGAAGTATATTTTGGTGCCACACTCCTCACAAAAATTATGGAAATCCCTATTGGTATATTCTCGGTAACCATTTTGCTTCAGGTACCCTCGTAACATTAGATTTTTCTTGAGCTCTGGGATATGCTTCACACTGATGATAGGGAGAAGGTTAAAGAACAACCTCTATAGGATGGAGGGCTTTATGATGATTGAGAGATCTGAGGCAGCAGTTGTGGCATAGAACCCTCGGGATGTATATAGGGGATTGAAGGAATTGAGCAAGAGGGGGCTGAATCAATTAAGCATCCTCTAATCGTTGAACATGCACGTTTCTTCAGAGGCATCCACTCCCTATCTGACATCTTATCTGGACGTTCTTCTAATGTTAGATCCAACTCGTGCAGCACAAGAAAGTCTTCTACCTAAACTTTTCACATAGAAAGCTTTCCTTTCCATCAAACTTCTCAAAATTTACCTTGATGCTACTATGCATGGCTAGATCTAACATTAAAAATATAGCAAAAATTTTAAGAAGATTGAGAAATACCTTGATGGGGCCTTGCTGAAATTTTTTAACCCTTTGAAGATCTTCAATCCCTGATCTGCTCTCCTTCCTCCTTGTAAACTCAGGCTCTGATACCAATTGTTGAAAAAAAACCAATTGATGCCGAGACCAACTATTATGAAAAATTCTTAAATTTGGACAAAAAAACCAGTGCTCAAGAGAGAAAAAGGGCAACCACCTGATCCCACGCTTGGAGGAAAAAAGGGTGTCACAAGATGGGATGCTTAGAGAGAGAAATAGGGGTGCACGCCTAGAGAGCGAAAGGGACACTTAAGAGAGAGAAAGTAGCATACCAAGGATCTCATACCTCCTAACTTTCTAGAGAGAGAAAAGGCATGCAAATGAAAAGAGGACTCCCACCTAAAGAGAGAAACATTGAGGAGAGAGAGCGCTCCTAAGGAGAGAAACCATCCTTCTAGAGAGAGAATGCATGGAGAAGAGAGAGAGGCGGCAACTAGGGTTTCCACGTATCTTCTAAAGAGAGAAGGTGGTGGCTTGGTGAGGAGAGAGAAAATATGTTTTCTTGGAAGAACATAATCAAAATGTATTTTCTTACACAAGCCCTACGAACTAGGGTTTAAATACATAGCCAAGCTGGCTTAACCCTGACTTAGAAAAACTTTCTTGGCTAATCTAATAAGATTAAGTTCACCTTAAGCCCATGTACACTCATGACTTGAATCAATCTCAAAAAATCATTGGATTCACACCCAACCCAATATAAGTTAACACCCTCAAAGCCCATAGCCCAATATGGGCCTTGAGATAACATAGAGCCTAAAATATTTCTAGAGCCTTCATGACGCCTTATGGAGTGTAGACCTTGGCCTTCCCATGTTCTCCTAGGCCTTGGGAGTACCACACCAAGTCCAACAAGGGCATGAGTCAAATTCATATTGCTTATGATCTAGAATTAGGACTTGATGTAACTTATTCACTTCCCATCTGGTTGTTTCATATTTGTTATGGTTATTAGGCATTTAAGGAAATAAATTTTAGATTTTGAAATATTTACTATTAGGACCGGTTAGGTCTACATAAGATAATAGTTTAGGAAGATTACAATATGTATCTTACTTTAAGATTCAAGACTAATAATATTATTCTCTATTTCATGCATGAGTTGGGCTAAGTGGCATCAATTATCAAAACTAAAATAGTCCTTTTTTTTGTACAATAAAATAAGTCTTTTTTATTTATATAGCCTAAACTCTTTTTCATATATAGCTAAAGAATATAATTAAAATCCAATGCAAAAATTTTCTACTTTTGAACTTAATTATTGGTACATAGAAGTACTTTATTTGTAAAATATTTTCTTATAATATTTCTAAGAAAACAGAGTAGAAAGTGGTTATGTGTTTTATTTTTGCTTTATGTGCATGCGCGCGCAGAGAGAGAGAGAGAGAGAGAGGGGGGGGGGGGAAGGATCGAGATTTTAATCTCTTTCACCTCAGCCTTCTATTTTGATTATTTTCTAGACTTTAATGTTAAGAAAGAAATATAAAGGGAAATGAAAAACAAAAATGAAAAAAAGAGAGAGCAATTTTTGGATATTTAAATTTAGGGTAAACTATGTTTTTAACCAATATGAACTTTAGCATCCATTTCACTTTGATTCCTCAAATATAAAAAGTTTTTATTATATCCTTATACTATTATTTTTGTTTCATTATAATCCATGCTATTACAAAATACTAACACCTTTAGTTTGATGCTTATGAGGCATGCCTATGTAGTTTGATGCTTATATGGCATGTCTATATAGTGAATGACGTGCTCAAATGTGAGTTGCCTGAACTTTTTCCACAAGAAAAAGAAATAGCATAAGCTCTTTCTCACTCCAAAAATACTTCAAATGGACCACCAGTTTTAGTTGGCAACAGAGCTTCCTTGGCATCCTCAAGAACATCCTTAGCTCATTGCTATTCCCGATCACTAGGTGCCCTACAATAGAGGAGGTACTTCTCAAGACTATAGTACTGCTACTTGACGTGCTAGTGCTTGTGCATCTAGCTCTATGAACATTCTTGTTGGCCTGGAATGAGATGAAGAACCCTTAGTGGGCCTCAATGAGGTGATTGATGAGGGTGACTACATCATGGAATCTTTAGGCCATGGAGGGTGGCAAGGATGATGATGATAAGCCAGGAGCAATCAGAGGGGTGGTCATCTTCAATGATGGTGAGGATCTTCATCTTTTTTCATAAGAGCAATAGTTTGAGCCTACTCTTGATCTCATCATCTTTAAGCCTTAATTAAGTTGGCTGTTGGGATGTCTTTAAGTGGTTGTTCCCAATCAGCTATATGAAATAGCTATGGTCAACAATTAGGTCCAACAACTATCCCAACTAGGCCATAGAGAAGATGATCAATTGTGTAGATCATGTTTGACTAGAACACATATCTGATCCTCACCGTTGATGATAGATATCTATATCAAGGTGGTCCGTCATGGTGACTACACAATCAAATGTCACTAGGATCACCATTGGAGGATCAAAATGCAGCACTACGCCATTGTCTCCTATGACTCATCCTCTAGGATTGTGAGCTTCTAAATTAGGGTAGAAAGGAAATTGGAGGTGGAGGTAGAGGTGGTTAAGTCTAAACCCACCACCAGTGGTAGGAAGAAGTGGAGTCATCCTATTTGTTGCTACAAAAATCCGTTCTTCAACTCGGATGTGGTCTGACTCTGAATTTGGATGCCGATCTCTCGCTTGGGTAGAACCTGTAATATAGTCCTCATGCAGAGAGTGTCGGAAGTGGCCCTCTGCGGAAGACCCTCCGACGCCCAAGTCAGTGAAGATTCACAGTAAACAGATATGGGGAGAAGGCTCTCACAGAAGAGTCCCTCAAGAAATGGCCTCTCGAGAGCTCCAGCTATGCTTGAGCTTCAATGGAGTTTTTCAATGAGAGTGTGAGCGTACCTGAAGAGCTTTAGGACAAGGGTATTTATAGATTACAGGTGTGATGACAAAAAACTACCTGATTCCTTGAACATGTCACAGGGGGTTAGAAACCGTCACGATTCGAATCAGATTTGAATCAAGTTTGTTATGAGGCCGATAGCATCATTATATGGTTAGTTAGAGAATCGACGATTAGAGAAGCTAGTTAATGCTTTGAGATTTGGTAATTTTATAGGCTCTAGGCCACTTTGATATTATTGGCCTAATTTTTCACTTAGGGTTGTTAGGGGTCTATGTGGTTGGAATCTCCATAAATCATCATGGATCTAAATTTTTCGCATCCGACCCTAATCAAGTGATCGGGGCCGTTCATCGCGTGGAGAATTCATCGTGACAGTTGCACTTGGGCTAGGCATGGGGGTAGCTTGGTTCCGCAGAGGTTCAGGGATTCTTCGGCTCTGCCGAGGAATAAGAGTGGCTCAGTCTGGCCGAAGCACGGGAACAGCTCGATCCAGTCGAAGCAGAAGGATAACTCAGTTTGACCGAGGCATAGGTGTGGCTCGGTTTCGCCAAGGCATGTGGATAGCTCAACCTAACCGAAGTATAAGATACTTCGGTCTCGTCGATGCATGTGGATAGCTCGGCCTGACCAAAGTATAGGATACTTCGGTATCATCGAGTCGTGATAGCTGGCGGGCCAAAAATCAAGAATGATGTCAACCTTTTCATTGCATGCATGGTTATTGATGCAATGATAATTTTATCCCTAATCATATGCCCTCCACTCCCTCGTTCGAAGTGTAGGTTCAAGCATAGGGAGTAAAGTTCCAGGTGGCTTAATCTGGATGGGAGGATTTGAATTCAAAGAGTTGCATAATGATGTCCTCCTTAATGCCACATTGTCATTCCCTCATTTTCTTTGATGGGTGAAATAGAGAAAACGCCTCATTTCCCACAAGCGACGATCAGGGAAGCACCACGTAGCAAATCCCTACGCTTACGGCACCTGCGATGGCAACCTGAGCATCTAGGGATCTTTCTGAAGATACCATACCTTCCTTTTAAATCGGTTTTAAAGAAAATAGGGGTTAAAGCGGTGCTATTCCTTTCTGCAGCGCTTTCTTGTTTCTTCCCCGAGGATTTCGTTCCTCAGAACCCTTGTAATTCCATTTGAGGTTTGTCTTTCAACTCAACGACATGAAGGGCCAAGTGATATGGCTTCCGAGATAACTTTCGAGGATTTGGACAGGATATACCAAAGGTACAGGATTTCTCAGGACGTCGCTCTATGGCCGCCGAAGCCTGAGCAGTGGGTTTCAATGCAACCAGAGCGCGAAGTGTTTTTTTATGAAGAGAGCTTAAGAGCGGGTTTCAGATTTTCCTCCACTCGCTGGTGAAGGAGATAATGAGATTCTACAACATATGCCCGATGATGGAGGCTCCGAATAGCTAGTGTAACCTTATCGGGTTCATCTCAATGTGCAGCCGCGTTGGGGTAACGACGACTCTTTCCTTGTTCTGGGTTTGCTACAACTTGGTTTTTGGGAGGAACTCTGAGTGGCCTTATATTAGGTCCCAAAAATCATTTAAGATGATATCGGACAATCCATTATCCATAAAAAGTGGAAGTCTTGATTCTTCATTATCGAGGGAAATATCGATTCTGATTTTCCCTGGGTATGGACAAGCTATGTCAAGGACCCAAAAGCGCATCCAGAGTTATCCGGGCAAGAAAGGAAGGATTTGGTGACCCTTCACAGCGGTCGGGTATTCTTGGCTAGTGCTCTTTTGTCGAAAGATGCCCTCTTCGCGACCGGGCTTAGTCCTTTCGATCCTCAGAGTAAGTTTTTTTCCCTTTTCCTATGTCAATCGTATCCGAGCAATTTTATCATAGTCTAAATAATTGTTTGTTGTGTTTATAGCTGAAAAATCGGCGTTCATAGGCCAAATAAAAGGAACTGGGCAAGCGCCAGAGGGGAACCAGCTCTGGAGAGAAGCACATGTCTGAGAAAAAACCTCGTCTCCTCGAGACGCACTCAAAGGAGGCAAAGCAGGTCAAAGTTGGTCAGCACTCCTCCACGCCGAAGAAGAAAAAGATGAGAGTGTTGGCGACGAGAGATAGGTCTCCCCTATTGAAGGAGGATGC
The DNA here is from genome assembly GCA_900491605.1 of Calamus simplicifolius. NCBI lineage: Eukaryota > Viridiplantae > Streptophyta > Magnoliopsida > Arecales > Arecaceae > Calamus > Calamus simplicifolius. Next base: position 261,054 of record UESW01004147.1, read on the forward strand.
GGCAATGGAGGAGGGGCGAGTGGTCGAGGAGAATTTTGGAGAGGTCGCCGAAGCTTCTCATCTTCAAATAGAGGTGGTATCAGATGATCCGAACAAGACATCACCGATCTGCCCAGTAGTCCCTTCACTCAAGGGTGAACAGTTGCATTTGGTGGAGGTTAGCAACCCTAGAGCGCCTTCTACAAACGAGGGAGAACCCCCAGCCTCAACCGAGGAGGTGAGGGAAGCAAATGCTGCTGTCGAAGCTGAGAAGGAGCCATTTAACGAAGAACTCCCTAGAGGAATTTAAGGATGTCTTCCTTGAAAAGTTGCCTAATCAGTTATCACCCTTGAGAGACATCCAACACGCTATTGACCTGATCCCAGGATCCACCCTTCAAACCTTCCTCATTATTTGATGAACCCCACTGAGCATGAAGAACTATAGAAATAAGTGGAAGAATTACTTAGGAAAGGATTCATTGGGGAGAGTTAAGCCCTTGTGTAGTTCCTGCACTCTTAACCCCTAAGAAGGATGGTACCTGAAGAATGTGCGTGGACAGTAGGGCCATCAACAAAATTACTATTAAATATAGGTTCCCTATCCCCAGATTAGATGACATGTTATACATGATGGCGTGTGCCACCATCTTTTCCAAGATAGACCTTAAGAGTGGTTGCCATCAGGTTAGAATTAGACTAGGGGATGAGTGGAAGACTGCATTTAAGACTAGAGATGGTCTGTTTGAATAGGTTGTGATGCCTTTTGGGCTTTCAAATGTACCTAGTACATTCATGAGAATCATGACCAAGGTTTTGAAAGAGTATACAAAAAAAATTCTTAGTGGTCTATTTTGATGATATATTAATTTATAGCAAGACCAAAGAGGACCATCTTAACCATCTCAGATTAATCTGTCAGACCCTTAGAGAGAATAACCTTTATGCAAACCTTAAGAAGTATGATTTCATGACGTATAGGGTTATCTTTCTAGGTTTTGTAGTAACCCTAGAAGGTATCTCAGCGGATCCTGAAAAGGTTAGGTCGATTGTAGAGTGGCCAGTACCCATGAATGTCCACGATGTCCACAACTTCCATGGCCTATCAACCTTTTATAGGAGATTCATTAGGGGATTTAGCACCATCATCGCACCCATCACTGATTGTATTAGGAAGGATAATCTCGAGTGGACTAAGTCAGCTAATAAGCCCTTCCTAGAGCTTAAGGATAGGATGACTCATGCACCCGTACTTAGACTTTCAGACTTTTCTAAGGTATTTGAGGTTGCATGCAATGCGTCGGAAGTAGGCATAGATGGATTGTTAAGCCAAGAAAATCACCCCATGGCTTTCTTTAATGAAAAACTAAATGAAGCTAAACATAGATATTCCACCTATGATAAGGAATTCTATGCGGTAGTACTGGCCCTTAAGTATTGGAGACATTACTTGCTGCCGCAGGAGTTTACTTTATTTTTTGATCATGAGGAACTCCAATTTCTGAACTCCCAAAAAAAGTTCAATTCTAGGTGCGGCAAATGGGTTGAATACATTCAGGCATACACTTTTGTCCTAAAATACCATGCTGGGATAGAAATAAGGTAGCAGACATCTTAAGCCATAATCTTTATTGTTGAGTGCTGTTAGCACCGAAGTTATAGGGTTCAACGGGATAAAAGATGAGTATGAGATTGCCCTGACTTTGGTGAAATTCATAAGACCCTTCGGCTAGGACCATCCAGTACCAGTGAAGATTATACCATCCCGGATGGTTACCTTTTTAGGGGCAATAGACTTTGTATCCTTAGAACGTCACTTAGAGAGTTCCTAGTCTAGGAAATGCACGCTGGGGGTTTAGCTGATCATTTTGGAAGAGATAAGCTATCCTAGCAATAGAGGACCAATTTTACTGGCCAGGATTAAAAAGGCTCGTTACCCTGATAGTAGCCCAATGTTGAACTTGTGCCGTTGCAAAACATCAAAAGCAGAACACCGATCTATATACTCCTTTGCTAGTTCTTGATCGTCCTTGGCAAGACCTCAGTATGGGCTCCATTCTAGGATTACCTAAGACCCAGAAGAAGCACGGCTCCATCTTTGTAGTAGTCAACAGGTTCTCTAAGATGGCACACTTCATCCCTTGTTCGCAAACCTTTGACGCATCTAGGGTAGCCCGACTTGTTTTAGATAGTGTGGTTAAGCTCCATGGCCTACCCAAGACCATTGTTTCTGAAAGGGACGTTAGGTTCACTAGCTACTTTTGAAAAATGCTATGGCATCTGTTAGGGACCAAACTTTATTTTTCTACAGCCTTTCATCCCGAAACGGATGGACAAACTGAAGTGGTGAACCGTAGTCTAGGAAATCTTCTTAGGTGCCTTGTAGGCAAAGACCTAGGGACGTGGGATCTATTTTGCTACCTTGTGCAGAGTTCGCCTACAACAGCTTAGTGAATAGGTCTACGGGCAAGAGTCTATTTAAGATAGTCTACGGGTACAAGCCTATTCATCCACTTGATTTAATTCCTTTACCCCTCCACACACGAGTCTCAGAGTCCGCACAAGCATTTGCACAACATATCAGAAACTTACATAAGGACATTAGCCATAAAATAAATATAAGTAATAAAACTTATAAAAGACTAGCTAACTCCCGAAGAAGAGCCAAAGAGTTCTGTGTAGGGGATTCTATCATGGTTAGGCTTAGGCTTGAACGGTTTCCGTCAGGACCATTAAGAAACTTCACGCTCGCGGAGCTGGCCCCTTTAAAGTAATAGAGAAGGTAGACCCAATGCCTATGAGCTAGATCTACCCTCGGATTGAGGCATTAGCTCAACCTTCACTATTGCAGACCTAGTAGAGTATAGGGAATCGACAATGATTCCTAGTGAGTACTTTGGACCTAACCCTTCTTTCATGAGCGAACCTATCCAAGAGTGTCCACCATCAATTTTTTTTGAGTGAGGAGAGCAGATCGAGCGTATCCTAGATGATCAAGTCATTACGATACAGAACCGCGGTTATCAACGCTACCTAATCCGATGGCAGGGTCACTCCGAATTTGATGATTCATGGATTACTCAAGAGGACTTGCAGTGCCTTGACCCAGACCTACTAGAGAGATACCAAAGCCAGAACGACCCATACTTGATGGGGTCGAGTTCTTCCCACTCCAGAAGAATTGGTGCGGGCACTAGGATCAGGTAGGGGATTCTTAACCCTCTGTGGATATCTGATTAGTTTTGATTCAAGTCTTGAGTTGAAAAATTAGGTTTAGTTTATTTTGAGTCTCGTCCAGTTCAGTTTATTTTAATCCTGTCCAGTTCAATTAATTTTAATGTGAGTCCTATAATAAGTTTATTTAGCTTACAAGAGGAGACACCAGTATGGGAGAAGAAGACAAGGCCTACACATAGAAGCAGTGAAGGGATGCCCAAATACATGCCGCCTAGATTTAAATTTTTAGCCCTGAATTTTAGCAGTGAAGGATGCCCATATTGCCGCCCAGTTCTTTTAAAATTTCAACCCTGAATTCAGCCCGAATAACCAAGTGAAGGATGCCCAATATGGTGAAGGACGCCCAATATGGCTACTCCAAATTATGGAATTTTAAATTTTCTTTCATGTATTAAAATTCAAAGGGTGCCACTTTTGAATCCATATTTTAGGAAGAAAGTGGGCACCAATTTTGGAATTATTTTGAATTTTCTTTCATGAAAAGGGGCACCTCTTTTTATTTTCATATTGTATTTACATGGCTCTAAGTCTTTTTATTTTCATATTTGTATTTACTTGGGCCCCAAGTCTTTATTTCCATATTTATATTTACTTTGGACCCAAGTCTCTTATCCTATAAAAGAGACCCTCTTGTATGTAAAAAAGGATCCAACCTTTCAATCAATCAATACAATCAATCAGTTATTCTGAGTCATATTTTTCTTTGTGTTCTTGTGTTCTTGCTCCTGTGTATGCCTGCATCCAAGCCGTCCAACCTTAAACCCTAGCCGCCTTCTTGCCATCCACCAGTGGACGCCCAAGGACCCTCGACCGCCCCACCTCCTTCTTCACTTCTTCTTCATCTCTTTATCTTTATTCTGATTTTCTCTTTTATTATTAGCCCTTGTATGGTGATCTTGCAGATCCCTCAGTAGCCACGAATCCAGGATTCAAGGTGATCATCATCCAGGTCAGCGGATACTTGGCCGTAGATCTGTAGGCTCGAGGCTTGGTCATATAGGGCGCATCTGCCAGGCAGAGCGACCCCTTCAATACTTTGATCTTTCCTTTGTGCCAGGTACATCCCATTTAATCTATTAGTAACTTTATTGAAGGAGAGCAAGCCCTACCGGAGCTTCTTAGCCTCGGCGATCTTTCTTCTTTACTTTTCTGTGGAACTGTTTCACGTGCGGAGTTACTGTGAGTTTTCCGGAATCCATCTTAGGCTATTACTTCGGGAGACTAATCAATTGCAATAATTAATAATATAAAATTTACTTGCATGCGAATCGGTCCTGCATCATAACCCATGGTTAAACATGGGTTATCCCCTATGGTTAAACTTTTTCAAAACTATCCCCCCTATTTATAGCTTTTGAAAATAAAGAGGGATATCCAGGGGATATCCCCTTATCCTCCATATCAAATACAGTCTTAGAGCCCTCTGTGGACTCTATTATAGATGATAGTGGTGAGGCAGTGGTTGCCTTACTTAGTTGCTCCTGCCCACCACACCTCTCTCTCTCTCTCTCTCTCTCTCTCTCTCTCTCCTCCTCATTTGGATGTGCTCAACTTAGCAAGGGTACTAACAACCTTCCCTAGCTTTCTAGTCCCCACTTGGATCATATCTAAGTAGCCCAAGGTCAACTTGAATTTAATTTTTACTAGATTTAGCACAATGATTTTATAGGAATCATTTTTTTGCACAGTCTCTTCTCTAATGAAATATGGATTTTTCTTAATACAACCTATGAGAAAATTATCAACAAGAAACTCAACATATATGACTTGAATACATTTGCTAGATACATTACTAGGATAATTAATTTAGATTCTTGTTCACCAATAACATACTCTTTTAAGTCCACTTTGGTCCCCACTTGGATCACATCCAAGTAGCCCAAGGTCCACCTAAATTCAATTTTTATTAGATTTAGCACAATTTGTGCATACGAATTATTTTTCTAGTGCAATCTCTTCTCTAATAAAATATGGATCTTTCTTGATACAACCTATGAGAGGATTATCAATAAAAACTCAACTTTATTGTCTTGAATACATTTGCTAAATATATTACTAGGAATATAAAGCCCATAACACATTTTTAAAAATTTTAGTGAATAAGATAATCCTTATTATCACACAAGCTATATCTTACAATTTAACGTTCTCCCATTATGGTAATGTGCTCATATTTCATTAATTATTGTAATGTCAAATCATTAATCATGTGCTTTCAAATGCCATTAGAACACTGGGTAATGTCAAATATCTTTTATTGAAACTATACACAGCATAATAAATAATTAATTATAATGATTTAAAAAATATATATTTAAAACTTTCAAATTACTATCTGATTGGGTCTCATATGTTTAATTGCACCTAATAGTTTTGTGTTCGATAGCCTAATCATTGCTTGTATCTAGACTTAGTAAACAATTATGGCCCATATCAAGAATATAGTTTACGATATCATTGTCTGTAAATGAGTTTGATTGTAAATTTAGTAAACAATTATGGCCCATATCAAGAATATAGTTACGATATCATTGTCGGTAAATGAGTTTGATTGTAAATTTATTGATAGCCAAAATATGATAAGATACCATGTCCTTTAAGTCAAGAAACCACTTACAATCTTGTATACCTAGTTTATTTCTCTACCTTTAACAATACTTTATAAGATGGATTACTAGTATTAATTGTTAATGTGATAACACAGTCGAGTTTGAGCGTAAGGTCTCACTTTGATGAAGAAGCAACTCCATGAAATCACTGTCTACTTCAATTGATTTATAATGCAATGTCAAACTTTATCTATTGTTATGGATATTTTTTGAGTGCTTACAAATATCCAATTCCCATTATAAAATACCATGCTACTTAGATTCTTAAAGTTGTTTTTGGCTCTATGAGTAATGTGTAACATATATCCTATTTGGTTCTATGAGTAATGTGTAACATATATCCTATATTATTTATGATCATGTATTGCATGGAGAGATAGTCATAACTTTTTAACAATTCTTGATGTTAAATATGCAGATGAGTTTTAGGTTGCATTTGATAACCGATAATTTGGATAGATTACTGGTAATTTAAAAGGAGCTCACCAAATAACTATGTTTGGTACGTATTTTGAATGGCAATCTATCTTGTAGTAGTAATCTGGAGTACCTTAAAAAGGGATGATTATCTACAATATTAGAGATATGGTAATATGATAATTTATTTTTTTTAACAAAATTACCCTTTTTTCTTTTGATCGCTCTTTACTCGCATCCTCCTCTACTGACCTCACTGGAACCTCTGTGTCAAAGGTCCCGAGCCATACCTTCTGTAGAGTCAGGCCACAGATCTTTGCCGCCCAGCGGCCCCACAACTGTCTCCAAATGCCATAAAACTTCTTTCGATCGGTGGCCTCTGGCATCCTCATTGGCCACTTCAAATATCATTTATAAATATAATTTTTTTAAACATTATCATTTATAAATATAATTTTTTAAAAAATAAATATATAATAATATATAAATTTTTAATAAATTTAATTTAAAGATATTTTAAAAATTTGATGTTATGACTGGTAATCTATTTGTCATACCAAACACTAATCAATATTATTGTAGCATTATCTATGTATACCAAACATAATAATCAACATTACTGGTAATTATCTATCAAGTGGTAATCTATCTTGTAGGCAATCCATGTTACCATTCAGGATTACCTGGCAATGCACCAAATGCATCCTTAGGATAAAAACTTACTTTTCACGTATTCCTAAAAACCTGGGCAAATCCCTCTACTATATGTTGCTATAGGAGATGTCTTCGGGTTAACATTTAAGAAACACGAGAGAAAATAGAAACCAAAGAGAAAAAATCCTAATATAAGGAAAAATAAAGAGAGTGGGTGGATAGAAATTTGTTGACCCAATTGTTGATCTTGATGATTAACAAAACTATTTGAGTATAACATTTGATGTTACTAATGATTTTGATTAAGTTTTTCAGTTTATGATATGATTTATTAATCAAATTATAAGACAAATCAAGTTCTAGTTCGAATCTAATATCAAGATAAGATTTCAGATATTAGAGTCGACACATGGAATCGCAGAGTCGACTCCAGAAAATGGCACAGACTTAGAGTCGACTCCCGGACTGTTAGAGCCGACTCCAACAGAAAAGACAGAACGATCGTTTTTCTGGCCACGACTTAGAGTCGACTCCGGGATTGTTAGAGTCGACTCCAGAAGTTTTTTGTGTCGACCCCAGAAAAGCCAGAGACGACTTCAGTTCAAGCAATTTAGGGATTTTCGATTTAGAGCCGACTCCAGAAAAGTTAGTGTCAGCTCCCCCTCCTCTTTGGGGCCACCGACAGCACACCTGCACACTTGTGGTAATCGGATAGAGTTTTACTAGTCTTTATGTAGCGCTCCATAAAGAACTAGAGAACCCCAACTAATTATCATAAGTGGCAGACACACACGAAAACACATCCTATTAAAAACTTTTCATTTTCATCTCAATTATATACACAAATCACTCAATCAACACTAAGCATCAACCTGCTCAGATAATATTTTTCATGACATTCCTCAGGCAGTTTACAAGATCACATTCACAATCGACATCAAAATCACAAGTGTACACATCATGCTCATAATTTTCTCCAAAACATAAGTCTCATATTCATATCCAAAAAGGTCTAAAACATCATTACATCTCACTGTACACATACACATATACCATATACAAATATCAAACCACACTATCTCAATATACAAGGCTAGCATCTATACACCCTTGCATCCAAGCAAGCTTCACCAGCTAAGGGTTCTGTCCTGCTTATCTTGTGATCCTGGCAGAAATACTCACTGATCTGAAAGAACATTTAAATCATAGAGGGATGAGACCTAAGTCCCAGTGACTGGATAACCATCTAACTATGGAGAAATAGAGAACCATAACCTCTTATTTTCAATCGTATGCTGATACTATTTAGCTTGTACAACTCAAAGTACATTTTAAACATGATATCAGATAAAATAAAATGTAGCTTATTCTTCAAATAACATAGCGGTACTGAAATACTCTACAATAACTTTTCACTGAAAGATAACTCATTAAGATAAAAATCCATGCATTACAATATAAAAATATGCATTCTTTATCTACAACCCAGACTTCCTTATTAAATTCTCAGACTCCCACCGGAATCTGCTTGCCCACTGGCATCTCAAGTAAACTCTCCCTCTCGGGATAACTACTTGGCCCACTGGCCCTTTTTATATCACAACATATGCTTTTAAATCTCATGATGCTGGGCTGTGTGTGTAATGCCTCTGAGGTACAACCCTACAGTCGCCCTTCCGTAGGTGTACTCTCATCAGGGTGGGTGACTAGCAACAGGATCCCCGCACAAATAGCACCCCTTACCCGTGCGGTTCACCGGCAAAGTGCTTTGTTCCTTAACCCTGGAACCTCGGGTTTTCTCTCTGCCCCCACGGGCTATATATAGTAATCAGCTCCACTGAGCTATGATTCATGCCCCCACGGGCTGCTCACAACCAGCCCCACTGGCCTGGTTAAGCGTGCACTCACCCCTGATTCTGGGGTTCATCGTACGATCTGTTCGCAAGGAGGTGCCGGCTCGATATTAGTGTGCAATGCTCATGCTACAGTACAGTCTAAAGGGTGATCAGCCCCATAGCTGCCTGATGCTCAGTATGATACATACATCATTTGTAAAGCTTTATCATGCAAATATGCCATGTATACATTAAAAATCCCCTCATCGAAACTCATGCTTATGTGTTTATGCTCAAAACTCATGCTCGAAACTCATGCTTATTTCTTTATGCTTAAAACTCATGCTCAAAACTCATTTATCAGAATATCATATAGGTTCTCATTTCTCATATTTAAAACATACATAATACTCTGCTAAACATAACATACCACAACTAGGTATTAATCTCATTATACTAGCTCAAATTAACTTCTCATTGCTAGATGAGAAACCCACTCACCTTAGTAGGTTACTCCTCGACTGGTACTCAACTCTGGTATTCGGCTCCCTGAATAACCCTCTTGACCTACGTCAACATACAGATACGATAGCTATTAGGATTACCTCCACACGAGGTTTTCCCACGAACCATGCATGCATACATGATCTATCCTCTAATATCTCATTATTTTCTTCCACCCTTTCTCTACTCAAGATTTCTTCTACTATTACCTCAAAATACAATAATCTAAGAAAATCTAAAGTCATGCAAGATCTAGGGAAGCTATAGCTTACCTGGAGTCGAGTACAAACCCCAAGCTTCCCTTTCCCTTCCTCTTTCTTCCTCCTTCTTCTTCCTCTTCCTCTCTTTTCTCCTCTTCTTTCTCTCTTTCTTTCTGTCTTTCTTTTCTCTGGCTGAACCCATGTTTTTCCCCTTTTCTCTAGTGACTTGGGGACCAAGTCATGGGAAACTTAAGGTTAAGGCATGCCAAATTCCCTTTTGCCCTCAAACACTCTTAACGCACGCTTTTTAGAAAACACGTGGCTCACTTATAACCATGATATTTTGCCCTTAGATTTTCTTTCCCAAGTTGCCCTTAACACAATTAGCAATTGACATCGGAGCCTTTTCCCATTTTGCCCCTGACATAGCATTTTTTAATCGATTTATAGCCCAGATTATCATTTTTACTTAAATCGATACTTTTATGTAACATTTCCAAGAAAAGACTTTACCAGCTTGAAGAACTCGATTTTAGAAATCCAACGGTTCAAACGGCATCCAAATCGGACTTGAAACGGAATAAATATGAAATTCTCAAGATTTAACTCAGAAAAACCTGCCGTCTTGGAGTCGGCTCCAACAGATTTGGAGTCAGGCTCCAGCAGAAATAGGTGTCGGCTCCAGAAAAGTAGGTGTCGACTCCAGAAAAGTAGGTGTTGACTCCAGAAAAGCTCCAACACTGCAGCAGAAATGTTAACTTTCTATTTTCTCTGCAGGTATCGATTCCAAAGCGTGCCGAAAGTTTAAAACCGTGCCAGAGTCGACTCCACTCCAAATAGTGTCGACTCCAACCACTAAAAACATCATTTCAGGATAAAACTCAAACTAAACTTGATTTTTCTTGTGATTTAAACCCATTAAAACTTAAGTCTCTCAATTTCTTAAATCAAACTCATTAACATTCAGAAATATACTCATTTACTCCAAAATTTTTTTCTCTTTACATTTATCAAAAGGCCAACACACCCACATTTCACTGAAACTTTCTGACTTTCATTTCAAATGAAAATGCCATAAATTACAAGGTTTTCAGGATGTTACAGTTAGAGCCGACTCCATGATTTATGTTAACTAGACGTGACTTCAGAACTATCAGAACAATCTCTAAACTTTACTTGATACATGAAATCATTTTAATTCCAATCGGCTAGTGTCCCAACTCTTTCCAGAATTTCATAGGGTCCAATATACCTGGGACTCAACTTGCCTTTCTTTCCAAATCTCATAATACCTCGCCAAGGAGATACCTTCAGAAAGACTCTATCTCCAACCTCAAACTTTACCTCTCTATGCTTTTTATCTGCATAGCTCTTCTGTCTATCCTGGGCTGCCTTTAATTTAGCTCTTATAATTTTAACTTGATCTGCTGTAAGCTGCACTAACTCAGGGCCTAACAGCCTTCTCTCTCCCTCCTCATCCCAACACACTGGAGTTCTACATTTTCTCCCATACAAGGCCTCATATGGTGCCATATCAATGCTAGAATGGTAGCTGTTATTGTAAGCAAACTCTATTAAAGGTAGATGATCATCCCAGCTACCAGAAAATTCCATGACACAAGCTCTCAGCATATCCTCCAGTGTCTGGATGGTTCTTTCTGACTGACCATCGGTTTGGGGATGAAATGCTGTACTGAACCTCAATTTAGTCCCCAAAGCTTTCTGTAATTCTGCCCAAAATTGAGATGTGAACCTTGGATCTCTATCTGATACTATCGATACTGGCACACCATGCCTACTCACAATTTCATGCACATATAATTCTGCTAATCTATCCAAGGTAAAGACAATCTTAATAGGCAGAAAATGAGCAGACTTAGTCAATCTATCAACTATCACCCATATAGCATCATTGCCCCTTCTGGTCTTTGGGAGTCCTACAACGAAATCCATAGTTATATGCTCCCATTTCCACTCTGGCACAAACAGAGGCTGAAGCTTTCCAGCTGGACACTGATGTTCAGCCTTAATCTGCTGACACACCAAACACTTAGATACATACTCAGCTATCTCCTTTTTCATACCATTCCACCAGTAATTCTGTTTGATAGTTCTATACATCTTAGTACTACCTGGATGCATTGAATAAGCTGAGCTATGTGCTTCCCTTAAAATCTGATCTTTCACTGATTCCACAGCTGGCACACAAACTCTGCCCTTGAATAATAACACTCCATCACCTCTAACAGAAAACTCTGACTGACCCACTCTGAATTAAATCTCTAGCTTTAAGCAAATGTAGATCTAGCAACTGAGCTTCTCTTATTTCTTCTAGCATTTGGGGTCTCACTCTGAAAGTAGCCAACAGGCTCCTGATTCTTCTACAGCTAGCTCTGCATCTAACCTCCTTAACTCAATCATCAAGGGTAGCTGTACGGTTCTGATAGAAGCCAATGTGGCCATAGACTTTCGACTCAAGGCATCAGCCACAACATTAGCTTTCCCTGGGTGATACTCAATAGTGCAATCATAGTCTTTAATCAATTCAATCCATCTTCTCTGCCTTTAAATTCAATTCCTTCTGGGTCAGAATATATTTCAAGCTCTTATGATCAGTAAATATCTGGCATCTTCTTCCATACAAGTAGTGCCTCCAAACCTTCAATGCAAATATAACAGCAGCTAACTCCAAATCATGGGTGGGGTAATTCTTTTCATGGGATCTCAACTGTCTAGATATATAAGCCACCACTTTCCCATTCTGCATTAAAACACACCCCAAACCCTTCAATGAGGCATCACTATAGATCACATAATCACTGGCACTATCAGGTAGTATTAGGATTGGGGCTGAGGTTAATCTCTTTTTCAATTCATCCATACTCTTCTGGCATTCATTAGACCAATCAAACTTGATATTCTTTCTAAGCAGCTTAGTCATAGGAGAAGCCAAAATCGAGAAATTTTCTATAAATCTTCTATAATATCCTGCTAGCCCCAAGAAACTCCTCACCTCAGTCTGATTGGTAGGTGATACCCAATTCACTATAGCTTCAATCTTTTGAGGATCTACCATAATACCTTCGGCTGAAACTACATGTCCCAAGAACTTTACCTCATCCAGCCAAAATTCACTTTTACTAAACTTTGCATATAATTGCTTTTCTCTTAATATCTGCAAAACTGTCCTCAGATGCTGTTCATGCTCTTCACTACTTCTAGAATAAATCAAGATGTCATCAATGAATACTATCACAAATTTATCTAGATACTCTGAAATACTTGATTCATCAGACCCATAAAAGCAGCTGGAGCATTTGTCAAGCCAAATGGCATCACCAAGAACTCATAATGACCATATCTGGTCCTGAAAGCAGTTTTAGATATATCCTCATTCTTTATTCTCAATTGATGATACCCAGATCTCAGATCAATCTTTGAAAACACTGCTGCCCCTGCAGCTGATCAAACAAATCATCGATCCTTGGCAATGGATAATTGTTTCTAATGGTCACCTTGTTCAACTGTCTATAGTCTATACACAACCTCAAGGTACCATCCTTTTTCTTCACAAACAACACTGGTGCACCCCATGGTGATATACTGGGTCTAATAAACCCTTTATCCAATAATTCTTGTAACTGACTTTTCAATTCTTTCAATTCAACTGGAGCCATTCTATAAGGTGCCCTGGCTATTGGTCTGGTATCTGGGGCTAGATCTATACTGAAATCAAATCCTCTGTCAGGAGGTAACCCTGGCAGCTCCTCAGGAAATACATCTGAAAAATCCCTTACCACAGGGATATTCGTCAGCTCTAAACCATTGCCCTCTAGGCTCACTGCACAAGCTAAATAGGCTTCACATCTCTTTGCTAGCATTCTATTGGCTGACAGAGCTGAAATCACTCCTGAGGGTAACCCCCTCCTATCACCAACAAAACAGACCTCTCTATCATCAGAAGTTTGTAACATCACCTCCTTCCTTAAGCAATCTACTCTGGCTCTATGCACAGATAGCCAATCCATCCCCAAAATGGCATCAAACTCTTTCAACCTCAAAGGAATCAAATCTGCTGCTAATTTCTGACCCTCCACAGAAATATCACAGCCTCTATACACTTGGTCTGCTATAAAAGGCCTCCCTACGGGCATAGATACTACCAACTGACTACCCAACTGGCCCACATCTCTAACTAGATGCTTAGCAAACTCACATGAGATAAATGAATGCGTAGATCCAGAATCAATTAAAATATAAGCATCATGATTATCGATGGGTAGCATACCTGTCACCACATCAGGATCAATCTGAGCCTCCTGCCTGGTCATGGCAAACACTCTGGCCTCGGCCCTCGGAATACTGGATGACCCTCCTGGCTGATTAACATTAGGCCCCACCTGACTGGCTGAAGCCACAACACTACCATCACCCCTCCTACTAGGCTGTCCCCTTGGCATTACTGGCCCCTGAGGAAGCCCACCAGCCTGCTGCCCTCTCCTAGGGCAATCTCTCTTCAGGTGACCTAGATCACCACAAATATAACATCCCTTATTGCCCCTCTTACATTCTCCCAAATGAAGTTTTCCACATACATTACATGGAGGTATATTTCTCCCTCCACCAGAAGGACGACCCTGCTCCCCTACATCACCAGACACCCTGCTGGTGGCAACCTGAGGCACACCCCATAAGGCTTTCTTTGAACTGGGCTAGATGCTGACACAGATACTGATCTTCTGCCCACATCACCAGGGGCTCTAAACCCAGAATAAAACTGTCCAGTCCTCTGGGGTTTCTTAAATGGCTGAGTCCCTCCCGGAGCAGAAGAATAACTAGGAGCACTTCTTTTCATTCTATCCTGCCTCCTACTCATATATTCTTTTTCAATCTCCTCGGCTTTGAGTGCTCCCTGCACCAACTCAGAGTAACTATTATAGGTCTGCATACAGGTCTTGGCTTTAATAGGGAGATTCAATCCATCCTGGAATAGTCGACATCTCTCCCTCTCATCAGCCACCAAGGCCCTAGCAAACTGAGATAACTCCACAAAAGTGGCTTCATAATCTGCCACGGACATCCTCCCCTGAGTCAGACAAAGGAAATCCCTCCTCTTCTGATCCCTATAAATCTCAGAATAATATTGCTGATGAAATTCTCTTCTAAAATTTTCCATGTCAACTCCACTCCCTGGGGCTGCCTGCCCTGAATAGATCTCCACCAACTCTGGGCTCTACCCTCCAGTAAAAAGGTGGCAATACTCAGCCTCTGCTCCTCAGAGCATCCCATCACATCAAATACTCTCTCGATCCTCTGCAGCCATGCCCCGGCCTGAATAGGATCAGTAGTTCCCTGGAACTCCAGAGCCCCTAACTTTCTGGCTCTTTCCACATTCCTCACAACCTCCATATTTTTAGATGGAAGGCTAGAACTAGCACCCACAGCTGCTACCACAGCCTGAGTAATCATGCCTACCAACTCTGACATACTAGGCCCCTGAGTCTGTACTCGAGATGGGTCTACTGGCACAGGGGTAATAGACTGTGAAGAAGACTCTGGCATCTGCTCTGAAGATGCCCTCACTCTAGCCTCATTAGATACTGGCTCGGTGGAATCACTAGAAGCCATTCTATCAATTTGACTTCTTCTAACTGACCTTCTGGGTCTACTTTGACCTTTGCTTCTATCCCTGCCTGAAGATTGCTCTGTCTCTCTAGATGCCTTTGTAGTAATCGTCCTACAAGACATTATTCATTACATCAGTTTCATCATTCAATAGCTATAATCATAAACATTCAATCATCCTAGACTCATACTCATACTTATTCCCCTAGGACCTAATAACCTAGGGCTCTGATACCAAAACTTGTCAGCTCCCCCTCCTCTCTGGGGCCACCGACAGCACACCTGCACACTTGTGGTAATCGGATAGAGTTTTACTAGTCTTTATGTAGCGCTCCATAAAGAGCTAGAGAACCCCAACTAATTATCATAAGTGGCAGACACACGAAAACACATCCTGTTAAAAACTTTTCATTTTCATCTCAATTATATACACAAATCACTCAATCAACACTAAGCATCAACCTGCTCAGATAATATTTTTCATGACATTCCTCAGGCAGTTTACAAGATCACAT